>SCLG01000111.1:33301-70490 GCA_004367875.1 Oikopleura albicans
TCATAGTATTTACTATTGTACATTTTTTCATAATTAATTTAATTGATGTGGAAAAATTAAAGAAAAAACGTACTTCAGGACGAAGTGTTGGCCCATCGACTTGGACTTATTCCGATTAAAGCAGACTTTCGACAATTCAAAGAACGCAAAGCAGCTGATTTGACTTCGATAAGTTGCACACAGACTTCTGACGTAAAATTACCCAAGGAGGATGACACATTAAAGGTTTTTTTTTTGAGAAATTTCTTTCATCATAAAAATACCCAGTTAAATATTTTATATATTGAGTTTTTTTAAAGAAGACAAAATTTGTTTGATTATAAGGTCAAGTGACTTGACTTGAAGTCAGTTTTTGATATGCTGATCTTATATTTAAAATATGATACAGTCAGGGGTCTCTCGATGTGCACTCTCTCGATGTGCATGTCTCTCTCGATGTGCACTTTTTCACGAAAATTTGTAAATCCCTCTCGATGTGCACCTTTTTTCAGACCATATTTTTTTGGTTGATGTTTTGAAAAAATCCTTCTCGATGTTCATTTTTTGTATTTTTTGCGCACAAAGAGTTTCCGTAAGTGTACATATTTAATATTTTTGACCAAAAAGTTCTACTAAAAGCCTAGTTTTGGTAATAAAACAGAGAAAATGCATTGTCACATTTATAAAAAAATATCATAAAGAGAAGGATACGACGCGTCGCGACGGTGGCTAAAATATTTAAGGAAAAATATGGTTAAAAAATTGGAAGAGTGACTATCAAAAGACTGAAGGACAATATGGAAAAAATTCCAACTCGATAAAAATTTTTTTCAAACGTTAAAAGCGGTGACTAATTTGATTGAAAATGTTAATAAAGACATGCCCTTATTCTCTTTCACCGAAATGCTTATTCGGAGTCTACAAAAAATACTATAATCATGTTTGGACTCATATGGTAGCATTTTTTCAGCACAATCCGAAAATCGAGTTTATAGACTTATTTGACCACGCACTCTAGAAATATGGTCATATTGTCCGGGTGTACGACGAGCAATGTCTCTCTCGATGTGCATGTCTCTCTCGATGTGCATGTTCCTCTCGATGTGCACGTTTTTCGGAAATCGAAAATGCACATCGAGAGACCCCTGACTGTATTTGAGACAAAAAACATGTCTTCTGAGAGTCTCTCAGACTGAGACTCAAAGAAGTTCTGAGTAAAAAAGGCGTCCTGTGACTAATTCTCGTTTTTTTTGCGTTTTCTATTATTTTTGTTCGACATTTTTTTTTTACAAATTTTCAGTCAATTTTTAATGGCTTTCGAAATCCTTCCTCTATATTTTTTAAAATGATTGGTGGAATATTTCTTTGTAAACTGATTTGTCTAGTTTGAACTGAAAGTGTGCGGCAAATATAATAAAAGTAACCCAACAGCGCATGAGTGTGTAACGAGCGGACAATTAAAGTGGATTCCGATTGGAAATCAAGCAGCTGAAATGGATGTAAAACCAGTTTTTGATGATATTACAATTGCTAAAATAAAGTAAGTAATTTCTCATGGTCTTCTGAAAAAGCCTTCGAGGTCTTATTGTTTGTTTTATTAATACCTTATAGCAGACCCCCTGTTAGTGAAAACCAAGAAATCTGTACTATAGGACAGAGTCTCTATACTTTAACATTATTTCGTGTCCCACATATCCCAGCTGGCCACCCAAGGGCCTAGTCATACCGCTTGCCATTTGTTTCATAATAATAACCATTTTGGATAAAATCTTGTAATTTATAACTTTCCTACAGTGTGGGTTAAAAAAAACTTCCCCACAAACACTTTACGCTTTCCGGAAAAATATGGTTCTTACAGTTTATATTTCACTTAAAATATTTTAACTAAAACTTCTTAGTTTTAAAATGAATTTAGTTTTCTAACATTCATATTATAACGATTTTCTCGTCGCGGGTTAAATAACTCCGCGGCCTTAGTTTTTTTTTTTGAAGTGTGATCCATTTATTCTAACAAAACCACCGGGAGTTGACTCTAACCAAAATCACCGGGAGTTAACTCATATAAATAAGGTGCATACGAAAGATCAAGTAAAACAAATATTATTTACAATTATCTGTTGACGTTAAAAACGTAATACGTCAATGAAAAGCTCTTATAATAAAGATTATAATAATAGATTAAGAGCGTATAAAAGTTAATGAGACTAATAACCTTATAACTGGACGCGTCTGATGCAGTTTTGTTTTAATATTGTTAAAAACAATGTGTCCAGACTAATAAAAATTATCATAATATTTTTTGTTTTTTTTTAGGGGGAGGGGCGGGAAGATGTGTCTGGCCTAGAGGAGGTCTGGTTATAAGGACACAATGTGTGACCGTTATAACTTATAAGGTCAAGTTATTTTTTTTGCATTAAGACTAAGTCAGTGTTTTTCTGGCAGTAAGGTCAAGTCAGTTTTTTGGAGAAGCACGTTTTTGGGAAAAAATCTTCTTTTTTTGGATAAAGCCCCCTCCCCCAAATCTTTTTCTCTATCGAAATGTCTTTTTTGAATTTTTCCTAGCACTAAGGTCTTTTGTGAAAATTTTTTTCCGATGGTTATAGGGTTATAGTCAGTTTTTTCAAAGTGCCACTGTATTCTCTTCTACAGAAATCATGTCAGTTTTTTTGCAATAAGGTCAATGCAGTTTTTTGTTTGACCTTATAACCAAACCCCTGAAACAGGGCCTGTATGGTCTTTAAAAAATTAATTAGAACTCTTTTAGTATTTTATACCTAAGACCGTGTAAGGACCCGGTATTGTTTTTGTTACATCTTTTTAAATTTCATAAATGCTATTTCACCGAGATATTTTAGGCCTAAACAAGAATTGGATATCGAGCTTCATGCTCATCGAGGTATTGGTCGCGATCATGCCAAATTTAGTCCGGTCTGTACGGCGTTTTATCGTTTACTGCCCACTATCCGGTTCAAAGAGCCGATTCTGGGCGATGATGCCAAAAAAGTTGAAACGTTCTTTTCGCCGGGTACAGTAGAAGTGAGCGTTAATGAGAATGGCGATCATGAGGCGTGTGTAGTCAATCCCAGGCTTGATTCATGCACCAGAGAAATGTTTAGACATCCAGAATATAAGGTATGTTTGTTAAAAAAATGAATTATTATTATTACTACCTTTTTTCTTTAGAAATCATGTCTTTTTGGACTTTTTACGAGCACTAAGGTCTTATTGTGAAACAAAAAATTCAGATGGTTTTAAGTTAAGTGTGTTATAAATAAGGTAAAGTGAGTTTTTTCTAAGTGCATTAAGGTCAAGTCAGTTTTTTGGGCTTGACCTTATAAGTAAGGTCCCTTAGTTAGGCTCCTTAGAGTTATAAACTTTAGGTCAGATGCCTTACTGGAGTACAGTTGTTTGTTTGTTTGTTTGTATTATTTTTACAAGTATAATTTGTAATTTAACAGTTTTCATGGAAAACTGATTTTACTTTATGACGAATATTATGTAGGATTTGGTTGAAATGGGCCGTGTTCGAGAACATGCCCTATTTTCGGTGGAAACTGTTGGCGCCTTACCTCCGCAGACCATTTTTAAAGAAGCATGTAAAGTATTGGCTGGGAAATGTGACTTATTTTTGAATGAGATTAGTTTGCTGCAAAATGATCTGAAGGCGGAAGTAAAAGGAGATAGTTAAAACTTGGATTTGTTTTTTTCATTATTATTACTTGCAATATTTCAAATTTTACTTTCCGCCTACACACTACGCAGTTATGTTGCAATTTTCTGAGAAACATTTTTGCAACTTAACCGCGCAAGCGGTGTAATAAAAAAACGCCGGAGCTTACAGATGTAGACAATTTTGTAGAATGCATATATTGGTCGGTGGTGGGTCGGGTTTTATCGGAAAACATTTGTCGGCATATTTGCGGGGGCGTGGACACCGTGTCACGCTAGTTTCACGCTCTGAGGGTCCCCAAACAATCACCTGGCAACAGCTTCGTTGGGATGACGCCCCAAAAGACGTTGACGCTATAGTCAACCTGGCTGGAAATCGCTTTATGGACTATAGATATTTTCAATCGACAAATTTCGCCTCTGGAAGCGCACAAGAGCGTTTTCAGACGTCACGATGGACTACCGCCAAAATATGTCAAATGTACTGCCAGGAAAGGGCAGCAGCGGGCGACCCACTCAAGTGCTATATTCAGGATTGTATACGAACCTTTTCCATGAAAAGCATAATTCGAAAAAAAAAATGAATTGGTAAAAAAAATTAATTGGTACAAATTTTCACCAATTTTTTTTCCCAGCACTAAGGTCTCATTGTGGAAAAAAAATCAGATGGTTATGAGCAGAGGTCGGCAGGAATTGATTGTTTTGTACTCTGATTGTAAATTGTACCCTTCCATACCCTACTAGTGAAAATTACCCTTTATCCGAGTTTAATTTTTAAGTTACGCGTGTCCGCGGACAAGGATACAAAATAAGTTAGGTTTTTCAAAGTGCATTAAGGTCAAATCAGTTTTTTTGGGCTTGACCTTATATTCAGACCCCAACGTTTTGAAAGCTTGATTTCTGACATGACCAAAAAACGTGACCATCACTCGCCCTTGCTTTTACACTTGTTCAATGTACACACATTATGTTTATACAGATGTTTGTATTTATCAAAGAATGTCGTTACATAATATTACTAGTTGACCTGAAATAGACCAGATAATGCACATAACTAGTTTTCTTATTTTTATGTTTATTTCATTATTTTATTTTTGCAGTTTCTGAGTTGTAGTAAAGTGTTTGTGAGATGGAATTTTAATATAATTAAAGTTGCGAAGGCCAGATTATTATTTTGCACGAAAGTGAAGTTTTTTTTAGTAAAAGACATGTTTTTTTAGAATTTCGTAGGTCAAGCCCATAAAGGCCTTTTTTTAGATAATTCTTATTGTGCATTTATTATAGTTGATGGGTTAAAACAAGTATTAAATGTTATTTAGTCCAAAAAATAAAAAAAAACTGGCTCTGTTCGTACCCATGTCTAGGGATCATCATACCTTTATTATCATTGCAATGAAGAAACCGAAGATAATATCTGGACGGAATCCGATCAAGGCGGTTGGGCAGAACCGATAAATAACTGGATTCGAAAATGGGAAGAACATGCCAAATTTGATGCCGATATTTCAACACGTCAAATTATTTTACGAACCGGAAACGTTCTTCATCCCTCTTATGGTGTACTACGGTATGTTCAAATATTCAGAATATTATATTCTTTTATTATTGAATTATATTTTTTTGTCCATGATTGTGGGAGCGTCCCGATTGTACTAGCAGTCGCTCTTAAACACTATTATGATCGTGCTGAATATAGAGAGAATATCCTTAAGGATCCTTAAAACAATATCCGTTTTTTCTTACATTGGTAGATTTGGTACAAGTGGACAAAATGAAAATTTTTCGAAAAAACTGGCAAAGCTAAGTTAAAAAGCTCTCTAGGGTCCCTGGTGATCCATTTGCAATTAAATAGTTATATCGACGTAGTTTGACGAGCTCTATATTTTAGTTTGCATTTCAAATCATGTCTTTTTGAACTTTTACATACAGGGAAAATTTTTTTTGAATGGCATTAAGGTCAAGTCATTTTTTTGACGTGCATTAAGGTCAAGTCATTTTTTTCGGGCTTGACCTTATAACCATACCCCCCTGTAAACTTTTCGAAAATTTGGGGTGGGTGTTTTGAAAATGAATTTCTGATCTCCTTGTCTCAGGACGTTATCAATTATAACCAAACCCCTGTATATTTTGTTAATGATCGACATTTTCAGAAAATATGTTATGAAATATGCGTCATTTCTTGGCGGGCCATTTAAACATGGTGGCCATAGTCCCTTAAATTGGATTCATTTGGATGACGCCGTTGGTTTGTTAACGTTCGCTATTGAAAATGATCACGTTGATGGGGTTATTAACGGTGTGGCTCCTGAATTAACGACACACAAAGATTTATGCGCAGTATTAGCAAAACAGATGAAGAGACCTAATTGGGGGTTTTCACTGCCCGAGATGTTTTGGTTGTAAGTATAAAACTGTATTTTTAATTTACTTTTTACTATCGGGGGCTAGTTTAAAAAACTGACCGCTATAACTTATAGGCTATAAGGTAAAGTCAGGTTTTCAACCTAAACCATGACTTGTTTAATGTTTTTTGGCCGAGGAAAACCCTATTTTTTCTATAGAAATTTTGTATTTTTGCACTTTTTTATGGAATCATTTTTTAAATAATATGCATGTATTTCATATTAGTATTCATGAAATATCAAAATGGATAATTATTAACCCCATCATTAGCTGTTTCGAAACATTGTACATTTTGTCGATGTATCATGATTAAACATGATTTTGAGGTAATGCAAAGCGCCCATTATATTTTTAAGTCTACGAAGGGCGCATCTTACCTTAAATTTAATGGGATAGAGCGAGTTTTGTTAATTGTCAAATTTGATTTAAACTTTTTTGTAGTTATTTCTATGGCCCAGATCGAACAAAAGTTATGATGCAAAGTCCTTGGATTGCGCCGGAACGAACACTTCAACAGGGTTATCACTTTATGTATGGTGACATCTCTTCGGCGCTCAATAATTTACTGAAAAATCGACCTTCGTTGTTTAAATATGTTCTAGAATTTGTAATGGCCAAAATGACAGATACGACAAATTGGGTGAAAACATTTTACTTTTATGATTACAATGTAAACACTCGAAAAATGACGCCTTTTGAAACATTTTTGTTTAAAGCTTCTTTTTATGCATCAATTATACTATTATGTATCTCCCTTGAATATGCTAGGAAAAGTCTAAAAGCATTTGGAATTTAAACTCACATGTTAACTCATAGGGACATCTTGTCATCTTAATTACGAATATTCAAACGGTATCAAAATTACTCGTGGTAAATTCATTTAATGAGGTTAAAATTAATTACATGATTTTTGGTAAAGCATATTTTTGGTAATCACCTTAAATTTAGGACACTACGATTTTTAATAAATCTTTAGATTTAAAACCCATGTATCTCGCTAATTATTTATGACGAGGGCTAGGGAAATAAAAAAAAGTATAGAGTGCAGGCCTTGTATGCACTGCAGGGGTAAAAAAATGGAACTTCGGGTCATTGGTTCAAATCCCTGTTTACAAATGTGTTTATTCGAAACTATAAAAAAAAACACTGGTAATTTATTTAAAACATTGTCAACTGATGCGAAAAAAAAAATGTTATAAAAACGATGTATTTATTTTTGAAATTTTAATACGAATTTATTAACATCGTTAAATTTGGTTTATTTGCATTTGTCAACGACAAAAAAACTGTCTTTCACATTTCTTAACCAAGACAAAAATGAAAAGAGGAATAAAAGGACGAGAAACGAATGAGATCAAATAGCTCGATTCATTTTTGGTTTTAAAATATACATAACCATATGGTGGTGTTAGAGCGTTTTGTAAGACGTGAATTTCCGCGCGACGCCTTACTAAAATTCCCCACTATAATCGTCCGAGTTCGCGGCACAAATTGTATCCGACTGAGAGTTACAAATTATAAACGGTCTGGTTATAGTGTATCTCTTGCAAAAGTGATGAATAATCGTCCTCACTCTACAGTATTTTTCTGCTTATATCATCTTTATACGGTATAAAGATGACTCAGGAGTGTTCATGAAAAAAATAATTTTAAATGATATCCAAAAAAATCAACGGGCTACTTCTGTAAATGACTTGGAATTTCATAACAAGTCTCTGCCGGGAGATTCCATGAGATTTCTACCAAAAGTGATAAATAATTATCCAGCAAATAATCTAAAAAATAGGTATAAAATATACCTGGATAATTATTTATCTGTTTTGCTAGAGATCTCATGGAACACGTCAGAGACTAGTTAAGAATTTCCAAGTAATTTACCGTAGTCGTCCGTTGATTTTTTTGGATTTCATTTAAAATTATTTTTTGTCATGAACACTCCTGAGATTAATAAGACAAGTTGCGTCTCTGTCGAACTGTAAATTTTTGCCAGTTAATATTTTTTTTCCTTTTTTTCAGAATGGATGAAGATTTCGTCAGTTATGCGAAGTCGATTCCATTGGATAATTTTCTATCCTATCCAATGCGAAATGTGCGGAATGCGCCCTCATTTGCTATCGATATTGGCGGCAGCTTAACCAAATTAGCCTATTACTCCACTGTCAAGTTTAAAATCAATAAAGTACGAAAAGACGAAAAAAACTCGTCAAAGGACCTTTATGATGTGTCTGAAACCGAAAAGTTAACTCCCAGACTCCATTTTATCGTTTTCGAGAATAGCCATTTGGAGGAGGCACTCGAGTTTATTTATGAGCAGATTCATGCACGTCGCGCTGAAGACGAGGTTCCCTGTGAATTTTTTTCCACCGGCGGCGGCTCGGTTAAATATGCTGACCTCTTAAAAGGAAAACTTGGCATGGAAGCGATCCGATTGGATGAAATCGAATGTGTGGTCCGGGGGTGTAATTTTCTGTTGCGAAATATTACGCATGAGGTACGTTTTTTCTTTTTCACGAAAATGTCAGTTTTTGGGGATACACGACATTTTTCGTTACGTTAATAAGTACCATTTGGGTTAAAATTTTGGAGGTATTTAGACATGGCTATAGTAGGGTTTCAAATACTATTTTTTCGAATTTTGTTTTGCAAACATTAGAGCATATCTGATCTATATTAATAAATTATAAATAAAGTGTTGGTACGGGGAAATGTCGATTTTTTTTCCAAACCTTATGAGAGGATTTTTTGAAGAAAACGGCACATATGTTTTTCGCGAAAACAATGAAGCATTAGAGGGTAATATTTATTGATAACTTTATTAGGCCTTTCGATTTGAGAAAGCTAAAGACGATGAAGCAAAATATCATTACGAGGATTTCACGGGCATGAAGGACGACGACCTTTTCCCGTATTTGTTGGTTAATATCGGATCGGGGGTCTCAATTTGTTGCATTCGAAGTCGCACGGATTGGGAACGCGTAGGCGGTACGTCAATGGGTGGCGGCACTTTTTGGGGCCTTGGTCGACTATTAACCGGTGTATCCAGTTTTGACGAATTACTGGTTATGGCTGGCAAGGGGAGTCGCGAGGGGGTCGATACGCTCGTCAAAGACATCTATGGGCATGGGATATTAATAATCAACTCAACCTCTAAATACCTCCAAAAATTACAAAATTCAACAAAAAAAAATCATCTAACTTCATTTCGCTGATTATTAATTTTGCCCGGTTGTGGTGATTACGGCAATATTGGCCTTTTAGGCAACGTCACGGCGTCTTCATTTTGCAAAGGCGGTTTTCTTTATAAGGACACTATTTTTTCAGACTAGGAAATTAATTAAAAATTAATTAAATAAAAATATATTATCCAATACTTACAGGTGTTGGTTATAACTTATACTGTAATATTCTGAATCAGAATTTTTGACCGCAACGTTGATTTAAGACATATAGAGCAATATAAAAGGACCATGTAACATGGTATATGAGGGCAAGTCAGTTTTTCGGAAGAAAAATCAGGTCTGTTTTAGACATTGACCTGCTAACCATCACGCGTGTAGCTATAAATAAATATTGTTTTTGTTGTTTAAAAATCGAGTTGGCTCTAAATAAAAAAACCGTCAAAGCCGCCTCAAGTGCCGAAAAAAATGTTGAAGATTTCTCAAAGGAGGATCGTGCTAAATCGCTCCTTCATATGATTTCTAATGATATCGGACAGCTGGCTTATCTTTACGCAAAGATTAATAATTGCAAGAAGGTTTGTTGCAATATTGATGCCTTGACGACAATTTGTATTTTATTTATTATGAAGTCTTTTTGGGGTATGACAGTTTGACCGTAATTTTTTGCATTAACCCTGGACCGTACAGCAAAGTACTACTACGGGACCGTACAGCGTATAACTGGAGTTATACAAAATATAACCGCTTGCCGTTTGAATACTAGTTGGTCAATTTTGGAATTCTTTTTTGTAAACTATACATCAAACCTTTAAGATCATTAAAATATTAGCGGTTCTTTAATCTGTCGGGTATTTTAATAAACAGCGTTATGGGTTAGGCGTTTGAAGAAAATTGAGTTTTTTTATTCTTTTGTTTCCTCTTAATAAACGGCTGGGTATTTTAACATGAGATTTAATCTCAGATGAAGTAAACATGTTACAGTTAAAGTGTAAAAAAAAATCATTGTATATAATCCCGTTTTCGAGATAACTGAGAAAAACTAACACTGATGCCGAAAAAATGCTGTTTTTTATGAAAAAGTCCCATTTGTAATAGCGCCACAGAAAAAAAAACGACGGACTTTACGGACTTTACGGTCTAGGGTTAAGGTCTTAATAACCACACCCTTTGTAGTAGTTCGTCAAATCGTCGTCAAATGAATAAAACCTAGTAGCGGGTGTGTTTTCGTACCTTTTATTATTTAAGGTGATTTTTGGTGGATTTTTTATTCGTGGTCATCCGGAAACAATGCATACTGTATCATTTGGCATAAATTATTGGTCAAAGGGTACAATGACGCCCTTATTTCTGCGCCATGAAGGATATTTGGGCGCTATTGGCGCGTTCATGCAGTCGGGCCGTTTTGAGCATTCAAACCTGTGGGGCGAAAACTTTGCATCCAGCTCGGGCTACCGCGAAAAATCGCCTTTTGATGAAGGCAGGTTGTTTTTATCGATGCCCATAGTTACAAGCCACAAATAATTATTTCGTCCGCTTAGTATTTTCGAACACGAGAAAATGACTCATTATAAAACTTTTCCACTCCAGAGGTCATTCGTTTTTTTTCTTACCCGGTCGTCCGAGTTTTTTACCTGCGGGATGCCCGAGCCTGCGAAATACCCGAGCCCAAAAACGAGGGCGGGTGAAAAATTCGGGTTATACTCGAGCACGAGTAAAACTCGGGTGAAAAGTTCGGACTGGATATGTTACGAATTTTTCGGATTTACCGCGCAGTTACATCATGTAACTTACATGTATTCTTTGTGATTTTTATATTTTTGTGATCCCCAAAAATAGAGGGGGTCTGGTTATAAGGTCACAAGGTGTGACCGTCATAAGGTCAAGTCATCTTTTTTGCACTAAAGTCAAGTCATTTTTTGCATGATAAATCATCTCTTTTTTCACTTTTGGGTGTAAATTTAGAACGACCGATATACGTTTAGAACGACACGGGTAAAGAATGGGTACATTTAATAAACTTTTTTTTTATAGAAATCATGTCTTTTTTCACTTTTTTTGGGTGTAAATTTGGAACGAGACATATATGTTTAGAACGACACGGGTAAAGGACGGATTTTTTTTATAGAAATCATTCCTTTTTCACTTTTTTTGGTTTAAATTTAGAACTCGACATATACCTTTAGAACGACACGGGTAATAATTTTTTCTATCATTTTGGACTTTTTTTGCACTAAGGTCAAGTCATTTTTTTGGCCTTGACCTTATAACCAGCCCCCCTGTAGGGCTTTCTCAGGGATGCAATTTTCTTTTCAGAAAATTTTTGAATGGGGCCTTTAAGCTTTTTGTACGAAATATATCAATTAAGTGGACGTAATATTTTTGCGATTTGTAACGTAGTCAATTTGCATGACAATAATGCGGCAACAGATTTTTTTCGAAAAACTCTTTTCTCGAGATTGATGTTTTAATCTTCGGTGAAAAATAGTATTTGAAAAGTTTGGCTGCCAATAATTACACTACACCGATTCTTCTGGATACCAGAATGTACATCACAGATCCAATCATATCTTATTAACACCACAATATTCATGTACTTTTGTTAATTTTACGTGCCCATATTTGTCTGGAGGTTCAATATATGCCACTTGGTTATTTAGGGGAATCACAAATTTGGGCAAATATTTTTGCCTTTTACTGTTATTCTTACGAAAGTTTATCGTGATTAACCATTCTTATAAACTGAAAAAACTAAACTATAATCAAATTAACACTTATAACTTATAAACAAACTGATATTTTTGATTAAAACCTCTGTCAATACATAAAACGTTTGATTTTTTTATAATTATACTAAAAAGCGTTTTACCAGACATTTATTAATATCCAACCGGTGATTCATCATTTAATCTATTTAACTGATCGTTAAACACACTTATTAATTAAACAGACTAAGTTTTTAATAAACGAAAAATAACGGTAATACGGTTAAAGCAAACCGGTTAATGAATATTGATAGTAACCTGCGAGGAAGAGTCAAACCATGAAAACAGAAAGTCGTTTTCGATGTTGGAGCTTGATATGCTTGATATGTCGTGCGAGTCATTTCCGTATATTGTCGAGCCGTATCGAGCCGACCACTGGGATTTGACCGATGACCCCTCATCACGCAATTACTGGCTCGACACCTTCCTAAGGTCGTTTTGAAATTAGCCCCGCAAATGATATTCTATATAGAAGGTTTAAATTTTCTCTGTGATCTGAGGTCTTATTTAAAAAAATATCTTATGACATTACCATGGAAAAAATACAAAAATTTTGGTCAGCATGTCCAAAAGACCATAAGACCTTATAACCATGCTAATCAGTATTTTTTTTTCACGGTAATATCATAAGATATTTCTTTTAGTGGATATCTATGAGATAATAGAGACTAGAGTTATATAGATATATAAAAGGCTACCCCTGGAATTTGTATTTGAGGTAATTTTAAAACAAGTTAAGTTCAACGGGCAAAACGGCTCAGATTGCTCTCGATTCTCAACCCAATGACCCAGATGCCGGGGATCGCAGCAATGAATTCAAACGGCGCTACGTTCAACGGTTAAACGAGCTAAGAGGCAATCCAGGGTATGTAATATTCTCATTTATTGAATAATTTAAAGTAAAAAAAAACCGTGTCTTTTTTTGATTTTCGTTCTTTAATTTTGATAGTTTTAGGCTAAAACCTTTTGCTTTAAAGATTGAAAAAACTGAAGCTTTTTCGGGAAAATAGGTTTTTTTAGTTCATTGTTGGCACACCTTTGCACCGTTTTTTATTGTTCTGAGTTATGTGTTGACTTTTACGGGTGGTTTAAAAACATGTACAGGGGCTCTGGTTATAAGGTCAAGTTTGCACTAAGGTGAGTTTTTTGCACTAAGGTGAAGTCATTTTTTCTTGCACTAAGGTCAAATCAATTTCTGTGAATCATCTTTTTTGGGAAGAAAAAACTTTGAAATCATGTCTTTTTACGCTTTTTTTGGATGCTTACCTCCTGTTAGTCATTTTTTCGTGTTTTATATTCGCCCGTCTGAGTTCATTTACCCGTTATTGTGCATGTTTTTTCGGAAACAAAATGGTCGGCAACTTTTGATCCCGGCAAATCGTTATACGTTGTAAAAATTGGGCATGTCATATTGTTTTGTTTGGAAGAAAATTACGTAAACCGCTAAGTTACATATATTATTGGTTAACCGCTTATTAACACGTTTTTACCGGTGACATTATTAAAGTTGTTGATAGTGAAAAATGAGGAATTTGGGTTAGACAAAAAAAACGCACCTAAATAACCCATTTTACTAAATCGTTTTTCTCGAATTTATTGCGTGATATATTATCAGTTGTCATGATGTCCATTACGTAGTTGCTAATTAGATCATTAGCGGGAAACACATCATTCAAGTCAGTCATTTTACGATTTTAACTCGTCACGTCCGAAATCCGTTTGGAAAAAAAAGTATATTTCTCAGAAAAAAAAATCTTTCAAAAGTTTTTGGTTTATAAATATTCATGTCAGACGCTTTCCTGCAACGTATGATCTGATTTATTTTTCGCTATAATTTTTCCTTTGAAATTAGCGACAAAAGTCAAATATCCGATAGACTTTTGGCTCCATCTGTTTCCGTATACATAAATGAATTTACGAATTTATTTTCACCGGGATTAAAACTAAATCAAAGAAAGGTAGATCTTTTAATTCAGCTCTTTAATCATTATTTAAAAATACGGTAAATAATCGATTAAACATCGGAGGATTTTATTTTGAGATTTTTGTAGTCAGTCACTACTAGTGACTCACTAGTCAATTTATTTGTGGTTCTGCTCTTGAACAAGTTTATAATAAATTTGGAAAATTATGTGTTTGTTGGCACCGCG
Source organism: Oikopleura albicans (assembly GCA_004367875.1). Taxonomy (NCBI): domain Eukaryota; kingdom Metazoa; phylum Chordata; class Appendicularia; order Copelata; family Oikopleuridae; genus Oikopleura; species Oikopleura albicans. The sequence goes on from SCLG01000111.1 coordinate 47,444, forward strand.
GTCTTTCGACGAAAACTTTTTTAGAAGAAAAAAATATTTTAAGAACACGTTTTTTGGATAAATGGCAAGAAAACTTTAATTAAAATTTTCTCGAAAATGTTTATCGTAGAAAATTTAATTAAAGTTTTTTTTTAATTTGTAGTCTCTTTCGTTTAGTGAGGGATTTTTTTCTGTTATGAATTAAAATTAACTTATTTCCTCTAATGAAAAAGGTTTTCTAGGAAAGCCCACAGTGAAACAACATATATTATTATGATTATTATATAATTTATTATTACAAATGGATATCTCAAGATCATATATGGGCTTTTACGACGTTTTTTATTAAACAAGAAATTTTTCAAAGTCTAATTTTAATACAGTCCCGACCTTCCAATTGTGCAATTTGCGTTTCCGAAAAACGTGCACAATTGGGCAGTCGTGCACAATTGGATAGTCGTGCAAAATTTGGTAGAATGGTCATTATCAAGTTAACTACTAGTTTTTAGGGCGTTTTCGAGTCACAAATATACACAAAATTGATTCCTTTATCGTTTAGAACTACAAAATAACAAATTGAATCGCCAAGTTTAACCTGACAAACCAAAAATACTTTTTGCCAGTCTCGTAAAATTTCCTGAAAAAGTGCACAATTAGGCAGTCGTGCACAATTGGAGGGTGCACAATTGGAAGGTCGGGACTGTAATGTAATCTGAGTGTCCAACTTCTTAATGTGTACTATTTTAGCATATTTGGCAGGCTAACTGTTCGAAAGCTGTTAAACATCCGAGAAGATTTACTGAATGAGCTTGGCTTTTCGGATCCATACATCAATTTGAAAAAACGCGAAAATGAATATTTCTTGGGGCATTTGGCGAGTCGACTAGACAGCATAGATGGAATTTCTGATTTTAACTCTAGATGGGAAGACATTATGAAGGGGGTCCATGCCGGGAATGTTTTTGATTGGGGCGCTAAGGGAGGTTCCAAATAAGAAGAAAAAAATCATAATTTTGCAGTTTGAGACCCTGATAGTTACGGTGTCAATTAAAATTGTTTCGATTTCGTTTCGAATAAGGGGTGTAATGTTCCATTTTGAATAACTTTGTAAATTGACCGGATATACTATTTTAAAGAATTTTTAGAGCCCAACAAAAATATCAATCTTCCTAATTTATCAAAAGAAAGTCCGGCTCGAGCGAATTTTTTTTTTTTTGGTATGCTAAAAAGTGCGTTAATGTCAAGTGAGTTTATTTTTAGCTTGACCTTATAACCACATTTTCCTGTTGCTATAGATGCTCTACAGATTTAGCCTCATGAAAATCGGCTGAGCCTTTCTAGAATAGAGCAATTTTCTTCTTTTTTCTTGCAATGGGGTGCTCCTATTGGCCAATATCATTTTAAAATATGCCGACACGGTATACTAGAAACGCGCAGCCGATTTTCATGAGACTAAACCAGTAGTATCTAGCTTGCTTAAGGGAATCAATGATATCATTTAGCGTTTCATTTAGCAAATTTGTTTTATTCTTATTTGGAACCTACCTAAGGCTGTTACGGATATACTTGACCAAGAAACTGAAGGAATAATGCCATTTTCGGTCGCGCAAAATAAGTTACAGTCTAGACCATGGCTAATTGATAACCTGGAGGAGTTTGTCAAAATGGTAAAGACTTATAAATGTGCGTGTGTGTTTGCTGATAACTCAGGCGCTGACATCATATTGGGCATTTTCCCCTTTATTCGCGAATTATTGCGGCTTAAAATGAAGGTATGTAAAACTTGAAGAAATAACAATTAATTGTGATACTCTTATTACTAGTACAGGAGTTGTGAGTTATAAGGTCAGTGATTTTGACCGCTATAACGTTAAGTCAGTTTTTTTTGCAGTAAAATCAAGTGCGTTATTCAGTGGTCCAATTTTTTTTTGTCAAATGATTTGTTGAAAAAAATGAATGATAATTCCGGGCACCCTAATTATAAGTCATCAAGTCATTTATTTCAAAGTGCATTAGGCTCAAGTCAGTTTTGACGTTGACTTGATAACCAACCCCCAAGTGTACCTTTTTTTGTTTTTTTAGGAAGACCTCTCCTCCTGTATAAACTAGTTACAGACTTTTTTCACGATACAAATTTTAGTTAATTGTAGTAAATAGTTGGGATATACTGTATATCATATACAGAATTAGAAAATAATCATCCTTAAGGTCAAGTCCGTTTTCTTGCACATCCGTTAGCATTTATTTCACCGGAAACAACCAATTTTGCGTTTCTAGCAAACATAAAGGTGCTAAAATAGTTTAGTTTAGAAAAAGCGTAACTCAGTAACATCTAATGATTATTTTCCCCAGTTTTGAAAACACTTTTTGAGCTTGACCTATAGTCACACTCATTTTATGGATTTAATACTGGATTTAAAATCCATTGCCCAACTATCACGATATTATAGGGTCAATACCTTTCTTTTTCAGAATTCCCTATCAATCATTAAGGGTTAAACATCATTGAAATATTGATATTTATAATGGTATCGTTGCTATGAAATAATCCTAAAGTTGGTAAAGTGCTGATTACCCCCTTAATTATTGTTAATGTATAACGTCGTGGGCATATTTTTCTCCAACGCAGTAATTTTTTTGTCCCNCTGACCATACCTTCAAAACAATCAAGCAAATGTCATGTATATGATAATGAAGACTACAGGGGGGTTTGGTTATAAGGTCAGCCATTTGTGCCGTTGAAGGTCCAGTTTTTTTGCACTAAGGTCAAGATAAATCATGTCTTTTTTCACTTTTTTTTTTTGAGTGTAAATTTAGAACTCGACATATACGTTTAGAACGACAGGGTAAACACGGGTAATAAATTTTTTTTATATAGAAATTATGTCTTTTTTCACTTTTTTGGGTTCAAATTTAGAACTCGACATATACGTTTAGAACGACAGGGGTAAACACAGGTAATACATTTTTTTATAAAAATCATATCTTTTTACTCTTTTTTTTCTATAAAATAGTGTCTTTTTAACATTTTTCTAGAGTGAACACCATAATTTTTTGGAGAAAATCAAATATTGAACAAAATTTCCGGTTTTTTTCTTAAGAAAGCACCTTAAGGTCTTATTATGGAGAACAATTTCTGGTTGTTTATAAGGTCAAGTCAGTTTTTTTAATTTTTATTAAGGTCAAGTCAGTTTTTTTAATTGTATTAATGTCAAGTCAGTTTTTGACCTTGACCTTATAACCAACTCCCGTGTAGATAATATTACAGTTGATGTAATCTTGGAATTTTGAAAGTATGTGTTCAAAAGCAAAAATGATAATTTTTTCACTCGTGACATTATAAAAAACCTTAAGACTATGACTCGTAGTCTATGAGTCTATGACTTATAGAGTCTATAGTAGACCTCCCCTGCTCGCACATAGTTTTTCTATAGAAATCATGTCTTTTTGAATTTTTCCCAACACTAAGGCCTTATAGTGGGAAAACAATTTTAGTGGTAAAAAAACCGTGTATCAACTATCACGATATTATAGGGTCAATACCTTTCTTTTTCAGAATTCCCTATCAATCATTAAGGGTTAAACATCATTGAAATATTGATATTTATAATGGTATCGTTGCTATGAAATAATCCTAAAGTTGGTAAAGTGCTGATTACCCCCTTAATTATTGTTAATGTATAACGTCGTGGGCATATTTTTCTCCAACGAAATAATGTTTTTGTCCCGTCTGGGAAAGATTGCCTAACAAGTAATCTATATTTTATATTTGCGATAAATGTTAACCGTAAACATTGAACTTCTCATTTAGTGTAATATTAAATTTAAAAGATCAAGAAATACGTATTTTGGATCTCATTGTGAAATTGCGAAACAGTTGGTGACAGCGTTAAACATGTTTTTCATTGCGAGCAAAGGGAAGTACACGTATGGCTAGGCTTAAATATGCATTACCTGATTGTTAGCGCTATATTTCCGCGCTGGCCACCTTAGAAGCAGGATTTCTTTACTCATTTAATGCTACCGGATATGAGACTGTTCCACGTGATCAGAGTCTTACGTGTCGTTTTTGATTTGTCATAGTTTATCTTGGGAAACGTTTAGACAGGGCTATGATTGGCAATTATCGACTGCAAAAACTGACTTGATCTTGCAATTATATTCTTTTTTGATCCTGTCCCCAAAAAATTAATTACACGACATTTCCATAAAAATTAATTTTATGTGAACGCTGTCCAAGTCGAAGTAGACAAAATGTTCAGGCCTTGTATATTATTTTCCTTTTTTCAAAAAAAAAAAATAGGTTAATGGTCTTGTTTACAAATAAAACCTGAAATTACGATAGTGCAGTTTAATANAGCAAAGGGAAGTACACGTATGGCTAGGCTTAAATATGCATTACCTGATTGTTAGCGCTATATTTCCGCGCTGGCCACCTTAGAAGCAGGACTTCTTTACTCATTTAATGCTACCGGATATGAGACTGTTCCACGTGATCTGAGTCTTACGTGTCGTTTTTGATTTGTCATAGTTTATCTTGGGAAACGTTTAGACAGGGCTATAATTGGCAATTATCGATTAGAAAAACTGACTTGATCTTGCAATTATATTCTTTTTTGATCCTGTCCCCAAAAAATTAATTACACGACATTTCCATAAAAAATAATTTTATGTGAACGCTGTCCAAGGCGAAGTAGACAAAATGTTCAGGGCTTGGACATTATTTTCCTTTTTCAAAAAAAAAAAATAATAATAATAAGGTCAATGGTCTTATTTACAAATAAAACCTGAAATTACGATAGTGCAGTTTAATACAGTTTAGTATTTTTATTTCTTTTATCAATTGGTTTAGGTCAGAGGTGTAAAAGTTCTTTTTTCATCAAATTTCAACTTCAAGAATCATTGTGAGTGTAGCCCATTTTTGATGTTTTTTCGAGTATTGAACGAATTTTGTTTATGAAATTAACTCCCAGGGGGAAGTGTGTGCATATATGCACACGACTTTTTTTTCAAAACGGGTATTGCCCCTCAACTTTTCGAGAAAATTACATTGACGGTATCGCCGATAATTTTTGCTAATCGGGAGGTTGAATAAAACCGGTCAAAATTTCCGGTTTCTTTGATTTAACTGAAATTTGGCACAGAGGGGTTTTCGTCATCAGCGAGTACCATGGTAACTTTCGTTTTGTCGATTTTTCTTCTCCAAAGTCCTGTAGGGCTTATAGGGAGATTCTCAAAATAACGTTTTTTGGTGACAAAAATTGTCCCAAACGTTATTTAGAAGGTTTTCTGCCTTTGTTATCCTAAATATAGCTTTGTGATACTATGTCAAAAATTTTCAAAGTCCTGTATATCTTAAAGGAAAATTTGAAAAAAAAAATTCTCTAAAATTTGGGTTAATTTTGTGCGATTTGAGATTTAGAAGTTAAAGCAAGAATATTTTTTTTTCTATCAGCACAAAAAAAATAACGGGAATATAATATGCTGACTAGATATTCTACAAAAACAGGTACTTTTCAGAAAAAATAGCTGCGTCATGTATGTATAAGTCTTGACGTATGAGTATATTTTTGTTTATTTTAATTTTACAAAACACGCGGTTGTCAGTTCTTATGACGTAAATTCGTTGCTTAAGTGGATTAGAAAAAGCGTTTCTGCATACCAGAGTCATAAATTTTAAGCTCTCGAAATGGTCTGGTGGAAAGAGTTCTGGCAGTTACATTAGAATAAGTTTTGTCGCCGTCTTGGCGGACGCGTAAAAACTTCAGCGTCTCTTTATCTGGAATCTTTATCTGAATTCCAGATTATAAATCGTTATCACGTCGTTAGAATACAAATTATCATAAGGCACATCACGGTTTTAAAGCACGAGTAATATGTGAGAAACAGTTTTAACTTCCAATGAAATTGGTGTTTATTAACCCTTATGTGACGGATGAGTCATTCGGATTTATTGGGGCGGGGTCCGAACAAATGACAGCTAATTTTTGTGATGTCGAGCCTTATTTTAAAGTCATTTTTTTTAAGAAAAGTCACGCTTGCTTTTTGCACTTTTTGAAAGTTCTTTTCGTCATCCTACTATGAATTCAGTAAACTGCAATGCATATATATACATAGACCTATTTATTTACCAATTAAAATATGAATTTATTGCTATTATTCTATCAAAGAGACGTTTTCTTTATGAATTAGTGTAAATCTGCAAAAGGAGAACGTTGACCATCCGTACATAAAAGTAATGTTTTAGTACGAGGATAGATATAAGGGCGAAGTTCGTTCTATATAAACCTTATACCCATTCGTCGAATACGTATTTGCCTATACGTGTCTGGTCGTTACTCGTTTGGTGCGAAGGTCGCGCTCTTTTATGGTTGTAATATAAAATCTACCATACAGAGCCTAATTTTGAGGTTGTTTTACGTGGTTAACCACTTAGTGGGAGCAACGACCATAATTAAGGCACATTTTCCAGATATATTCATTTACTAGAAATTTTGCATTGTATCAATTTTTGGTACGTGTCTTCAACTTAAAAGTAAGCGATTAAAAGCCACCTACTGTGCCAGTTTATGCAACATATAATTACATATCACATTGGCTTTTATCGATATTAAAAAGGGTAACACTAACAGATATTATTTACACGGGACACTTTTGTGATTCCGGAATATTCCTTGGTCGGTGTTTTCTATTATATGTGAATGCATAACCCCGCACCGTATTGGATAGAAAAAAGAGGAACTTACGGGCGTTGAGGGCTATAAGGTCAGCCATTTTGATCGCTATAACTCATATGATCTTAAGTTTAACTCATTTTTTTGTACTAAGGTCATGTCATTTTTTTTCAACGTCATATCTTTTTACACTTTTTTCTATGAAATCATGTCTTTTTTAATTTTTTTATTTGTTATAAGGCCAAGCTGTTTTTTTTAATAAAATTGAGGTAAACTGAGTTTCTAAGGCTTATATCATATAAGTTATATGAATAATGAATTTTATAATTGATTCGTCACATATTTTATAGTATACCACGTGTGTCAGAAAGTATAAATGAATATAGTTCAGGACATATTTTTTATGAGAATTTGCCTTATTTTCGAAAAACCTTGTTCATCAAATTTAGCCAGTCTTTACACACCAAACTCCAGTCTGTCTGGTTTTGTGTCAAATTCTCTTACATGTTGCCTGGGATCTATGGTTTTGAATACAATATCATAAATTTTAATAAACTTGAATATCACAATATCACTGAATGATTCATTCATTTTTTTGTTAATTGAGAATATATTGGACGCTCAAGCATTTTGTGAACGGTGCCATCTCCTGAAGGTCTTAGTGAATGGTTTTACTGCATATTTACCATGTCGTGTACCTCCCATAACGCTGTCGAAATGGCTATTATAATATATTAACTGCGGGTAGTGACATGAGTCACGAATGCCAAACACATTAGCGCTTATCATTTTTCGTCCCTTTTTTTGTCGAATCAACCGTGCTATATTGTGAAAACATTCATCAGCCATTGTTTGCCTCGAGGATTTTAGTGAAATTACGTGTTCATTTAATTGAAAATATAAAGTGTCCACATGAACATTATAAGTACAGGCGGGGTTGGCACTAACGTCAAGTTTTTCAACATTAATCATGTCTTTTTTCAGCTTTTTTGGGTAAAGACCCCCCCTCCCATCAAAGATAAAGTCAGTTTTTTAGACATTGACCTTATAACTCCGTTTTTATTATTTTCATCAACAAATACGAGTGAAATGTATTTTTGAAATTTGTAAAATTGCACAGAGGTCATTGCTTTTAAAGATCTGATATTTCCAGGTCATCTGGTTTGATGGCTTTCCCCATTTTTTTGTTTAAATCATGAGTTTTTGACAAAAGTTTGTGTAAAATCCTGTTGTTGTTTTTTTTTATAGTTTTCTGGCTCAAAAACTTCTCATAATTTTTTTTTTTGAATGAAATCAAAAAAAAAACTTTCGATAACATTTTTGAATACACCGTGTTACAAAAAAAAATTAATTTCTACTACAAAGTTTCAATGCGGTTTTAAATTTATTTTAGTTCTAGTCCATTTTTACCATAACCTTAGTTATAAAAAAGTTATAATTTTTTTACTTGGAAAAGCTTATTCAATATCCGGTTGAAACAAAACAAAAATTATTGAATCAACTCTTTTTGGAAAATAATGAGGTTTATGACTGTTAAATTATGAGGGTTCTGGAGTTTGCAGGGGATTCACTCGGATGACCCTATAATCACCCCATTAGCTACTCTTGAAAGAGTATTAAGTTTACGGGTTTATGAGTTCGTCACATTTCATTATAAAATCAGAGTAATTAGGCAATATCCTAGCAGACGTGTCATCATTGACATCTAATGTTAACTGTGATTTCTTGTTATCTTTGACAATGAGAGGGGTAATTGTGATTTTTACTTTTGAGTCTTTGAAAATACCCTTGATGACGAAATTGAGAATATTGTCAACGTCAATCCTCTTCACATTATGTCATAATTTGGCGTGACCTGGCCCATTTTCCCAATAATAGGCTTCCAACTAGGAAAAACGATTGTGACGTCCTCACTAAGATATTTGTTTTTGAGTAGTCCAGAATTCTTGAAATCCAGTCAGGCATGCAACACTTGATATTATAAGGCGCATAGAAGGCACATATTCTACTGGCACAACCTGATTTGGGCGAATACAGAAAAGGCGAAACCTGAAAAGGGTTTAATTTTCGGTAAAAACAATTTTTGGCATTTTTACCACATTTGCTCAAATAAAAACCTATTTGCTCGGTAAAGCCCCGTTATAATAGGCAGTCCTAAATTACTGCTAGTACTCTTATTAGACTTTTAAACAAGGTATTAAATACCTCATTATAAATCCGCTCCAAGTGGAACTCTACATTCAATGATAGTTTGAGAAAAAAGTTTTTAAATTAAGTCTAAAATTAATGGGTATTGTTTTTAGGTTATTTTGGTTGTCAATTCACGACCTGCTCTAAACGATGTAACAATTAATGAGCTACAAGTTTTATTGCAGCAAATTATAAAGATAAATCCCGAGATTGGTGGTTATGTTGCGAGTGGGCAACTTCTTCCGTACGAAAATGGCTGTGGTTCGCCATGCCTTAATCTAAAATCGGTAAGTTTTGTTTTTGGTTTATAGCGCCATTAAAATTATCTCCAAGTTTGATAAAAAAAAAAGAAAATTCAAAAAACAAATTTGAATTAATCTAAAGCGTTACGGTATTAAAGGCGTTGGGAAAATTTGAAGCGTTGGCCAACGCTTGCGTTCGGCGTTGGAAAAATGTGAGCGTTGCCCAACGCTTGCGTTGGGCGTTAGAAAATATTTGACCGTTGGCCAACTTTTCCAACACGGGATTTAACTTTTCGATTAACAAAAACTAAATACAGTGATGTGAATTGAGTTATTCTGAAGTTGGTCACAAAAACAGTCGAAATACAAGTATTTTTTTATCATGGAATTTTCGTCATTCTGACGACTGCGATAATTCATCCAAAGAGATGTCAGGAAGTTTGCGGACGGTTGCACAATTGTATTGTCAAATCGAATCCATAGTGTCTCAAACGCCTCACAGAAAAATATAATATAAATGATTTTTTTTTTCGGTAAAGGGTACTGTCATTGCAATAATAATCAGGGCGTCATTGTGCCCGGAAGGACGTCATTTGCCGATTAGAAATGACGTTCATACAGTCATGTATACTGTGATGAATATCATGAAAATTAGCCGTATAAATGAATATCGTAAATTTTAATAGAAAAACGATCGATTGAAATTTTGTTTTAATCGCTATTTTTTACCACTTTGGTATTTTTTGAGACAGGTGCACCATGTTGAATAAATCAATAAGTCACTTAGGCTATTTTTACCTTCATGTGGACCAAAATTTTTGGCTAGTGTGCCAATTAGGGTCGACTTTATTTTGGCCCTTGGACCCTAGGGTCTAATTCGGGTTCATTCGGGTTGGGTTCGGTTTACAATTTTTGTCCACGTCTGGTTAAACCCCGTTTCACCTCAAGGTCTTTAACCCTAATTTTACGAATAAACTTCATACATTTTTTTTACTTCTATCTTTTTATCGACGATTTTTTTTAATTTTGAGTATATTAACGCCCTAATGTGATACATACAGTGTATTAACAGTTGACCTAATTAACTTTAGGTGCCGTCCGAATTGTGCGATTTACTAAAAGTCTATGACTGTGACCTATTGGTCTTCGAGGGCATGGGTAGAGCAATACATACAAATTTTGCAGCTCAATTTACAATTGTTTAGGGATATCAATTGAACATTTAGTATTCGGCCAGATGATCTATATCATACAGTCATGGGTCTCTCGATGTGAATGTATCTCTCGATGTGCAGGTTTTTCGCAAATTGAAAATGCACATCGAGAGACCCCTGACTGTATATGATATTGATAATATTGACGATAAACATACCTATTTGTAGGCTTATTAAATAACTGCAAAATAATGTGAACTTATTATTTGGTCAAAATTGATATCCCAATATGTAGACTCTCTCAAGCTCGCTGTACTGAAAAATAAGTGGATTGCGGAAAGTCTTGGTGGAAAAATTTTTGACGTAGTTTGCAAATTTGACAGGCGGAAATTGGACACTGAGCTTTTATTAAATAACGAATGCTGAAAAAAACTTATTTTTACGAAATTAGACTTTACTCTTTTATTAGTAGCAGAAACCGTATTTACTGGAAATCATATTTATTTTGAATGTCTTTTGATCATTATTAGATAGTGTTTTAATTATATTTTGAGGAAGAAGTCATGACTTTTTGAACTTTTTCGCGTAAAATCAAAAAAGGTCTTCGTGTTTTTTAGATGACAATTAGGTGTTTCAAGAATGAATTTAACGTCTTATGGTTCTTTTTTTACCAAAGACTTTATAACCACCCGATGTATAACTTAAGGGAAGGTCTCAATGGTCCGCTGTACCATCTCTGAACGACCCTGCGTTATTCTGAAATATAAGAGTAACGACTTTATTTAATTTATTAATTTACTTATAAATGTATTTTACAAGTATTATCTGTATTATTTATTTATTTATTTATAAAACTTTTGTACATTTGTTAAATCAAATTGCATTCTTAGAAATTTAGTATTATTGTAAATTAGAATATAATATTAAGCCTGACAGGCCAAAATTAGTTTTACCTTACCGTGACCTTTTTAAAGCTAAGTCGGTTGTATACCCCTTGGAGAAATCATCTACATGTATACGCCTAGTAGAATGACTCATAACGGAAATACCCACAAAACCATGCTTTGATATTTTGAAATTTAAATTTGACATTTATGTTGCGGAAACCGTCGATTTTTAAAATAAATTTTACACAATACAAAATATCTACAACAAAAAATGACATAGATACGATTTCCGCTATATAAAGTAAATAACAGCGGTTATTACTCCCGATGTTTGAACTCAAAAAACTTCAACACGATTATTTTTGACACTACAAGTTAGTGGTAGCCGGAAGTGACCGGAAGTATTTTCATTTGTTTTCATTATGAAATTTATTAGATTTATCAGCGAAAACGTGAAAATATTCCTCATCATAGTCGTTGTTCTTGTTTTTACCTAGTGTTTTGAGGAACGTCTTCTCGAAAATCGTGCAAAAGATCTGTATTCTGGAATCATGAGTGTCATGACATGTTATGGTGTTTATGGTTACCGGCTATAAGGTCAGGCAAAAAAAACGCACGTTTTTCAGATGCAATTTTTTCAGGGTATGCTCTTTTACCTAGTATTTTTTTTTCATTTGAGGGCCTCAATTTGAGGCTACTTGACAAGAAGAAGAAAAATTAACGAAGTTTGTGGGCAGCCTAGTCGTAAATCCGAATGTGGGTACTACTACTACTGAGCGTTAAAAAGAGTCATTAAATTGATATTAAATCCAATCTGCCTTACAATTCTCTGATCGATCTTCTTTTAGTGTTAATTTTGTCTTACCAATTTACGACGTTAATCAATTATGCACAATTTGCTCTGCCATTATTAGACATATTTCATGGTCGACAAATCGGATCTGTTAATAAAAAAAAATACGCTTTTCATTGTTCTTGTCTTTCCGGTAATAACCTGATGATTAGATGAGCAACGGGGATTTTGTGTCGAATGAAGTTTTGGGATTATAATATTTGGGAGACCTTGACCTTATAACCCTTGACCTTATAACCAACCTCCCCTGTTTCAAAATCCAACAGCTGTTGCAGTTAAAAATTCATGTAATTTTGCATAATAATAACATAAATCATTTGTATATGACTCAAACATACAAAGATCCAATAAGTTTTTTTAATGCATCCAATTCAGTAGACCCAGGTATAAGTTATAATGTATTACATTCGGTATGTAACATAGCGCCGGTAAAAATCAAAGAAAACGAGTCAAGACCAGAAATGGGCGCAAGCCTGCCTTAACCTAGTAGACCCTATCGTAGTTTACCCTGACGCATATTAATAGGGATACTGGACACAAAATCACAAAAGGCATATCCCGTACAAAAGTTTCCCGAACTAATACAAATTTTTTGATCCGATTTTCGGCCAGCGATACTGTCATTGAACAAATTATCTGCAGATGTTATTTTTGCTTATTTTAATTTATGATTTGCTGCTTTGAAAGAAAACAACAACGTACTTCAACTTTTACTAATAATTGCCTTTTATATATATATATATATTTAATCGGGTGATTTAATTGTTCTATGTCACATTTAAATCAACTGATTTGGCTTAAACATGGGGTTGTTTTTTAGACGTACATATATTTCGGATCTATCTAATTCGGTCATATTGTAGAAACGGGACGTTTGTGGGATTCAGAGCTCATCCTCACGATATGAGGTGCCTATGTGACATCAATTTGTGGGGTTTAAATATGGAAACATTTACATTGCAGCGTCTAATATATGCCACTTACTGAGACTCAAACGTAGTTTAATTTAGATATGGCTGACGAAAATAATGAGGGCGTTATGTCCGGTCAACTAGAAGCTCAAGAAGCACAGTTGCGGTATGTTTCAAAACTTTATATTGTTAAATTTTGCTCCATTTTTTTTGAGTAGCATGCTTTTTGGAAAAGAATCTTTAGTATATCACCTTTTTTGAATGAAGATTATCAATTATTATATCAAAATAGAGGGCAAAGAACACATCCAATGTGAGAAATAGCACATTCGATTCCGGCGGGCATATAACGTCGCATATTCGTTGACGACCAGTACCCATGAATTTGTAATATTAAATCGTTCAGTTCGCGGTATGGCAATATCGACAAGAGAAAAGGAAACGCAATGCTAATGAAAAAACTGCAAGGAAAAAACAAACAATACTTTGACTCAGGCGACTATAATATGGCGAAAAACAAACCAAAACAACCGGCAGTCCCAAATCCACTGGCGAAAAAGACCCCAACACCAGGTTCGTTCAAGGGGTGTTGGTTATAAGGTCAGCCAAATATACCTCCTTGGCACTGCTAAAACATGACCTCTGTGTTTTTTTATCACCACAGACTGTTTATCCGAGGACAAGTACACGAATATTATTAGCATAAAGCTATAGTGACGTATGCAGATCGATATCTTATCTTATAACTTACAAGGTGCAAAATAGTCGCCTGGCATGGAATGTCGTAGAACTTTTCGGTGTCAAAAATTGTGCACGTGATTTGGTGTCAAATTTTTATGGTGTCAAATTACAAACATATCAGAATATGGCACCACTAAGTAAAAATATGTTTTTGAATTTTTCACATTGACCTTTGTAAGTGTTGCACGATAGACCAGTTTTAATCATAAACGTCTGAATGTGGTTAACGGGTAACAATTACACGAAAATCTTCTACGTTTAATAAGCCAGACTAGATTTGTTTTGTTTGCCGGCTAACGGACACTGTACTGCTTAACTACGGATGTATAAATGATAAACATCCGCTTCTATCTTTAAAGTTCCTAAAAATAGATTTTTGTTTTGCTGGAGTTAATCACAGTTTTGTTATTTTTACATTCTTTTTCAGTTCCCATTCAAATCCCGGATGAATTACCCCAAGCAATGAGACGCCCATCAGTTGCCGAAATACAACCACAAACGGTAGCGGCGGCGGCGGCTGCCGCACAACAGGGACGCCGAGGGTCACAGGTTAATAGCTTATTTATATTGTTTTTTTTTGGCATAATCTGTTATTTAACATTTGCAAGTATAACGTGAAAAAGTGTAAGACGATTCAATATTCAATATATGAATGAACAAAAAAGGCAAAAAATGTAGTGAAACCCGGCCCTTACCTGGCCACAGTTTGAGGCAAAACGACTTTTACTTGACGACCCCTTCGTACGCACAATTTGAGCGCCGCTTCGCGAGGCTGTTCTATCACCAAAACGGTTACATGGGCCACTTGATGTTTTCTGTGATACACCAAGCGCGTCGGTAAAGCCTTTTACGCCATAAGTTTTAAAAATAATTCAGTATCAGAACCAAATCATCGATTTATTTGGTACAAAATCCAATTCGTATATATACGTATATCGTATACTATACGATATATAAATAATTTGAATCAAGCAGAATTGGTTTAAATATTGCATTCTTTTAAGTAAAGCCTTAATTTTAGTCAACCCTGGCGCATGTGTCCAACTGAAGAAACAAAACACCATTTTCACAAAACTCTTTATTGAAACATGAAAACTGTCTGAACTTACTATGTTTTTATTCTCTTAAGTATAAAATACTTTTTTTTTAAATCGGTCTTTACCAGAAAATTGAGTTCTATTTGTCCGTGGTACATGAGCTCGTTACAAAAGGGTCAATAAAATACCTTTTCATTCTATGAGATGCATGTAATTATGTATTATATATATACGTATGCAATGCACATGTAGAAGTAAATATATACGATAAGTTGCGCTAGACATCTTAAAATATAAAAGATTCTTCGATAAAACGACACTATTTTAGTGAAAAATGTGTGGCGTTTTCAACCAAAAGACGGTTCTCATAAGCAAATTACCCTCTTGGCAATATCCACGTATTGAGCTTCGTGGTGGTAAATTGATTTTTGACAAATGACTATATACAGATCAATTTTATTTTTATAACAATCACAAACAAAAAATCACACATTAACACTTCCACTGTAAATGAATGGATTATTCATTGTTTATATTTAGAATTAAATCTCCTGTATAATTATATACATGCATTAGGGTATGTAACCGTATGTAACATACCGTATGTTGCATACCGTATGTAGTTTTTGGGTTAGGTAACCTTTGGGTCGCGCCCGGTCGTATAGAGTATGGTTTAGCATTCTAAATGTAAACGGAAGGTCTCGGGTTCGATTCCGGAAACTCTTAAACTTTTTTCTTCCCATAGGTGTAAAAGATATTTGGTACATTGATTTGGTACAAGACAAAACTGGTAAAAAAGTGGTGTACAGTTTGATATTGGTATGAATCACAAACTGAATTATTGTTATAACAGTATACGAAGAAAAGTTAGTTGGTGAAAATTGCGTCGACCAATTACACCTTCTAAAATGCCATTTTTATTCATAATGGATAACTATTTGTGGTAAGCGTAATGCACAGCATACAAAATTTCGACCAATACTTTTTTTCTCCAATTAAAACTGTGCCATATAATATGTACAAATCCAATCAGTGCCCCAGAAAATAATTATAAGTCACCTCTGGACGAATTTTGTACCCATTTTTAATACTACCTATTCTGCGTACCTCAATTATTGATTGCCCTTGCCAGGTTGGAACAAATGATTTTGGGAACAAACCATTTTTTAAACAAAACAGAAATACAATAAGGAACTTTATTTAATGGTAGACCGAATAAAGCAGATGCCAAAAAGAGAGTTTTAATGCCTTTAGTAAATTCTAAAATATTTTTTGAGATTACCCATATCGTCCCATGATTTACACTCTGTTTCATTTATTCTTTTAAAGCATAGTACCACTTGTATATATATTGAATAAACTATCACATATGAATTTTAAATCGTTATTATCAAACAATATCAACGCTAAAACGGAAACTTCATCCGAATTGTTGTCATTCGCAATTTGCGATTTTCCGCTGTAACATTAAATCACTTATTTTTTCCGAATTAAACCTTGTGATGGAGCTATTAATGGCGAAGTTAAAATCATATATAGCCCGACGGTCATAGCTCCAGCACACGCTATATTTCTTCAAATCGTCTATCATAGCCAATAATTTATACATGGGGTCTGGTTATAAGGTCACAAGGTGTGCCCGTTATAAGGTCAAGTCATTTTTTTTCTAGCACTAAGGTCAAGTCAACTTTTTTGTGAAGCATGTTTTTTTGGGAAATAATCTTTGAAAATTTGAGATGGTTATAAGGTTAAGTCATTTTTTCCCAAGTCCATGAAGGTCAAGTCATTTGTTTGGGGCTTGACTTTATAACCAGACCCCCTGTAGGCTATAAAAGACGATATGAATAAATGTTCCTATTTCTGTTTATTAGAAATAACCTATTTTAAACAATTTTGGTATATTTAAACGCTCATAATCCAATGATAGGTTCTTTCAAAATAGACCAACATCAATTCATATTGACGTAACTTTTGCCGGCTTTGTTGGTCAAGTTGTTTGATATGACGATCGATTACGATTATTTTACTGTCATAAATTGCAGGAAAATGTTTAGACTTGCCTTTAAAGCTGTATATTTAGCGCCAAAGAAATGAAAGTAGTAGAGTGAACATGATGGGGGAGAAAGCAAAATGGCCATTATATGATTACATACCGTTCAGTTTGAAAAAAGGACAAAAAAAATTAATCTCTAATCATTATTAATATTGGCCAATTTTCACTCAACAATTTTTAGATCAAGAAACTAGCGGGGAAATTGGCCAATATAATAATGATCAGAGATTAATTTTTTTTTTGCTCTTTTTTTGTCCTTTTTTCAAACTGAACAGGCGGTATACTAACTCCTAAAAAAGGAGGTTTCCTATTATTTTTTAAACGATATTTTACACGTTTTAATAGCGTGTTTACGTGAACTTCCGGTTACCGGAAGCTTATAATTATCAGAATAATTTTCATTACCTTACATGGCTTTGTAACAATGTTTTTACCCATATGCTATAGTAAGGTTCGTTTTTTATATGATTTGTTGATCGGCTAGGTTAAGGCATAAACAATTAAAAACTAAGGAAGTTCGAGCGGCGAACCGCTATCACCTTAAAAATGATAGTAAAAGTTCATTTTTCATTAATTTCAGCAACTGCTCGACTTTTTTTTTATCGACAAACGATCATTCTCATTTTAGCAGTCTGAACTAAGCTTGAGGTTGCTTCAAGCATGATTGATTCAGCCACTGGTGCCCATTTTTGTTCTTTGTTACAAAAAAAAACAAAAAGTTCAAGGTGAACGGGGCCTCTTTCATCATCGGGATCCGGTGATAGTTTTTTTTAAGTCTAATTCTTCGCGCGCCATTTGACGCGTATAGATAGCCTACGAAAGTCTACTTTGTCTATTCATATGTATATATTTTAATACATAAATTCACGTGAAAATATTGTAATAACTTTAATCCTAACAAAAATATATTAATATACAGGAAGCTATTTATTTACTCACACGTCCGGAGTCAGTCATGTGAGGTCGCATAAGGTCATCTATTAGATAATGAAAAAGAACGAAGTCTGCATTTTTAACGAGTAAAATTATTGATTGCAATTCTGGACCATAATTTATGGTACAAGGCGTTGGTAATAAGGTCAAAAGTTTTATATTAGTCTTAAGGTACGGTAAAATTATGTAACACCTATAAAATTAGATTATTCAATGAATATGAGCTAGCCAATTTTTTATTGTGTAAAACAAAACTTCCAAAAGGTCGAATCTGAACATTTCGCCACATTTTGATATGACTGGTCTTGCACACATAATATTTCAAGAAACAGACATGTCAAAATATATTTGGAAAATATAAGAGTACTCTTGTAACTAGCTAGTACTAAAACGTTATGTCAATAAAATAGAGTTTCCGACATCCTTTTATCAAGGATTTTGCGGTGAAATCCATTTTTCCTTTCCATGGTTAAATAGAGTAAATAAATTGTACACCCCGGTACCGTAGGAATTGGTACAAAGTACAAACAGAATAAATTATATTATGAGTACAGAGGGTTGTTTTTTGGTGCACCAATGTTGTTCCAATGTTTTTCCGATTGTTATAAGGCCTTATCATGTTTTGAAAATGCATTTAACGGGTTATAGTTTTTTTCCTAAAACCTTAGTTATAAATTATAACCCATCCTCAGTATAATAAAGAAAAAAGATTGGAAGAAAAGTGAACTTGCCGAACGTTTGCACTTATTACACCTTATTTGGAATGCACAAACAAATGACTTGAAAAATTCATTTTTGAAATGTGAATTCAGAAGGTGTAATTTCAAATTACTAATTTGTCAAAATGTTCGGCCAAATCACCTTTCTTCAAATACTATTTTATACGCGTTAGATGTGTGTACTTTGTATCATCCCATACGGTACTTATCCGAGTGGAAACTCCTAATATCCAAAAAAAAAAATTCAAACAATTGCTTTCAATAAATAAAACACTAGACGTATTTTTTGTGAATTTACGTTTTATTTCATCGGTCCAGGTTAAATAGGCTCAGTTGGCAGGTAAACGATAGACAATGTCAACTGAGTGTTTGCACAATCCTGATCTTCAATTTTTTATACCATTAACAGATTAAGAACTGAACAAATCAAATATCATCTGCCAACGCTATAATAAAAGCAGAAGAACAACAACATGTTGTTCATATTGATAAACAGTGACCAGAAATAATTTACGGAAGTCAATTTTTGTAAAAGCAGAGAATAATGAACTACATTTTTCATCTTAGCTTTCGAATATTATTACCTACTTTTTTGTTTGTTTTGTTTTAAATAAAATTTAAATTAGGATGTTTAACGATCTCCAGTAAGCTCAACCCTGACATTCAGTCACAGGAAAAAATGTCCGGTGTTTAAGGGTTTGGGGAGGTAAAGGGGGTTTTGTAAGCATGGTTATTAGCCAAAATATTTTTATAACGATTTAATAGACTTATGTATTATCTTTTTGTTAATAAATTTTTAAAGAATATGATTTAACTCTCGGGAACCCATGCGGAAAAGCTGAACAGTAAGTTGGCGAAATTTTAGACCAATAAAATTAAAGTTTGTAGATTCTCTAATTATGCGATGGGATATATAATTTTATAGTACATTAGGGTTATAAATATGTACGGTTAATACACAAGCGTGTATTAAAAAATGCGGTTCAATAAAGGCTCAAGTAAATTAAAACATATTCGGTAAAGAAGGCTTCACATGTTAGCATGAATAATCGTATTATCTAGCACGAGGATCCCGGAAAGTTAAAGAGCATTATTTTTGCATATATTTCAACAAAAATGGCAATAAAATTTATAAAAAAAAATGCAGCTCAATTCGTAAGAAATTTGATTTGGAATTTTGCTCATTTTGGTAAATTGTGTGTTGAGTTATGAATGTCAGGACGTCGGCTTGAGCTGTGAGGTTTAATGTAAAATAAATGAACTGTACGATCAGCCATTGCAATTAAGTAATTTTTTAGGCAATGTGCTCAATTGAAGCTGCTGGAAAAATACGTGAATTTTCCACGCATTTACTCATATTTTGAGTAATTGTAATTGGTAGTAACAGGGGGGTATTAACTCACAGGGTAAATTCTGTGTTTAGCTAATACGTACACATAGAGTGTCCGAGCAATAAAGAGTTAAATGGGGATTGAACTTTTTGGCTTATCCTTTTAAAATGGAAACAAATGTCAAGGATGCCAAAATTGGCAATTAATAAACAAAACTTGGTTGCGGATCGATGTCATATGTGCTACGAAATTACTATTTACGAATGATATACAAATAGGGAGATGTTCATTACTTGTTGTTTTTATCCACCCACACATTTTCATCGGTTAAAGTACAACATGCGTGGGATGAGCAAAAACGAATAGTGCACTTTCCGCTCCATATGTATCAATACATAATGTTAATTTAACCACTTTAGTTATTTGCACAGAACGATCAGGAGATGGCCTAAATATTTTTATGGTGTTTTTTAATCGTATCCACCAAAACACATTGAGTAAGCATAAGGCGTTTTGACATATCTATTTTTAAAATATATCTATAGAAATACGTATTCGGTCGAAAACGTAGTATGCCATTAATTTCGAGCGCACAATGTGGATTTTGGTATGGTCTTATACTAATAATTGGTGTTTAGAGGTCACTCTCATTTTTACAATAATCTCCACCGAAGTATTAATTTATCACAGTAATGAGCCCTAATTGACAAAAAATACTGTAATGTATAATATATAGGTACATTATGTAATTGAAGAATGATTAGGGTTGTCGCCTGGGATTTTAACCCCATTTTGAAGTTTCTTTAATTTCCCAGGTTACGACCCTAATAATGACCATCATAAAACCAAGCTCATGATAATTAGCTACATATATTGCGCCCATATATCCAAGTGGTGTGAAATATTGGTTATTCCTCATTTAATCTGTGTACTTTTATCACACATTTTATACCATGATCATAGTTTTTTCACAAAAGAATGAGTCCTAATTAATGAAACAAGAGAGCCATCTGATCTACTTACTACTAACCTAAATGGTCATATTATTCCTGAATTTTTTTCACAAAGGTTGTGCCAAATAAAGGTCAAAAATAAGGGTTTGATAAGTTATCTGACAAAAAATGTACTATTGTTTTGGTAAATTCATTCAATCTTACTCATTAATGGTTTCAACTTTGTTCTATTCTTAAATAATTGTTAATTATATGTTAATTTTCACCGCAGTCTATGTTTGAGCCAGTAGGAAATGGCCTATGATTAAATTCGTGTCTTGGGCAGTCGATAATAATTTAAGTGGTTATCCCATGTAGATTTCAGAATAATGTATAGGTGGCTTTATGAATCATACTAGTATGTACCTGCTACGTTGTACATATCAACAGCCATTTTAAATCTGTGGTAATAAATCAGAGTTATGATCTGTCTTCGCGACATCTTAGGGGGTTCTTATTAAAAAAAATCTTAGTATTGGATACCCCTTACACTTTTATCTACCAAATGACCACTTAAATTAACATATTTCGTGAAATATAGTTAATAATTTTTATAAAACTTCATAAAGGTGGGTTATTACGAAAGGCTCCTTGATCTGTCAGTTATTATAGGAGAAAAACGAGTTATTTTAAATAAAAATGAGACCAAGTAAAAACTATCGGCTATAGTTTATAGCCAATTATTTTGTAAAATACTGTTTTTTTTCAAAAAATTGTTAATATCTGCCAGATATAATGAAGTTAACAGACGTAAGTTTAACAGTAGCCGAGAGAAAAAAATAACGAAATATTTTCAAACGTAAATGGGGTTAACTATACCTACGTAAACTTAACAATACTGGGCAGTTTATAAATTGCTATAAAATGATAGGCCCGTATTGTGGTTGCTTGCCTAATGATTATGAATAATAGCACAAAACGCATTGTAGGGACTGACGGCTATAAAGTCTGACATTTTGAACGTTATAAGGTCAAGTAATTTTTAACCACATCCCCTGTAGTATTTGTCTTAGTTTGCGTTATCTGGGTTATTTTTGACACAGTCCAAAAACATAATTTATATAATATATTGAAATCATATTTGTTAACGGTCACCTTATTTTACTGTAATCCACGTGGGCCAACCAATTTTCGCCTGCCGAATGTACAAAAAGAGGTGACAACAGCATTGACGCATCACCCTGTACCATTTGTCATTTTAAATACATTTTTTAAAGATGTTTCGCCTAAGCTAGCCTAAGCTTCGAGTACAGGAATACCATAATCAACATAAAAGTCCTACGTCGAAATATCTTCATTTTCACTAGAAAAATTTCGAAGTCATGTAAAGTCACTGTTAAATCCATATGGAAAATTTACATTGTAAATAACCCGTATATCGGGGTCCCCAATTCGGGGAACCTGTTTTATTTTCATAAATGTTCATTGTAGGCGTTTATAGCGCCGTAAAAACTATTATGCGTAAAAGACGAATATTATACTAAAAAAGTCTATTTTTTTCAGAATAGCTCAATTGTGTTCTAGAAAAAATCATTCTTTGAAACTAATAAAAATGTGACAGATTAGAGGGCAACAGCAAAAAAATATATATATACGATGTATTGAACAGTGTAACTTATTTACAAGTATTAAATATAACAGTGGTACGCTTATAGGTTCATTAGTAAATTTCACATTTCTTATATCTTAGGAGCTTCTGCTATATAGTACTTACAAAGAGAATATTCTAGCAGAACTGTACTTGTTGTTCTTTTATCCAGAAGTAAATGGCATGTTAAAACCTTGGGTGTGGTAAGGCCCATAAAAAGTAAATGTAGAGAATGAAGTACGTGTTTGAAGCTCAATGACAGTATCTTACTTGCGTTTTTTTCTGTTTTTATCGTTGCATCGCGCATTATATGATAACCAACATTCGCAGTACTTGTAGGAGGAAAATCGTTAACATTTTTTTTTGGTGATGCACCCTAGCTAAGGCAAATGAATTGTTTTTGTTTAATCACTTTTATGGTGCTTATTGCAGTAAGACAACATTTGTAACTCTTGTGATAGCTCTTCGACATAATAATTATCAATATCGATATCGAATACGAAAATATGCGCTCAGAAGAAATTATTGGCAGTGATGATTCCCTAAAAAAAGTTTTTGAACAATTAACTCCGTAGCTGGTTATGGGGAAGTGTCAGCGTGGACGCTATTCAGGGACTTTTTAATATTGGTAAAATTCGCATCGAAAAGGCGCCGATTCATTTTGTATAAAAAAAATTTGATACAAAATTTTGAAGTATAATGTAGTATTGGCCTGAAATTAGACTTTTTTTTATCATTTATTATAATTCTTATTTTATCGGAA
>SCLG01000111.1:89478-106848 GCA_004367875.1 Oikopleura albicans
AAAAAAAAACGATCCCATATCTTCAAAACTAGTTCCAAGATCGGTATGGAAGTTTGAGACAAGTTCAAGGCTCTCTGGGTGGTCTATGACAAACGATATCAGTCAACAAACTGGACTAATTAGTTACCTGAATCGTTTTCAATAATTTATAAAAAAAAACGATTAGAATTCATTGCGAATTACGGTCGCTGTAGTAACTTTTCCAACGAGACATATTTGTAAACAACGCCTATGTCCCCTCCTTAATTTTAAACTGTCAAAAAGATCGAAAAAGTGTAAATGTGGGTTGCGAAAAATTCACTACACTGTATAGTTTTTTAGCTAAAAATGGAGCGAAAGGTCTCTCAAAAATATGCTCATAATTTACTCAACATTTTTTCGTCAAAACAAATGTATTTTGTGCATATTTTTAATACGAATCGAATCAACAATATTTGAAAGCGCTAGAAGTATTAAAAAATGTTTAATGACGTAAAAAAGAAACCAGGAGACGAATCTGCCAGTATAATTAACGATTTTTTCCAGGTTGTGCAAAAACGTCTAGCTCTAATTTTTGATAAAAAATGGTTATTATTTGGTTAACATGTTGTTGTTAACCATGTAAATTAGTTAATATCTTACTGTGTTTTGGAGGTTGTTTTGGACATTTGCCGAGTCGAACTTCATCAATTGCAACCATGGTGTCGCGAGCATCACCTCGTTTTGCTTCAAAAACAATTCGAACCTGACCTCGTGACAAGCGATGCTAATTATATTATTAGTTTACATGGTGAAAATTAAAATAGACACAAAATAAGTCAGAATTTAAGATTTTTTAAACTTTTTGCAAAGAGGTATTTTTGATCAAATTAACACACAAAAGTGTTTTTATTATTTTCAGTCTAAAATTCCTGCGACCGGCGGTCCAAAGGACCTGTTTTCACTATTTTTTTCTTTCAAAAATCTTTAATGCAAAAAGTTTACACTAGCTGCGCCGTTATCAGGCAGGTTTTGGCTCTAAAAATTTCCAGCGAAAACGCCAAATTATTTAGCCGTTAACAGAAGGTTCCTAATTTTCAGAAAAAATAATAAAACCATATGATATGGCCCAATAAAGATTTTTTGACGTTCTAGATTGTAAAATAGTCATATATTACCAGTTGAGTTTCAGGAAAATCGGCCGAGCGTTTCTAGTATACCGTGTCGGCATATTTTAGGATGATATAAAGACCAATTTTTCCCTTTTATTGTGAACTGAGATACCCTCCTTTTTCCCCTCTTTATAAATTCGGAGAAAGAAGGGGTACCCTATAGGGCCCTAGTTCCAAATAAAATGGGGAAAATTGGTCTTTATATAATCTTAAAATATGCCGACACAGTATACTAGTAACCCTCGGCCGATTTTCATGAAACTCAACCGGTAGATGAAACAATTGCTGATAGATTTGTTGAAGAGTTTCATGAAAAGTTAAGAAAAACGTAACCGTTTATAGAAGGATTGTTCATATAACATGATCCTTTTTTGAAACTTTTTTTGAGACGCTTTTTTACTATTCTCGAAACTTTTCATGAAACTCTTCAGCGAATCGATGTGCAATTTTTAACCTAATATGTGATAATTTTACAATCTAGAACATCAACAAATATTTATTTCCAGTTAACAGGCTGCTGACGTGTTCCCGCGAAATCGCCTACGGATTGATTCATGGGCTGAAAACTTTTTCTTTGACAAACCGCTATGCCACCTTATTCTCTCTTACCTTATTTTTCTTTTTATCATTTCGCATTTTTCCGATGTCAATAATGGCTTCCTTCCATTCCCCGTTATTCGTGGCGTCGATTCGTTGCCAACTTTTGGGTTCCAAAGTTTTGGGCCGTCGACGGCTGCCCCGTTTTCCATATACGAATTTGACTAGAAGCCGCATGGCACCCTTTGGATGGGATCCACAATTTGATTTGCAATAATTGATCTGCTTAAATCGAAGACAGCGATTTCTTTTCGTCAATTTAAATGACCGTGCCGTTTCGAAAATTGCGGTAGCATCTTTATTTTTTGTTTGGCGCGCTTGGACCATTAAGAAATTTCCACTATCTGAACGATATTTTTGAAAAACTTGAATACAATTGTATACATGGGAGTGTGGCCAAGGTCAGTTTTTAGGAATAATAATCATTTTTTTTTCATTTTGTTCAACTTAGCAATAGTCTATTGACTAATTTATAGTAATAACTTATAGCCTATAACCTATAGGTAGGGTACGCAGCTGGGATTTTGACCCGATTTTCAAGTTGCTCAAATTTACGGATTAAGATAAAGGGTAATCGACCACCGGTTAGAAATTAAACCACAATAACCGCCAAGATTTTAGTTTTTTGGTCTCTTATATCAGCGCAAGTCCCGCTATAGTCTATAGGTTATAGGGGGATGCAGGATATGTTAGGGTTTTTAATTCATTAAAATCGGATTTTCAAATTTGTATTTTCAATGGATTTTCAAATATTATTTTTCGGGAGGTTTTGTGGGACAAAAACGTTATCAGAAGACGCGTTTGACAAATATAGTATGAAGTTTACAGTCAGGGATCTCTCGATGATTATTTTCTCGATTCTTTTTCGAAACATTCTTCTGGAGAAACTGCTTATTGACCGGGTAAATTCCGACAAAAATGCAGATGGAGAGATATTTACAAATTTTCATGAAAAAACGCACATCTATTGAGCTCACATCGAGAAAGTAAAAGGGTTTTACTGTATACTAATTTGAAACTATTTGAATAAACACAAAATACGTGTGGGTTGAATTTGGAGGGAAATGTAGGACGAAAAACTACAAGATAACAGATTTGAAAATAACAGCGTAGAGGGTGTACTAAGAAATTTAGTATTTCGTCATTTCTCCGACTACGTAGTTATCTAGTTATTTAAAAAAATAATTTCGCATAATTATTGCGTAAGTGGTGTATAATACAGTCTGTACTCCCATTAGGGACGAGTTATCCGAACAGACACTTTGTTGCTTGTGAGTATCAAAACCATCCCCTACAAAACTAAACCCAGTAAAAAATTAAAGTTTCCATAAAAGGAAGTTTATATTTTTTTTTTGGAAATATTGTTATTTCTAATAACAGTATTCTGAAAAAATCGAAACAATGAAGTATTATGAAATAGTCATGAACACGCGTCGCCTGCGCTCTTATACAAACACTTTTTTAGTGCGATCATAAAATATCATTCTTGTAATTCCGAAACTATTATAAATAACAATAAAAGTTACTCGATTTTAAAAAATTATTTTTATTTAACGCGTCTCGGATATTCTCTGTATATTGATCGTATAATCTTCGAGACACAATGGCACCTCGATTGTATTTAAACTGCTTTGCGCTTAAAAATATCACGTTAATATGGATTCCTAAAAAATACATAGAAAAGTTGTGCGCCCACAAATTTATTATCAGTCATTTTCCTTCAATATAAAAAAAATCAAAACTTCCATTGTTTGCTTTATTTGGCAACAAAAAAAAATCGTAAAATCTGCTGTCAAAAAATATTCAACTGGTATGAATTTCATGAAAATTGGTCAAAATAACTGACACCACAGTTTTTCCTTGCCGACAGTCTTCCATTACCTTGACCATTCTTTGATGAAATTTCCCACCCACGCGTAATTACTTCAAAAATAACTTCACTTTACGTCAATGTACGTCAATTTTTCTGAGTCGTATAGCAGATGCCGTATATAATACATTATATTTTTACTTGAGCTCATAAATATACTGATTGCCTGCGATCAAAAATCGGCGCCAAATTAATTTTTTTTCATTTCTCAAAATAACTTTATTTCTTTTGTGTGTTACTGTTGAAATTTCAAAGAGAAATACATAATTTTCGAAGGCAATTCTAGAAAAAATACTGTTGCTGTTGATTTTGTATTGTGAGCAATCAGTACCACATTGTTAGATAAAAAAACGTTTGGTATTTAGCTGACACCTTTATTTGTAAATTTTTTCAATTGTCAAGGGTCATTCTAAAGGCAAAGGTAGTGTATTTTAAACAACTAAAAATAATTAAGAAAAAATTGTCAGAAACTGGGAACAAACAACTCGCGAACGGACATGAATGTCATCATCAATAACTAAATTGGCGAAACCTCAATCAGTTTTAGTTAGTTTTTTCATATTTCAGCTTCCAATCGTAACAAAGACATTTTTTAATTGAATACACTCTTAAGCATAATTATTTAATTCAACGTAACTTCTTTTGTCCTTTTTAAACTTTAAAATTATGTAAATTTATTAGGACATAAAAAATGACCAATGAAATCTGACTAAATAAATTAGTGGTTTCCTGAATTCGGCGAAAAAGAAACAAAATGGACAAAAGTTGTATATATGATCGAACAAAAAAAAATCAAAAAAAAAATGGAGAAAAAAGGACCTTTGAATGAATGTAGAAATTTGCGCGCACCTGTTTTATTATTTTTTTACTATTGTTATTTTATAATTGTATTAACAATACAGATACAGTATTATTTTTTTTTTCGAAATTTATATTTTATTCAAATTAGAGTTATATAAATGCGTTGATGAAAAACTATAGGCTATACTGTATAGCAAATAATCATGTTTATTTTATACGGTATATTATACCCTTAAGCATTTAAAACGACCTAATTCTATATTGTTTAGGTTTTTAATTACTAAAATACATATTTTTTGAAAAATAAAGTCAGATTGTACGCGTGTATGATTTTTTGACTGTTTTTGATAATCGCTTGAAGTGCACAATGTTGACATTCACTTTACTACTTTCACACCTCTGGGATCAGATTCGCGCTGAATATTCAGATTATCTTCGAAAAAGTGTATTTGTAGAGCTTTTTTACTCATTAATCTTGGGCATTGTCTGATACACAAAAAAAAACCAATAATATTTTGCCTGTAAATTAAAAAAAAAATTTTTGAAGAGATTAACTCATACAGTCTGATTTTAAGACCAATTTTTCATAAACAAAATCGAACAATTAACTGGCATACTTTTCGAATCCAGCAAGACGTCTCGTTTACAGAATAAATGATAATTTGGTGGATTTTTTAAATTGTTGCCATTAAATTATTTTTCGAAATTATCGAAAAAAATATAGAAACTACAACCAAAAATTCAAAATAATAGGACACAAAATACCCTTGATATCATCACCCAAAAAATCTCTAAAACAATAATCGCACAAAAAACCGAATTAAAGCATTGAAAAAAAAAATCTAAAACTCCTGAAGAAAACAAAAATCCTATAAAAAAAACTCAAAAAACGTCGTCCAACAAACATCCTAAAAATGTTCCGAAAAAAATCGAAAAAAAACGAAAACAAGAAACCAACAAAATCCAGAAAAAAAAATCCAAAAAATCTTCATACAAAAAAAAATCGAAAAGATTTTTAGAAAAAAAATCCTAATAATATTCCGGAAAAAAAATCCCGAAAAATAAATCCTCCAAGTATTAAAAAAAAATATCCGCAAAAATAATAACCTGATTTGATTTTGTCTTTAAAATCCTTGTCGCTAACAACCTTCCACTCGAATTTATGGCATTTTTTGCCATCCACAACATTACGATTTGATGGGCATTTATCGAGCTGAACCTTCCAAAACGGCGCGCAAATTTTTGCCGATGGTCGCTTTTCGCGTCCACGCACATCAAAGTTACAATTTTGTTTTGGTTTTTTTTGGCGGCTTTTTTTATTCTCTGGTCCTCGGCTTGAGTTTGGTTTCCGCGCTGGCTCCACCATCATGAACAAGCATGATAGGAGAAAACATATATGTAAGACTAAACCATTACGAATATAAAAATTTGATTTTTTTTTCTATGCGTGTTTCTGTTTGCTTTTTTTTCATAAATCTCTCTGCCCCTACCTGTATAAATGTGCATTTTCTTTCTTCGTCGCTTTTCAATAAAATTTTTTTTTAATAAAATTATTCTCTATAAAGAGGTAATGTTTATAAATCTCTAAGAGTTATGTGCTTTCCTTGACGTAAACTGTGATCAAAGCCACCCGTTTTTTTTTCGCTATTTTTATGTGTACTGTTGATTATATGGCCTCGCGAGGCCTCGTCGTTTGAAACGTTTGTCGGGTCGAGACTAAAATTAAAAAAAAGAGAGAGCGACTTCGAACCAAAGATAGATAGAGCAATAGGCAAGAGATGAATATCTAGAGCCATGAGTGAGCTCACCTTTGTTCATCTTAATTCATATTATTTTGCCCCATCCAAAAAAATAATAATAATAATAACAAAAAAAAATGTCGAAAATTTTTCTATTGTCGAATAACGCCTAACCACTAGACGCCGATAAGCCAAAAACGGCGCCTTTTACAATTAAACTCCTGTCATTTTTGTTCTTCACGGGATTATTATCTCAAATTTTAACACAGTACAAAACTTTGCAAGAACAAAAAAAATATTAAAACTGGCCTCAAAAATCGATTTGGGTGAAGTAAAAAAAAAACCTGCTGAATCAGATATCTTACCTCGATCCTGTCGATCTCCTACTGTGACAAAATCATGTAACTATCGATGCAGTAGTGTAATCACATATTATTTCTATATCGGTTTTATCAATTTTGGGGGGCATCCTATGGTGATCTTGAAAGAATTTATGCCCCCTAGGACAGAACACGATAGTTAGCCAATACCACACTAAGATTCACTCATTGTCAAGGTCAAGTAAAATTCTTCTAAACTGACGAATCAAAAAATACAAACAATATTCAACATTTTTCTTGGTCGTTTTTTTTCTTCTTTTTTTATTTTTATTAAGGGATTATCTTCCGCATGTTGTTATATCGAGTTGGTGCTGAGGCACAATTAACATCATATATATTTTAACGCGTATTTATCACATTTTTTTGTTCTTTTTGAAAAAAAAAATAATAATACACGATAAAATCGTATATTTAATCCAAAACCAAATAATAATCACTTATTTCATGGTATAAAAAGTGGTGACAGCATTTTGAACAGGTATTAAACCATACCGAAAAAAAAACAATATGAACAAGATTTAAACTATTTTGTGCCTACGCTTTTCATTCTAGCGATTCAGGAATGTGAGTTCGAACGTATGAAAATCGAATAATAATACACAACGCAAAACGAAAAAAAAAATCACAAGAATCAAATTAAAGTCACATTTTTGTATGGGCTTTTTGTGTTCTTTTCATGCATTTGTCTGTGTACAAAAAACACCCCGTCTGACATTTTTTTCCGTTACGCAACTTTTTTTTGTGTTTCACAGTAAGAAGTTCAGTTTGAACTTAGGCTCATTACAATTATGTTAACTTGTGCAAAAAAAGAAACAACAACAAAAAATGTTGTTCGGCGGTCACGGTAATCATTCCGTCAGCATACCCCCCACAGAATGTAGATAGTCGGTAGCAATTATAATTACGTAACCTCGAAAGATAGTGATGCAGAAATAGCCATGGCCTGTACTAGGGCTACAACTGACCGCTCACGAACCGTTGAAGTTGTGTCTAATTGAAAAAAAATATACACACTGCTGGCAATTGTTTAAAATATCGAGATATCATATAGATATAGATATATATGATTTGGTACTTACAAACGATAACGCATAGCGCCAGCCTACAAACATGCCATTCAAGTCACGTGCGTTTGACAACTTTGATTCAACTGCTCAACCGTACAAATTGATCTTATATCTCCCACCGTTCCACATTGGAAATTATTTTTATGAAAACTTTTCCCCGCCTCCCCCCAAAAATACAGTCTGATGTCTGTTAACACCGCATGCGGCAAGCAATACAAGCTGGTACGTCTTGTTTTTGGTGAATTTTTCTGTGTGGCCCCTTAAATGAAATTTCTCGATATGAAATTTGAAAATAATCAAAATAAATTGGAACCAAAAAAGGAGGTTTTATTGCATGTTTATCGGAAGTTCTGGTTTAAAGAAAATTTGTGCCAAAAATTGCACGAAATAGGTGGCCGAGTTAATGTGCAAATTTGTCAAGAAAATTCATTTCGTCCTTCCTAACGAGCAGTTGGCGTTTAATGAATCTAAGTTTATGAATCTTAAATACACAAACAAAACGTAATTATTAGTCTGCAACTATTTGACTCACAGTTGTTTGACAAGCATGCTATTGGGCAAAAAAATCTTTAAAATCATGTCTTTTTTACGTTTTTTTTGCATGAAACCCCCTTCGCACATGTTTTTCTAAAAAAATCATGTCTTTTTACACTTTTTTTCTATAAAGTCATGTCTTTTTGAACTTTTTCTCAGCACTAAGGTCTTATTGTGGAAAAATGTTTTCATATACATGTAGTTAATATAAGGTCAAGTCAGTTTTTTCAAAGTGCGTTAAGGTCAAGTCAATTTTTTTGGGCTTAATCTTATAACCAGACCCCCTGTATACTTCTCATTATATTGAAAATAGAAATTCGTAGTTTTAATTCATTCCTTATGTTTAAGTTACAAGAGGTTCGTTATAAGGTCGGGGATTTAGTCCGCTATAATGTCTTTTGGTCTTTTCGTTTATACGGTATAAATTATACCTTATAATTAACCCCCTGTAGATATTTAAATTATATATGTTAAAGGAGGTTGAAAATAGGTCTGTCGGGGCATCTCAGAACAAAAACAAGTCGTTTTTTTTGTTCTAAAATATACATTTGTGAATTTGATTTGATACGGTTATCAATCTTTTATTTTACATTTTGCCGCTTTCTGGTTCAAAAGTTATTTGCGATGGAAAAGCGTGGCTAAATGTGTCCACACTGCGCAGCCAAGGGTTAATATCCATGTATGTTTCCAGAAGACATGGTTCAGAAATTAGCACATTGAGTATTAATCAAAGGAATATAATTTTAGCCTAAAAATCACATTACGAGAAACATGGACATTAAGAAATCTCTGAATGTATTTTAATCCTAAATTAGTTAGTAGAGTATTTACTTTGTTCTTTGGGTTAAGAAGAATGGGTGCCCGGGCCAACCTGTTATTTACAATATTGTTTAATCTCTAACTAATTTTCGTCCCAAGAGGCGCGATCTTAGACATTTTGTTCCATCAGAAGTCCAAAAGTATTTTATGTAATCATCTGTTTAGAACAAGAAATTGTTGACGATTCGTTCTGAAACTTATTAAACTTATAATTTTCCCAGTTCAACCTCTAAAAATTAGACTACCGGTGACCTAGTCTGAGTCGGCACCGTGGGCTTTCGAATAAAACGTTTTTCCCAGAAAACGTTTTTCGGAGAAAATCAAAGAAAACGTGTTTCGGAGAAAGGGTAAGAAAACGTTTTTCGGAGAAAAAGCAAGAAAACGCTTTTCGGAGAAAACGTTTTTCGGAGAAAATCGAAGAAAACGTGTTTCGGAGAAAATCGAAGAAAACGTCTTTCGGAGAAAACGTTTTTCGGAGAAAAATTTCTGAAAATGCAGTAGTTTATTTGCATTAATTATGACAAGTTATTTTAAAGTAAAAAAGCAATGGGCTTATGCGAAATGAGCAGTCTGTCAACAAATAAAGGATTATGAATCTATAATTAAATCCTCTAATGAACACCCCCTACTCAGTTTTGTTTCATATCCGTATCTTCCATTTTTTATATTTTTACGCCCGTAATACAACTCTTTAAATATATTAAAGATAAATACCGTTCCTGCTCCCAATACGGACTTTTGTGGCAAAAAAAATTCCCAATAAGTAAACTACCCTTTTTTATGTTTTGACGGCCGATAACCCCAAATTGGTTCCTTATTATAAGAACGCTTTTTGCACGGTAAAATTTTAAAACTAATTCAAGGCTTTTTATGGACGGTTAACGGAATCATAATTAGCTAAAACCCTTATGCGTAGGGTCGCTCACGTGGCGATAACTTTCACGAACTAAAGGTCTGAGAGCCTTGAAACTTTCAGAGATGTTAGAATATACCCGATAATATTTGTGTAGAAAAAAAAATTAGACCCATCCGGCCTAACCGGTTAGAGTTAAACCGGTTTTTCGTTTTTCCGCTNAGGAATATCAAGGAATAATCAAGGAATATAATTTTAGCCTAAAAATCACATTACGAGAAACATGAACATTAAGAAATCTCTGAATGTATTTTAATCCTAAATTAGTTAGTAGAGTATTTACTTTGTTCTCTGGGTCAAGAAGAATGGGTGCCCGGGCCAACCTGTTATTTACAATATTGTTTAATCTCTAATTTTCGTCCCAAGAGGCGCGCTCTTAGACATTTGGTTTAATCAGAATTCCAAAAGTATTTTATGTAACCATCTGTTTTGAATGAGAAATTGTTGACAATTCGTTCTGAAACTTATTAAACTTATAATTTTCCCAGTTCAACCTCTAAAAATTAGACTACCGGTGACCCAGTACGAGTCTACTTACCGAACACAACCCTCAGTCTTTTGATGTGCCAGTGTCAGTTTAATGTATTTTCACACGAAAATCTATGAATACTATTTAATGGACGTTAAAACAAATATTACTTGAGAAAGTAAGTATAATATAATTACGGTTCCTAATCGCTTAGCCAAATATTTACATCCTATTAACGTGCATGTTTCTTTTGGAAACAAAAAAATGCACACCTTTAGCCCCTTGGTGGTATAATTATTTCCCAATGACATATAGAGGGGCCTCACATCAAGGGACGGTTTGCGACTTTTAACCAAAGTCTACTTTTGTCCCTTAATTTTAATACTGTCCCTTAAATTGTTGTCCCTTAATATGAGACCCCCTGTACACAGCCGTTATGTTTCACGAAAGAATTCGAAAAATAGTGACACATAATCGCCCGAGCGGAAAAAGGGAAATATAACGGCGTAAGGCTTAACATATAAAGATATGTATTTGGGGAAAATATTTTCTCAAAAAAAGTGAAATATAACGGGGTGAAACATAACGGCGCGCCCTATGTATCACGTTTCAAATATGTTCACTACCACAGAATTACATAATTTTGATAGAAAATTAGCAAAAAAGGAGTAAGTTCTCATTGAGAACTTCTCAACGTTAAACACACTCAATCTGGCTGCATGGCGTCACCTCACGTATAATCGGGAAACCTTTTAAATAAAAATATTTACCACAGACAGTATATTCAGACTAGAAATGAATATAGTGGAAATCCGTCAAAAACATGAAGTGTGACAAAAGGCATTTTTCCTTTATCTGGTTGTATATTTTAAAATAATTTTCTCGCGGAATATACCGCGGTACAGTTGATGTGCACACAACTCGACACTACCACTTCCCAAAAACCGTCGCGTTGTGTGCGCATCGTCGCGTTGTATGTACACCTACTGTATATATATGTTACATACACCACCTAACACGTTATGTTAACACACGTTATGTTAACAAAATTACATTATGTTAACACTTTTTGGGATTTGATTAACTTCGATTTCCAATTGTTTAACCAAACGCCCTACCACATTATGTTAACAGTTTTTGACGTTTAATGGTGTTAACATAACGTGTTAGGTGGTGTATATATAATATCTTTTTAAGTTACAGACAAGCATGGAAAAAATCCCGCACATTGACTGGAGTTCCAAATTGACCCTGCTTCCTGTGTGTAAATTAATTAAATATATTTTCATCTTATGAGCTTGGACCTGAAATTGACTAATCTGTAATAACTAAGTGTGAAAATGACTCACGCGCGAAGAATTAGGCCCACGGTACCTATCTCGAAAAAACCCAAACTTTTCAATCACTTACTAAATGCATTTGTTCAGATCCTGTCTAACGCAAATCATAAATTAAAAAAAGTTACTACACCTATCTTCGACTTCAATGTATAATGTGTGCTATCTTACATAGCCTATGTATCTTACGCACCATTTTTGGATGGTATTAATATTCTATGTAAAAATATTTCCTAAATTACGAACTTATAAAAGCAATAACTGTGAGCTTATTATAATTGGTTTGCATAAGCATTCTAATTATATTTACAGTCCTTCCCGTACGAGTTAGTCACGCAATAAATTTCCTTATCGAGTAGTTTTGGATTTAATCTAATAGAAAGATGTTAAGTTTATTTTTACGTACGGGGACTGGTTAAAACGCCCCCTGGTTTTTCACCACGTTGGACCCTTGACCAAAATGAGAGGTTCATACGGTACACGACATAATGTCAATTTGACGTCAAGTTCTCGAACCCACAACTGTACATAATGTATTTTCGGTTGTAACATAACTTACACCATAACCCTTTATGTTAACACCATCAAACGTCAAAAACTGTTAACATAAAATAATTTTGATAACATAATGGGGTAGAGCGTTTGGTTAAATAATTTAAAATCGAAGTTTATAAAATCCCAAAAAGTGTTAACATAACGGAATATTGTTAACATAATGGGTTATGTGGTCTATTTATTATACAGTTGATGTGCACACAACGCGACGGTTTTTGGGAAGAGGTCGGTGTGCACACAACGCGACACCCGACAACGCGACGGTTTTTTTCTCTTAAATTGATACAAATTTTGCTCTCCAATACCTCCAAAAATGTATTTTTAATTTATTTTAATTGATGTATTAACGAAAATAATAAATTGCGAAAAATATTTAATATAATACTACCTAAATGATAAACCACATTTTCAATATTTTGTACAATTTTAAGAGAAAATCACGTTTTTGCGGCCAGTGCGCACACAACGCGACGATCTGCACACAACGCGTCGATGCGCACACAACGCGACGGTTTTTGAGAAGTGGTACTGTCGCGTTGTGTGCACATCAACTGTAGACTAAGATCATAATTAATAGTATACAACGATATAATATCCGCTTTAATTTAATGCGAATAATAGTAAATTGTGGATAACTTATGCAAATTTGCGCTGTAACTTTCGACACCGCTGTAATTCGAAGACAACGTATGCAAAGAAAACGTTTTTCGAGACCGTTTTTGGTACATAANATTAACATTTCCGGTAATCTCATTGGCTAAAATTATAAGACTATCAGACACAAAAAGTGAAAACTCCAATTCCGGGTCGCCTTCTCATTTTCCGGGTCGAAAGTGGACTTTGAGTGAAAATCGCAAACCGACCCGGAATTGGAGTACCCTCTGTATATTTATAGTTTAAAATCTCGTTATTCATTTTCGGCCAAAATTTCCCGGAATTCATCCTATAGATGCTACATTATTATATACAATGTATATTATACATATATATTCATTGCTGTCAAACGGTTCTCAATTTATTTTGATTTAAAGAGAAAAATGCCACAAACGAATTTTTTTCAAAACTCTCTTGTTAACCTTTCATAAAATTTTTCTCTTATTGAGCTGAATATGCTTAGTTTTAGTCTGTTTTGAGTTTTTCGGAGAAAAAGTCAATCGGAGAATAAGTTTTTCCAAGAAAACGTTTTTCGGAGAATAAGTATAATATAATTACGGTTCCTAATCGCTTAGCCCAATATTTACATGCTATTAACGTGCATGTTTCTCTTGGAAACAAAAAAATGCACACTTTTAGCCCCTGGGTGGGATAATTATTTCCAAATGACATACAGAGGGGCCTCACATCAAGGGACGGTTTGCGACTTTTAACCAAAGTCCACTTTTGTCCCTTAATTTGACTACTGTCCCTTAAATTGTTGTACCTTAATATGAGACCCCCTGTACACAGGGTGCGCCGTTATGTTTCACGAAAAAATTCGAAAAATAGTGACACATAATCGCCCAAGTGGGAAAAAGTGAAACATAACGGCGTAAGGCTTAACATATAAAGATATGTATTTGGGGAAAATATTTTCTCAAAAAAGTGAAACATAACGGCGCGCCCTGTGTATCACATTTTAAATATTGTCACTACCACAGAATTACATAATTTTCATAGAAAATTAGCAAAAAAGGAGTAAGTTCTCAACGTTAAACACACTCAATCTGGCTGCATGGCGTCACCTCAAGTATAATCGGGGAACCTTTTAAATAAAATATTTACCACAGACAGTATATTCAGACTAGAAATGAATATAGTGGAAATCCGTTAAAAGCATGAAATGTCACAAAAGGCATTTTTCCCTTATCTGGTTGTATATTTTAAAATACACCGGGTGCGCAGTTATCGGGCGGGTTTCGTGACAAAAAAAGCCTTAATCGGGCGCCCGATAACTGCTCAGGGCGGAAGCAGAATAAGGAAAAATATGCAAAAAAACCCGCCCGATAACAGCACGAGCGGGAAATGTGGTCATTTATACACATATATATTCAAGAACAATGCGCAGGGTGCCCGATAACAGCGCAGGGTGCCCGATAACTGGACATAAACCCGCCCGATAACTGGACGCCCGATAACTGCGCACCCGGTGTAATTTTCTCGCGGAATATACCGCGTTACAGTTGATGTGCACACAACCTGACACTACCACTTCCCAAAAACCGTCGCGTTGTGTGCGCATCGTTGCGTTGTGTGTACACTTACTGTATATATACTACAGCAACCAGTTCCAAAAAACGTTGCGTTGTGCAGCGTCGCGTTGTGTGCACATCTACTGTAATTCAAATGACATATACTACATTAGTTATCTTACCATTTATTATATTACCAACGTTCGATTATCTTACCACGTTTTGGAACTTAATCTTACCTAATGAATTATCTTACCATTTTTAATGGTAAGATAAACCTTAGTTGTTTGATTTTGTTAACAAATGCCTGATTGTTTAAATGCCTAATACTTTAGAAAACGAAAAATTCACGAAATGTACCGAAGGCATTTTCGTTCACTGTGGGCGCGTTCACTGTGGGCGCCCGGGCGTATGTGCATTTTTCATTTTTTTAACTGCTGCGCGCCCGGCTGCGCCTTTTGGCGCACTTTTTCAGTTTTTTCTCTCTCATTTCTCAACGCTTTGAGGTTTTTTGCATCGGAATTTTTTATTCAAACAATGGACTCGTTTTCATCAAATTGTACCGAGTTTATTCATTTTTGTCAACAGAAACGTTTTAAGCCAGCAAAAAATTCTACCTCGGTTGAACCTTTTTAGGCCCCGATAACGTTTATCTCTTGATCATCAACATTCAAAATTTCCTGTTTCATTCATTAGGCATTATTAATTTAGAGACCACCTCTCCGAATTTCATTGTGAGTGTTTTGAGTCTGATAATTAAAAAATAAACCGCACGTAGAAAGCGGTCTATTGGCTGAAATACAAGCTGGATATCATTTCAATAAACACCACATTTTATAAGCAAGTCTATAAAAACATAAAGAATTATTTTCTTACGTTAAAATTATATCTAATGAGAAGCGACGAAAAATGCGCCAAAAGGCGCAGCCGGACGCGCCACTGGGTAGTAAATCTGGGCGCGCAGCAGTTAAGTTACAGATTACAAAGCATGGAAAAAATCCCACACATTGACTGGAGTTCCAAATTGACCGTGCTTCCTGTGTGTAAATTAATTAAATATATTTTCATCTTATGAGCTTGGACCTGAAGTTGACTAATCTGTAATAACTAAGTGTGAAAATGACTCACGCGCGAAGAATTAGGCCCACGGTACCTATCTCGAAAAAACCCAAACTTTTCAATCACTTACTAAATGCATTTGTTCAGATCCTGTCTAACGCAAATCATAAATTAAAAAAAGTTACTACACCTGTCTTCGACTTCAATGTATAATGTGTGCTATCTTACATAGCCTATGTATCTTACGCAACATTTTTGGATGGTATTAATATTCTATGTAAAAATATTTCCTAAATTACGAACTTATAAAAATAATAATTGTGAGCTTATTATAATTGGTTGGCATCTAATTATATTTAAGTCGTTCCCGTACGAGTTAGTCACGCAGGTGATTCGAAAAAGCAAAAAAGTTTTTATTTTACTTACTTGTTTAATTCCTTTTTGAACATTTTTATTTCAATATTTCTGTGAATTTTAACTCAAAAGCCGCTAATTTTTTGGAACCTTCCGATTTTTTTTGTATAGTTTAATTATTTACGGTAAAATAATACTAGCATGTATAGAGCATGTGGAAGTGTCGAGTTATTTAGTGCTATTTTTTCCAAAAAAAGCGTCGAGTTCTCGAACCCACAACTGTACATAATGTATTTTCGGTTGTAACATAACTTACACCACATAACCCGTTATGTTAACACCATCAAACGTCAAAAACTGTTAACATAAATGAATTTTGATAACATGATGGGGTAGTGCGTTTGGTTAAATAATTGAAATTCGTAGTTTATAAAATCCCGAAAAGTGTTAACATAACGGAATATTGTTAACATAATGGGTTATGTGGTCTTTTTATTATAGACTAAGACCATAATTAATAGTATACAACGATATAATATCCGCTTTAATTTAATGCGAATAATAGTAAATTGTGGATAACTTATGCAAATTTGCGCTGTAACTTTCGACACCGCTGTAATTCGAAGACAACGTATGCAAAGAAAACGTTTTTCGAGACCGTTTTTGGTACATAATGCAATTTACGAGACCACAAATTCATTAAAATTTCCCAGAAAAGCTTTTTTTTTCAAAGAGAACATTTGCACAAAGAGAACATTTGCACATTTTCTCTGAAAGACCGCGGTGCCACGATTAAAATTCGTTGAATGCAGTGTCCAAAACTGATACATTTATTTTTAAAATTATACCGAAAATATGCGATGTATCAAATTGCTTATCAGAAGCTTAAAAAATCAATATCAGTATCGAAAGGCGATTAAGTCATATACTTCGAACACGTATTGCAATTAAAGTTGGTTTGTGATCGTAAATCAGTGTATTTCGAGAAAACGAGTTTGGTTTAGATTTAATCCGTTTCGGCCTGTTTTCACGGATGAACATTTGCTAAGTTATCAAGCGTTAACACGTACAGGGAGGGTTGGTTATAAGGTCGGGTATTTTTATAACTAACCTCATGTATTTGTGCACGTTTATGAGCCTTGATTGTTTCATCGGCACCGAATTAATAGTATGTAATACGGTGCATTTTTAGGCGAATTTTGTGTATAAAGGCACATGTCGATAAAGGCAAATGTTGAGAAAAGCGAATCAAACACAAATATTGCGTCGGATTCTCCGTTCGACCATTTAGACATGACATCTAATATAATAATGTGTTATACACCTCTAAATTAGAGCGTTTGACGGAATGAGAAGTTTTAAATTAAATTCTAAGACGCGATCAGTAGTGACATTGATTACAGCAATATGATCGTTCAAGTTCAAGATCTATTACCCAAGGAAATTAGGATTTTGCAATTACATTTAACTTTGCATTTTTGAAATTTCACATTTATTGGTTTAGGTAGTTAACTGACCTCTATAATGAAAAAATAGACTGGCAAAAACTGTCATAATTACAGGTTCAGTCGGTGGTGG
>SCLG01000111.1:119954-130496 GCA_004367875.1 Oikopleura albicans
AGGTTGAAAATCAAGTGATTCCGAATCAAAATTTCCAACCAGCTCATAAACGCTTACGAACCAGTTCGTGGTCACAGATATATGGAATTATGGTTATATAAATAATTGGCCTTTCCTTCAACATATTTCTGGTGTAAATAAAAATCTTCGAGGTTGTCAGCTTGAGAATGTTTTCGTTATGTTTTGGCGAAAGACAACAAAAAGAAATCAGCTCACACACATATATATAAAGCCGTACCGTAGATCTTCGTATTTCTTTTTTCGATAGTATGTGAACATGAACATATCTGTATAGCAACACTATTTGATGAAAGCCAAGTTTAAATATTTTTGCCCGAACTGCAGGTGAACCATCAACCAGGCCTATAAGCGTTTCCAGTATAATTTCGATCAAATCTAAAAAAACTCTCGAGTTAAATGAGGGGAATTTCTAAAAAGGGTTAGAAATACAAATGTACGAAAGCGGTACCCCCTTGAGACCTTCTAGGGCTCCGTTTGAAATCGTCTGAACTTCAGACTCTGAAGTGCTAGTGAGCTGAAAACTCATAAAACCGATATTTGAAAGTAATCGAAAAAAAGCAGACATTTTCAGACATTCAGAAATTTTCAGCTCTCTAGCACTTCATACGGCAACAAACGAAGCCCTAGATCTAAGCTAGAAGCGGGTGTGAGGTTGTGAAATTGTGATTTTTTATTCAAGAATAATATTTTTGCTCACATAATGGCGCTAGAAAGCAACGCATAACTTGCGGTATAGAGGACATGTATGTTCAATATATGATTTATATGATACAAATAATAATTTAAAATTATATCCTTATCTCAAATTGATATTCTCAATGATTACCTTTTCTGTCTGTTTTTGCCCATAGTTCCATAATCTGATCTACGATTCCTTGACGCATTAATCGTCGTTTTGAGGCGTCATTTTCCACAGCCACATAAATCAGTTTTAACAAGGCGGACATGAGCTTTTCAGTGTTTTGGATTGCATATATATCAGTTGATAATTCAGAAAAAAGGGTCTATAACGAAAACCGAAAATTAACTCGGTAAAAAATCAAAATTAATACGTCAGTGTATCCCAAATTTCAACGAATGTTAGTTTTACTTTCATAAAGCAGTAATATGCGGTAATAAAAAGTTAGTCTGGGTTGAAGCCGAACGCCTTTTATGAATTGTTTATAATAACTGTGGCTGAATTGGCCGATGAGCGAATCAGCATTTAGCTGATATTTTTAAAATACAAATGAGACTTTTTATTCTTTCGTCGTTGAAATTGGACAGCGTTAATGTTTGTCGTTTTATCTTTTAATATTTCAATTCTCTATCGATATATATCGCGATACTGTATCGTGTAAATAGCCTAATTGTTGATGGAAAGCATTGAACAAGCATGCTTATATTTCGTCAAAACTCCTTTTAATTTTTTATAAAAAGGGTCCCCCACACGGCATTAAGCTCGGCAGGTTTTGCCTTGATTATTAAAAGGGCCTCGCGGAGTTCCCTCACGCTTGACACAGTTTTAACAAAATATGAAGATTTAAAAAAATGTCGATGGCTTATATTTGTTTGCGTGGAGCGACATCTATAGAACGCATTTAGCCAGAAATCATTTTAATCAAACGAACAGATAAACAGACGACTCTGAATCATCATTTAGATAAAACAGGATTTCCGAAAAACAAAAAAATCTAATATTAATTATTTGATCAATGGTCGCGACCGGTCGGCTTCGAATGAAACTCAATTTTTGTTTTTGTCAGTCTAAGCAGCAATGGGATTGTCATGAGGTAATAAAATGTTATTTAGACTTTTATTCAAATGAGAACGTCCAAATCGGCAAATGCTAATTAACATAACATTACAAACTAGTCCGGAGACTCCGGACTGTCCGGACTGTGTAGTGCGGGACAGTGTGCACTGTGCAGTGCACATGACTGCCATAATGTGCACGTTGGTATCTAATACGCAAAACAAACGTCCGGGGATTTGGTTGGCTCTTATATTTTCTAGATTGTTTAGTTGAATTGGATTGCATTTTGCACTTGGGTGACTCACGGAATTATAAATTACTAATGTTACTCATCTGTAATACAGGGCTCGGCAAAGCCAGGAATTTTCATTGGCCGTGGCTTGGCTAGGCTTTTTCCCCACCCAAAAAATTGGTTTGGCTTGCCTTGGCTTTTTGTTCGTTCGATTAAAATTGGCTTGGCTTTTTGTCCATTCGAAAAAAATCGGCTTGGATTTTGTCTGTTCGAAAAAAATTGGCTTGGCTTGGCTTTTCTAAAAAAATTTTTCGAACAGAAATGCATTGCAATGTGCCAAAAGCCAAACGTGCCGAGCCCTGATCTGTATACAGTTATAATGTCTCAACTGTATGTCTCAGATATGCTGTCATATGTGTTTTCTATAGAAAAAAATATAGAAATTTCCATAGAAATTTCTATAGAAAAACCATTTCGAGAAAATAAAAACAACACATTCAAAACACTACCTTCGGTTTCGAACTGCGGATTTTTAAACACGTAACCACATTTCTTGCAACATCTCTGGGTAAACCATGACGGGCTAATGTGGTCGAATAATTGCTTATATCTTCCGGCGTCCAGTCACTGACAGGTAGATCATCCATGATTTTAGAAAAAAAAATCTAATTTCACGGGATTGGTGGGAGTCAGATTATAGAAAAACAATTTCATCTAGAAATTCGGTAATTTCAATCTCGATATTTGATGACTTCAACATGTGACTTTCACAAATTGTGAATCACAATTGTGTAGCCGTGTAAAAACAATTTTCAGGAATAACTCACGATTAATAACACTCAAGAAAAGGTAAAAAAAATTTTGTTTTGCAAACAACGTGATTCATGTACATATTTTGCAGACAACTTTTCTAAAAGAAAACAAGCCTTGCAGAAAAACTTTTTTTCGTTTAACCCCCAAGCACGACCCCGGACGTTTGTCCGGCCCCGGGTGAAAAAACGCAATTTTCGAGTTGTTCGGCTTTGTTAAATGACTTAACATTGAAAACTAACATAGAATAATCGATTACAAACTCGGAGAGCAGATAAAAATTAAAATTTTATATACGTAATAAAAAGTAATTAGTCATTGATTGAACCTAGGAAACCTCAAAAAAGAGGTTATTTGCAATTAATAGTTTTCACGCGCATTTTTTTTTTCTCTCACATTTTTACAAAACTGTTAAGAAATCAACGGTGCACTAGCGTGCAAAAAATGAACCGCGTACGTCGCCCGGTTAACCGTTTGTAAATTTGTGGTTTTGTGGTCAAATCGACCAAAAAGTGTCCAAGGGTGGTCAGGAAGCTTTTGAGAGTATGCTCAATCGATTCAGAACCATCGATTTGCTTATAGAGAAATATGCTCATGAGATTTTACGTACGACTAGATAGGAGTAGAAGAAAAGCCGGACAAACGTCCGGCCCCGTGCTCAGGGATGTGCTAAATAATCGTGCTTGGGGGTTAACCCCCAACCAAAAAACAAGGACGTTTGTCCTTTTCCATCAAATAGACGTATCTTTTCTGCTGTTCGGCTTTCTTAAATAGATTGGCAGTGAAATTCAACATAGAAAAAGCGATTGTGAATCCGTACAACGCAAAAAAAAATAAATGTTAATTTTTTTAGTCACGAGTAATAAATGATTAATTAAACTTGGTATACGGCAAAAAACAGGTTTTTGTGCAATTAATGCTTTAAAACCTCATTTTTTTATATCATGTTTTTTACTAAATATATTAAAGAGCAAAATTCTGACAAAATGAAAAAAATAACCACGTACGTCCTGCGGTTAACCGTTTGTGAACCCGGTTAACCATTATGTTTTTGTGGTCAAATCGACCAAAAAGTGTCCAAGTATGCTCATTCGATTCAAGACCATTGATTTGCCTACTGTGCATATTAGGAAGGATCATAG
Source organism: Oikopleura albicans (assembly GCA_004367875.1). Classification (NCBI taxonomy): domain Eukaryota; kingdom Metazoa; phylum Chordata; class Appendicularia; order Copelata; family Oikopleuridae; genus Oikopleura; species Oikopleura albicans. The sequence continues at coordinate 123,895 of SCLG01000111.1, forward strand.
AAGGATCAGAGAAGAGAAAATGAAAAAAAGGACAAACGTCCTTGTTTTCGGTTGGGGAACTGCTGGCTATTTTTGGTTGGGGGTTAAACGAAAAACGCGTTTTTCGGCGAAAAACTTTTTCTGCGAGTTGCGTCTTTTTGGCGAATTTTTTGTTCTGCGAGATGCCGCGGTGCATGGCAGAGCAGTTGTCAAAATGGGGTCGAAAAAACTCTTTTGCGACTGGTGAGTTTTTCAGAAAAAATCAAAAATATCACTATTAGCCAATAGTCTTTTTCGGCCTCAACCGCTTCGAGATATGACGATTAGGACATTTTTACTACCTTCTAGCGGATGTAGATCATTCAGGCGCATCTGATGAGACCAAAAAATATTTACCAATATTATAACCTGTGTTAGGAGCGTTGTGAAAAATCCGAGCGTTAGCCACCGCTTACATGGGGGTTAGGAAAATTTTGAGTGTTTTCCAACACTAATTATAACCAACCAAAATTCTCGAAAACCGTTTTTTTTTTGGCCCGTTTAACCACCAAGATGGTTTTGTTACATAAGTTATATAAACGCGGTCCAACAGAATATTGACGTTTATTTATAAATTAATCGAGACCAATCTTACTCAATTTAACTAAGATCTACTGATGATTTTTTAAAGTACATTTTTAAAGTACATTTTTTAAANGGTTCGTAGTTTTGTAGCGTTATAGACATACGACCGGAACTAGTTGCGAACCAACTGAACGCGCAACTGTCGAAGATTAAAATGATATCAATAGACCCGGATTTGACTGCTTTGCAGCGCTTTTTTTGATTTAACATTAATAAATGGCAAGGGGCAAAATGTGACGTCATTTGAAATTGGCCAATATAATAATCGACATGTAGTTTTAAATCTTGCGCGTATTTTGTCCTTTTTTCATCGTGAAAGGTGTGTAAATCAAAACGAGAAAGAGAAAAAAAAACGAGAAAAAATAAAAAAAATTCTAGACGATTCCTTGCAGCTTTTTCAAAAACGACTATCTATATAACCAACCAAAATTCTCGAAAACCGTTTTTTTTTTGGCCCGTTTAACCACCAAGATGGTTTTGTTACATAAGTTATATAAACGCGGTCCAACAGAATATTGACGTTTATTTATAAATTAATCGAGACCAATCTTACTCAATTTAACTAAGATCTACTGATGATTTTTTAAAGTACATTTTTAAAGTACATTTTTTAAAGTACATCAAAGTTGTAGTACTTTTTTAAAGTAGTACTGAAAAGTATTTTTTTTGCGTTGCTTTGTTAGTGTTATAAAAGTTTCAGCTTTGAAAAAAAAAATCTGCTTTATATTCAACCATAGCTTATGGTCCATAACTTATTTGAAAAACTAAATCAAAAGTAAAATTTGACTTTTTGTGTGGATTTTTTTATAACATACGTATTTAGTAACTTAGTAAAATATTTTATTTTGTTACAAATTACTTCAATTTTCTTTTTGTAACATTTTCTTTATTTATTTTTTGTTTAGCAAAAAAAAAATTGTTTTTCCATTTTAGATTTGAAAACTGTTAATTTAATTACCCGAAACCTTAAATTTTACAACAAAAAAAAATATTATTTTTGGGAACTTTCTATTTTTACCCACTACACAGAAAAATAAATAAATAAAAAACTTGTTATGCTAACTAATTATCATTGAATGTTATGTTTTTTCAACACGATTTATTATAAGCCACAAAAATGAAAAACGGAAAACAAAACAAAAACTAACGATGAAGTTAATTCAAATATTGTTTATTTTTCGTTGACACACCAAAGACAAAAAAAGAGCCCTCAAATTTGCTCTTTCATAACGTGTGTAAATAAAGAGCTCATTTTCTTGTTCTATTTTCACTCTATGAAAATGAATGAATCACGCAACAGCTCAAGTTCAGTACTTAAATAATAATTTTAACAAAAAAAAAATTGTCGCGAGTGATAGAGATTTATCAATGGCTCATTGATAGGCACGAAATAAATTTGCGCTCTTGATAAGCCCAATACTTGAGAAGATCAATCTCATTTTCAAAGACGACTCAGAAATTAATCAGGAATTTGAAAGCGAGAGAGACAGGCGATATGTATCCAGAGAAACGTTTTTTAGGTAAGTTTAAACTTTATATTACGTGATTTTTTCTGTTATAAAAAATGTCCCCTCATTTTTGCGACGTTGCCAACAACTGGCACAGTAAAATGTAGCATTCATCTGTTTTAATAATGCGGCTATTTGCTTGGACAAGATGAAATAACCAAAATATATATGAAATAAGATATGATTCATCTCATATAAAAAATTAAAAATTGTAATGTGATTACATGCTGAAGAAATTATTAACAGACCTTACGGTGCACCATCGAGTCACGATTATAATTAGTATAGGCATGAAAATACCTATATACTGTGCATTTCAGCTCAAAGCGGAGCGATTTTCACGCAGGTTAAAACAATCCTCAAAGACACATAATGCATCTTTTAAATATTAGGATTCCATTCAATGACAGTATGACAGTCATTTTAAACCTACGTGACAATCGCTCCGCTTTGAGCTAAAATGCACAGTATAAAATATTAATCAACGAGCTCGCTAAGCATGTGAGTATAACTTGACCACTTGAGAGCGTTCGCCATAAATTTTCGCTGTGCTAAGCACGTATTTTTACCTAATTTTTAGATGGTTGTCTCCATCTAGAAATTAAGAAAAGAATACGTGCACAGCGGAAATTTATAGCGAACGCTCTGTAGTAGACCATTTTTTTTCTCGATTGTAAAAGTTATATGGTATTTGATTTGTTACCATCATTAATTGATGATGTTTCCGGTGACGACTTTTTGCCGTAGAGTAAACTTAGGCTCGGAGTTTTAAATTCGAATACTTTGAAGAAGTCCCTTATGTGAGACGTGCAGATATCGAATTTATACGGTTTGGATTCTAAACTTTGGAAGGTCAATTCTAAACATTGAAATCAAATTTGATGTTTTTGACGGAAGATCTTAGTTAAAAATCAAACTAGATCATGTAAACGTGTTTTCTCTGTTTTCGGGTTTCTTCATTTTAACGCGGCGCCTTATAAATTATAATCAAGTTGTTATACAATAATGTACATGGTGTATGTTAATATCGTATTAATAATACGCCATGTTCTAATTTAAACAAATACAATTATGATTTTGTGTTGTGGTTGGTGTTAACTCCAAATTATATATTGCGTTACCCAGTTTTTTGAAAACCGGTTGATAACATAACTAATCTATACAATGGTATTTTGAGCTTGTTCTCCATTATCGTGGGTCACTTTAGCAAAACGTATACCTTTGTTTTCGATTCTACTGTAGATTGTACGTTATCTTGATTCATTTTAGCCCAAATTTACCCAATATAAAGGTACAGCACGTATTTTATATTACCCACATATAGAATTACTGTTTTCCCATATAGTTTTTCATCATTATACTAGAGATAAGCGTGTAGGGAGCGTGTTTAATGTATATTTTCAAATGAATTACAATTTTATTGCCTTCAAGATTAATCTTGAACTTCAAAAATATTTTTCGATCAAATCATCAGATTACGTTTTATCATGTTTTATTGAATAAAAATAATACAATCAGTTGGACGTTTTTTACATGTTTTTAACGATTTTTCAAACACAATTATCAAACAATTAATAAAAATTAATAATAAATGAGTTTTTAAACTTAGTCTAATAGTCTGTCTGAGTCCCAATTTGAAATAGCCTTATTTTGACTCTTAAAAAAAGTCTTTTTTGTATCGTGTTCAAAAACTGTAGGCTTCTTGAATTTTTGTTTAACAGTTTTGAATACATATTGAACTAAGCTGAATAAGCCATTTTTGAATCAGAAGTCATTCGAATTTTACAATTTTTATGGCAATTTTTTTTTGTTGTTATCTTGACGTACGAAGCTGGTAATGATTCATGTGGAGCATAAAAATGCCGCGAAGTGAGGCCAACTTGAGATTCTTACACCCTAAATAAGCATTAAGTACTCGGCCAAATTGATCGTAAAGATTTTTGATCTTGAGTCGTTTATTCGTCTGATTTGATTGGGGACTTGAAAACAATTAACCAACCAAATTCGAGCTTGAGTTTGATAATGTTATTTTTTAATGAATTAGATTGAAGAGGCGCACAGAAGACAACAGAAAAAAAAGAAACAAAAAACAACAACAGAGTAGAGAAAGACCGAGATGAATTAGATTGTACAAAGACATTAAACAAAGGTGGTTTTTCTAGTTTCAATTTTTTAAACGGATTTATATTTTGAACCCTTAACTCCGGGGCGTCATTAGTGTATTAAGTGGCACTTGTCCATGGTCTATGGTCCATAGACTATGGACCATATATTATAGTCTTTTTATGGATCTTTCGAACTCTAATTTTATAGCTGAATTTTTGATGCAGCGCAACTTGCGCAAGCTATAAATATAACCCCAGTTGGGTTATTTTTTTTAAATAAAGTAACCAGATAATCGAAATTGTATGCTAGTTTTTTTGTTTATACTGTTTATAACTTTATACGACACCTGCCTGCTTAAAGTAACAGTTCGTTTTCCGCCTACGCACTATCTTCTTAAAGTTCCACCTAAATTAACAGTTTTTTGTTCCATTTGTGGGTTCTTTAACCAGGTAGTGCGTAGGCGGAATAACTGTCTGGTACTTTAAGCAGGTAGGTGGTGTAAATTTTTTGCCATATTAATGATGCTTTATTTCGCACCCTTGTTGGCCAAGGACGCTTGAACAGACACTTATTATATATCTCGTTTTAGAAATATGTTTATGAATTCTGTAATAATGATATTTCTCACGTTTTACATTTGAAAGTGAAAGATCAGTAAATCCTTTTTTAACTAAAGCAACCACCTAGAAGAAAATGCAGAATAATAGAGCACCACCAAATGTGACCGTACCAATGAACTCCCAGCGGCCGCGACAAAACTATCAAAATGTTAACCACCACGGTCCACCGCCGCCGCAAATGCAGCATCAACACCCGGCAATGGCAAACCAACCGCCTCAGCAAATGGTTTACCATCAACATCCACCACACGATCACGGCATGCAAAATATGAATAATCCACTAAACATGCCGCAGGTAAAATAACTTTATTATTCACCCAACAGTCATTTTTGTTTACTGACTCATTGACAATAGACTTATGTTTTATTTGTTTTGTATAGTTTTAATCTAATAACCGGTAGATTTTAACTCCCATGAGCTATTATCTTATAAGTAAACCGTAGTCTGGTTAAAATAGAACAATTCTTGATAGAGCACACATAGATAAGATAAATAAGGTAAATTTCACATGGTTCACTCCCTAGGTATATAGTTCAGAATTTTACTTTGCAAAGTAAAAGCTTTACGTAATCCTTACAGAAATAGATGATAGACCCTTTTTATCACGACCAAATGACATTTGAAATATGTTAGGGTCATGCAAGCAAAATGAGCGTTTGGGACCAGTGGAGCGAGGTAGATTCCGGTATAAACACGCCAGGAAACACTAGTCAAACACATTCCGTCTTTTCGGGTTATTCCGGTTTTTCGACTGGCACCGATTGCTCCAATGATCCGATGATTTCAAATCCCGAATGGTATAAATACCAAGCCAAACATAACTTTACACGATCAGATGACGACATTAAACGGATCGAGAATATGATTGGTCAATTGCGCGAAAATCTCAAAAAGAACCCCGATCAGATCCATACTGGGCTTGGGAAAATCGAGGAGCACCTCGCCGACAATGACATTCGCTGCATTTTTTTGGCTGCCCGAGCCCTACACGACCTGACAAAAAATGAAAAACTTATACAGTATTTGTTGAAAAAAGATCAATTTTGGCAGAAGGTTTTAACTGCTCTCGATAAATGCAACAACGATAGGGTGGCCAAAGAGTTAGCTCGGATTATTTATGATCTAACAAGTAAAGACGGAGCACAAGGAAATAGTTTGGAAACATTTTTAGAGGTTTTGTGGGAACTTAAAATCTCAAGTGATTCAAGAAATACTTTAAAATATGTTCAAATTTACTTCAAAAATTCAAATACCAAAAACTTAGCCTCATAACAATCGTAATTACGATATTATCAAAACTTTAAAATTGAAAAACTGGTTAGCTAGGATGGCTTTTTTATATCTTCATTTACCGAATGTTAACCAAAAAGGGTACAGGGGGGCCCCATGATAAGGGACACTTTTGTGTCGCGAAAAAGTGTCCCTTATTATGGGGTGTCCCTTATTATGAGAAAGCGGATTTTTTGTCTGACATTTTACATATACGTTTGGTCTATTTTCGGAAGTTCTAAATATCGTCATTCAAACTTTTAAATATTTTTAAAATGCTCTGTTACCGTCTTGACTTTTGTGTTTTATTCTAAATCATATTTTGAAGCATAACAACTGACTTTGTAAAAAAAATAATTTATTTTTAAAATAATTTTCAGTTAAAAAAATAGTGAGACATATTTATCAACTGACAACAGATCTTGTAATTTTCCTACCAAATTTTGCGGAAAGTATTCGAGCAGTTTGGCGTACGCTCACTTTGTTATTAGCCAA
>SCLG01000111.1:133522-151786 GCA_004367875.1 Oikopleura albicans
TTACACACCATGTTTTCAAAATCAACATAGAATTATCCTTCTACCGCAATTAGCCAACTATTTTTATCGTGGTTTTCTATTTTATTTTCATTACTTAGGTTCCACCACTTACCTACGTAATTTAACACCACGTAATGTAATAAAATTCACGTAACTTAACACCTTTTCCCGAATGTTTTGTTAAGTAGATAGGTGGTGTATTAGTTATAGGTGGTGAAATTGTTACACTGTATGGTATATAGAGTATATCAATTTCACTACCATAGTGATTCATAGAGGTTAAGTTTTTCGAAAAATTGACGTAACATTTAAAGAATATGTTCACAGGTTAAAAATATGTTTTAGGGTCCTGTCGTGGAGGAAATAATCATAAAGTTGACACATTTAACCGCAATGGTTTGCGAAAACAGCCAGTATAGAAATTATATTTATTGCGAGCTCACTAAGTGGGACTTGGTGCGGTTATACGTTAACGATGTTCAGGTAATTAGTTATAACGATTATTATATAAAAATACATTTAATTGGTACGTAATATACATGTAGTATATACAGTTGTTTTGGCCGTAGCGTTCGTTTTTACTTCGCCCAAAACCTGTCCATATATAAGAGCAAATTGTCACATGAATAAACGTTACAGGGGTTCGCTGTCGCTTTTTTGAAAACACGTATGCTTATTTGGCGACCACCTGTAATTATTATTAAAAAACAACACAAAAAAGATGAAATAAAGTAGAAATAGGTCTCAAAATCATCGCAAAATATAGCTTACGTTGCAATAGGCTAAACCGATGGGCGTATTTTGATTTTTAAAAGTTTTAAAAGGGTTTGGTTTTCGATTAGTAAACGGTGTATGAAAAGTCATCAAAGCTTATTTTTTGTTATCAATTATTTTCCAATAAAATAACGATTCATCGCATCACATTTCCATAATTTTTGTGTAGCAATGTCCGAAAGATCGCGCACGTTGGTGCCATAGCGCAAAATTGATGTTAACCCTCCAACCCGAAATGAGCGATTATGGAAATGAAACGTTTTGGCAAATGATTCACACCGAATTGTCTCAAAGACGAAGCATTCCCCCACAAATGAGACCCAACTATCCAGTGCATCCAATGCAACCAGTTGGTAAGTTGTTATAACTTTGAGAAAATAACTTTACGTTTCATTAACTCCAAGGGGATATTTGTGGAAAATTGCCCCCAATGACTCTAAAACCGTCGAAAACGATGTCTGGGAACAAAATCCAAGTACCAAAGTTACCTTATAAACGGCATTAAAACGATTTCGTGCAAATTCGCACTAATGTCCCTCTACACATTAGAATCCTTTCCGGGACCTTTTGGAATTAATTACTGAATTTAGAGTATCCATGGAGTCCTCCACAGCCGGGTTATGGCCCTTATCCAGAATATCCGGCTCCCTATGGAGAGAACGCAAACCATCAGTATCACGTTAACCCTAACGTCCCGTCCCATTTTGGTAACCACGGGCCAAATCACCCGGGACAGATGATGCCCCATACTCAAATGGCCAATCCGGCTTATATGGAGTTTCAAACGCAAAACCAAGTAGCCCATGACGAATCCCACCAGGCGTCTCACGCCAATCCGCCAAATCCTCAACAATCCGTCGAACAAATTAGCGCTTATCAAGGCGACCCCTTCCCCAATATGCCAAACATGGATACAGCCGACATACAACATTTCGAAATACCCAACAATGAAATGAGTGAAATAAGTACGTCGATTTTTAACATTTTTGGCGATGGAAATCCCGGTAACTTTCTAAAACAGGAAATCGATGTAAAAACCGAGTCAAACATGTAACCTAATCAAATTCACTAAAATCAAATTTATCTAAAAGTGCCGTACCGGAAATCACGGTGTTTTTACTGTGTCGATGTACAAAAAACGGAAGTACCGACAATTATGTTTTTTCCGAAAAGTTCGAAATCATGGAAATCATTTGTATCAAACACAACACTGTAATACTTTATGTTACATTGTATATGGTATCTATAAAAAAACTAACAAAAGTTTGTTACAAAACAATCAATTTAATTGTTAATCCATTTATATGTTCGACAGATAATTGTTTGGTATTATTTGAACGGATTGTGTCAAAAGTCCACAGGCCATTTATTTTTTTCTAGAAAAAAAGAACTCTGATGTTTTGTCCCAATAACTTTCAATCCATGGGTTCTAGAATACAAAATGTCATTAACTTTTGGTGGCGGGCGATCCGTATGAAAAAACAGATCTTATTCGATAATCCCTCGCGCAAAATTATTTATATAAACCTTATTAGCTTTTTAAGACGGTATTACTAGTACTAGAGGACTTCATAGTACCGGTAAACGGATGCAGTTTCAGGAAATTACTGCAAGATAATTCATTTTGTTAACCATTCGGAAGAACCAAAATTAACGTACCGCAAGGTCTGGCATGAATTCCCAGCATTTTTTATTTTGCATTTTCTAGATGAGAAGATTTCATTTTTTTTTGTTCGAAAAAAGATAGCATTTTGTGGAAGATAGAATCATACTGTAGGATAAAGTCCTAAAGTGAAATAAAATGAGTCACGTTTTGTCACTAGAGGGAGAACTTTGAGAGTCAGGGAATGCTCTCTAGCGACTAAAAGTGTGTTCTCTTTCATATGTTGCATCTAAAATGCGTGCTTAATGAGTCGAGCTGCATCTTACATGTAAATATCAAAAAATCTACCTTTTTAGGAAAAAAACTACAATCTCCCCGTCTAGAAATACGATATTAAGAGTCTTAAATTTAAAGTCTTAATAAGACGCCGCAGAGTCCATATGAAACTCTGAAGAGAAATAATGTATACACGACAAAAAATTATCTAGGAAAACTATAACTAATTATTAATTTAATTGATATAAAATTAATATAATATAATATAATAATAATAATAAATAATATTAAATCACACTTTTCAGACTGGCTCGATTCTAACTTTCACTAATGACTACCTCAAATTAATACTCAATCACCCTGGAAGACTTGATCCTGTGCTGTAATTTTACAACAACAAAAATCATCACTGTCATTATTACTCTGTACTTTGTTTGCGTTATTTTTTTTTTGTTCACCTAACTTATTACATAATTGTTACATACTGTATGTACGATCCTGAAACGATTTCGAAACGAATGATCCATCACATAGTAGCCGACTTTAAATATACTAGGCACCTCCATTTACTTTATTGTGAAAAAAAAACAGAACGCACGACGCAGTTTCGATCTTTTTTATGACCTGATCAAAACTCGGATACAGTACTAACTCTCAATAGGCACGATATATCTCAATAGGGTCGCTTTTGTGCGAACAATGCCTCGAAAATGACGGACACTTTAGGAGAATTCTCATCAATAGGGACGATTTTCGGATTTCGAGTGATTTCCGACTCGCCATAAGTTATGGTCCATAAGTTCGTCAGTACAGATTGCCCACACATACCGATTGAGTTTTTTTGGATTAACACCCACAAAATTTGTTTTTGTTTATAGAAAGAGTGGTTTAACTCCAAGGGGTAATGGTGGCCAAACTTGTTATATGTTCGGTTTCGTTTTTTTCCAAAATGTATGCCAAAATGAAATTTATCTACAGTTAAAAATTGTTTTATACGTAATTTAGGTTGTGAAAAAGGTCGAAATTCTAGATTTTTCAGAGCGATCTGATTTTTTTATCCTGTATTTTAAATCCAAAAAAAGTCAGTCAACGGTATCAGAACAAAAAACGTTATATATTCAGTTGTTCTTGCTGTATTTTATTTCGTTTGCAGGTAAAATTAACATGCAGTTCAATAATAGTCTAACAAACATTGAATTTTTCTATTTTTCGAGGCTTGCCGGACTGAACATCTATGTCTCACCAGGCAGACTCACTTAGGTAGTTTGCCTGATCAGACAAAAATAAAACATATTTTAGTCAAACGAAAATGTCGGATTTTGAACCAACAGCACCACTAATTTTTTGAAAGTTTATTATACGATTTAGAAATCTGTTTTTTTTTGTTCTCAAATAGTACGCAAAGCGTACGAGTTCAGAGAAGAAATGTGGACAGTTGGGTACCATATGCGCACTCACATGGGTACGCTCTGGTAAGTGGCCCTTGTCAGTGTAAATTCTCCATATATTGGTTTAAATTTACACGTCATACTAAAACTTTTGAAAGGGACGTAAAAATAGATGACAAATTAAAATAACAAAACGAGTGATTCTGTAGTTATACTGTTGAAAGGGTAGAAAATATTGAAAAATTATTTTTTTTTGGTAGATTTTTTTAGGTATGCTAAATAATTTACTTTATTTTTGTTTGTCATAATTGTTTTGTATACTTACAGTCCGGTACTAAATTGTTATCTGGCCCCGCTTTGCGAGGCTGCTTTANATTCTAGATTGTATGTCACCTTTTAAAGATTTTTAGGCACGTCCCCCTGTATTTGTTCATAGCTACTAGAGAATAATGTCGCGACGGAAGCAGTAAAACACTATCAGACTCAACACGTTTCCCTTAGTAGTTAAAAACATGATAAATCCAGGACTTTAACCTGGGCGTTAGATTTATCAAGATTTCTTTCCGGGCGTCCAGTTACAAAATCTTCTTCTTAGAAAGATGTACAATGTAAGTAAAATCATCAGCATACTACAAATAACATCCATATTTGCCATAATGGTCCAAAGAACACTTTTCACGTCATTGTAATAACTCGAATATCCGTAGCCCATTTTGGACTTTCCATATTTCTTTTTTGCCATCCCTTTTTCTCTTCTGTCGTTAAATTAAATGTTTATTATTTTAAGAATTTAGTATTTTGGTTAATACACGTCGTCGTATTGTGTAATATGAGCGTTGTTTGCGCTGCCTAAAGGGCCTGCCAAATGTGCTGTTATTGACTCATGATTATACTGGGTAGTTAAATTATTTGTATAAATTATACTGTATAATTATACTGTATAATTTATACAGACTTTTTTAATTGTTAAAAAACTAAGGTTAGGAAAACTAATAACAATTCTTAACTTAATTTTTTAAGATATTAGAATAAAAAATGTAAAAACCCTCGACGGCTTGATTTACCATGGTCTGTAGATCTATTATGTTTAAAAACAATCGAAGCCATTTTATCTTACATGTCCACTATAATTTGTATAGTGTAAAGTTGTCGTAATAATGTAAAAAATTGTGATTTTGTACATTTCATTTTGATATGGTATTTAATTAATATTAAGTGGACGAAAAATCTTGCTAAACGCAGATTTAATTAGCGGATAATTTATTAGTTAAAATTTAAAATTTAAAACAAGGAAAATAATTGGTTAATAAAATAAATCCAAATAAAATGTTTACTTTGAAAGTGATCATATTTGTTGGCCTAATTGGGTCTTACCCCATAAATCACGTATAAATTCGAATCAAAAAGGTATGTTAGAATCCGCCTACGCGTGGAAGCAAACCAATCAAAGAGCATCTACTATTAGGGGGGTAAGTCACATAACGAAGGTTAAAGTTGTATAGTATACTCCCGATTATTTGCTTTTTGGAGGAATGATTTCATAGTTATCAATTTATAAACCTATAAAAAGACCCGCCGATTTGGCTCTTTTCGTAGCGAAATGAGGGAACACCATTAGGGCGCAGCAGATAAAAATAGTAAATTTGAAGGTAAATGTCATAGAATTTGTTTATTTTAACAAAGTTTCTAGTTTCTCGAACTGTTATATTTTGATTTTTTAGTGCTTGAAATTAGTTTGAAAAATATTTTTGTAAGAAAAGCACTGTCCAATGACTTGCGGGATACAAATATCTGAAACACTTTTACCCATTTTTTACACAGATTTTGGAATAAAAAAATGGTGTGTGTATATTCCTTTGATAGCTGCTGAAGTCGAACAGTATTCCCAGGATACTGTTCTGTCCTCACCAATCACAACATTCTGTATTCATATTTTGATATTTTTAATGAGTTTCATTATTGGATATTCATGGAAGCCAATTATAGAGTCAAGAAATTTTGATATTTTGAAAAATCAGGTATTTCCAGCAGAGTTTCATAAGTTTTTTGCAATTTTTTTTTGAAAGTTTTTAAATAAGCCAGAGGGACATAATAATAAATAATTGTTACACAAAAATTGCCCTTATAAAAGTATTCATTCGGCCTAGTCGTACAAATTTTACGATAATGAATTCGTTTTTTATTTGAAAAAGCTACTTTTAAATAAGTCATACCACACAGTCTGTTCTCTTCGATTACTTAATTTCGAGGCCGTGACTTAAAGCCCCTGAGACTGGGGAGCGCCCCTCTTTTATCGTCTTTTTTCAGACCATATTTCAGAAATCTAAACCAAGAGTTCTGTGTACTTTATTGATATATCGCAGTGATATAAAAAGAGCAAAAAAATATAATGTTACCAATTTTTGGTAACGTTTCTTGTTGAAGCAGTTGTTCTGTTTTTTTTTATAGAAATGGAAGATATAACATATATATCAGAGAATAAAAAAAGAGGATAAAAGTGTACGTTATATCTTCCATTTATATTATTTAAAAAGAACAACTGCTTCAACAAGAAACGTTACCAAAAATTAGTAACATTACATCACTACATACGTTAACGCAACGGATTTGCCCCCCCCCCCAAAAAAGCGTTGCGTTAACGTATGGTTGTTGCGTTAACGTGTGGTCCGCTGTGTTAACATTTGGCGGTGTTGCGTTAACGTATGGTTACCTAAAAACCCATTATGGAGATCAATCATTAAAAGTTAGTTCTTATATCGTGTTCCTGAGATTCAACTTGCTGTAGTCATGAAATTTCATCACCTGAAGTAATTGGAATCTACAATTTACTGCTGCTTCATTTTACCTAGTATATTCTACCTGATATTATCTAATAATTTGTACGCTTTTTAGCCAGATTTTTCCATTAGATTTTTAATATTTACTAATTAGATTTTTAATAAATTATTTTTGTCCATGAATATAAAACATATGGAGTGGTGTATTTATTTGTTTCCTTATTTTATCACTGCGATAAATGGTTCACAAAACATACTTTGTTAAAATACTTTAAGTATATGACTAGATGATGCGGGTGACAATATCTATGGCCCATAGACTATGGGTAAACAAATTTTTTCTGAAAATAAGGTTCTAAAAGGGTAGTCAATTAGTATTGAAGTAGTGTTGAATTAGTGCCAATTAGTGTTGAATTTCGTTATTTGAAAATATAATCAGTTAAGTAACCGAGAAGAAAGTCTTCGGAATCATTTGAGGAGTTGTTATGAGGAAAAGGAAGAAACTAAATCAAGAAGCATTCAACTGCAGCAAGAAATCGAACGTAGCAAATACGAGAAACCCACGCTCCAAAGAAAAGTTAATGGTTTGAAATTCTCATAAGCTTTATTTTATTTTAATAAGCCATTTCGATTAAAAACTTGTTTACACTAATAGCACTTTTTGGGATATTAATATTTGAAAAATGAAATAAATTATCAAACAAACCCGTACTACAGTCCCTACTCCCAATACGGACGCTCCCGATATGGACGATGATCCCAATACGGACGCTTTTTCGGCGAAAAAAGCGTTTTTCCCAATACGGACGCTGCCCCTTTTTTGCGTTTGGGCGGCCGATGATCCCAAAAAGGACGCTTTTTGCAGGGTAAAATTCAGGCATTTATTTAAAAAAATCTGATATATGTAAATTAAAANTACAGTAGGTGCGCTCAGTCTGGAACTTTTATATTAATAATTAAGATGAAAATAATGAGAAACTGAAATTACAAATACACTGTTATTATTAAGATTACAGTGTAACCGTAGATCATAATTTACCACGAAGAAGTGAAACAGAGATAACGTATCCATTAGATTAACTTTCTGTTTTTACGATAATTATAGCCTTTGCCAAGTAGTAACGAAAAATAATTTATTCAGATATTTTTTTCATAAAAAAGTAATTTTGCAGATTTTGTAACCACAGATGATACGCTTTTCCTGGGGAATTTTTTAAGTAACTCAAATTTAATTTTTGATGTATACATTATAGTGTATAGAATGAAAAAAAATACTTTTATCAATTTGGCGATTTAATCGTAGAAAAATAAATTGCTCAAAAATGTTCTCTTCTTACTCGTAGATTTTTTTAAATTACAACTCAAGATTTTTTTCTTTTAGTAATCAGCACTTATTTATAATAATCCTTGGAAAAACACCCCTCAAGATAACAATGTTCCTAGAGGTTAACAGTAAACCTGTGTCAACTTTTTTCCCCGCCGCACTATCTAATTAAGTTAACAAAATCCATCTAATTTGACAAAAACGGTCAACACAAATAGTTAAGAAAATATTGTTCAGATAATTAAACAGCGTATCAATTTTTCATACGTTTTTTTCCTCGAAAAACTAGCACGGTGAGACAGTGACGGTATACCGATAATTTTTGAAACATTTTTGACTTTGTATATCTAGAAAAAATCTAGAGACAAGGTTACAGTCCATGTTAAAAAAAAGGCCCAAATTCCTCTAGATGTTAAGTTGGCAACTTTCGAAAAAACCTTTCTGACACTTGGCTTGGTTACTGTTTACTGATCTAAAAACTCATAGAAACTAAGCAAAATTCACTGAAGTTAACAAAATACACTGAAGTTAACAAAATTTCAGGAAACTTTCGACTTTGGTCGACTTTACCGCCCACGTACTGTGTACCAAAGTTATCAAAAAATATTATCAAGAACGAAAAAAAAGACGTTTTTCATATATTTTCCTAGAAAGACAGTAAACCGACCATTTCAGATCTTTTTGGATATTTCCGATAAATTATTGACGTATTGAGCCGTTAATGTTACACCATAAACCAGTCTTTTTTTACATTTTAACAGCCGGTTAACAGCGCACCCATTGTTAAGTACCCTAATAAATAACCCTACCAATTTTGAAAAAAAAACATTGCTATTTTCTAACGGGAAATTTCAAACGACTTATTTACAATTTTTTTCATAACTTTTTCTTAAATAAAATGTGTTTATCTGTCATCGATAACCGTAATAATAGAAAGTATCAACTTCTGAAATTTAACCAAAAACTAGAAAAAGAATAGCCTTATAACAAGGAAGTTAACAATTTTTGAAAAAAAGGGACTAAAAACCCTAAAAGTTAACAGTTTTTAAAAAACTTTTTAGCACACCTGTCTACGCACTGTTTACCTATGTTTACTCAATCCAGATAATCTAACAAAACACATGGAAATTAACACTTTTTTCCATCGTATTGACTTTTGTAGACACATTTATTGTAAGGCGTAGCACTTATTTTATACAGACCATGTACCACTCATGGACACTTTTTAAAACCATTGAAATTAAAAGCCAATTTCTAGTACTAAACTGTAAAAAGACCTTTGTTTTTTTACTTTTGGGTTTGTAACTTGAAAAAAAATACTTTAAATACTAAAAATTTCCTAAAACATTTTAGATTGACGTTAATGTCCTACACTCAAATTTTAAATAAACCTTATAGAGTCTATAATATAGACCCTTTTTTCAAAAAAAATTTTGAACAAAGAATTTGAACAAAACCTTAAAAAATAATTGACCGGAAGTTAACGGGAAGTAATTTTCTAGAAAGAATAAAAAAGCCCAATTTCGAATACTAGATGGCTAATTTTGAGCCATTAACTTACAAACGATCCACATTCTCAATTCTTAAATAGTAATACGATTATTTCTAAAAGCCCTTACGACAAATAACCAAAAACAATTAACCGGGAGGGGAGGTTAGAATTTCAACACGGAAAAATTATTTATATTGATGTACTTCGGAAAGAAGAACAAATCAGCAGAAACAAATTGATCTGACCTTATAAGGGTCAACCAAATTGTCAGACCTTATAACCTTAAAACCTTAAAACCCAAAACAGTCGAACTTAATAAATTAGGGAGGTTTTTTCCCCAGTTTCGAGCCAGAAAACATGGGTCTTAAGATATTTTTTGAGTAGTTAGAAATCAAGGTTGTCACGATAAACGCCTACTTTAGGACACATGCGTCGGTTGCTTTCCATGAGAACAAAGACAGACCTTATAACAGCCGAATTGTGTTAATTTTCACCATAAGTTATGATCCAGAACCATTAAACATTGATTCGTTAACCCAAATAGTGCTCATACCCCGACCAGATATATTTAACTAATACATAATTACAATTTTCCGAACAATCAATTATTCTTGAAGATACAAAAAATAAGTTTTTTCACCATTTGTCGAGCCTGCGTGCTTATCTGGACAAAATTACGAGAACAAACTCAGTCTAGTAGGCTGTGGTAGAAGTTGGTGTTAAATTGACACTGTCAATCACAAAAAAAATATAAAAGTTCTACAATAAAATTCAAAGGAAAGATTAAGTTATGATAACCACGTAATGTTAAAATAAACCAAGTAAAATAAAATCAAAATCAGTTGATCATAAATACAAAAGCTAATTTCCGCCTTGGTTAAACGTATGACAAATTGCCAATATCTTAATGCCCAAAAACCAATTATTTCCCATTTAAAAACGCAACGTTTTTTGAAGAAACAAGTCATGTTAAATTCGGATATATTTTTCCCAATTTAATAGACGACGGCTCTACAGTAGTTATGTTTTTTTATAAAAAGCGGTTACGCAATAACAGCGCAAAATAAAGCCCCGCTTCAAAATACAAACAAAAATGAAGCTCTCACGCAGCCCCCAATAAAATTAATAAGAGCAACCTCATTTCGTGTCTCTCGTTCGCCCCACATGCAAAAATACGATACTAACAAAGTATAATGAAAATTGGGTTCATGAGCCTTCGCAACCATTTAGTAAAAGCGACCAAAAAAAAAAACGATAATACCCGAGAAAAACACTTTTCACAAAATCTTTACTTCTGGTAGTATGAAATGCACAATGTATAACCCGAATTAAATAAACATATATTGGAAATAATATATAAATGTAACGCTATTTCACCCTTATCAATACAAGCGAAAAACACTTTTATGACCATACTTATTCTTCAAATAAGTTTATACCAAAAATACTGTTCCCAAACGAGAACCCATAATTACTGACCCATAAAGCGGACTTTGTTCCCGAATTTTGTTTATCGTAAGAATAATAACCAATATCTGGAAAACATCTGAACAAATGTATCCCTACGTTTGAAAAAGAACACCAGTGTTTACCGTTTCACTTCCTGAAAAATATCTGACGAGAGCAGTTAATATGAAAAGGAAATAATTGATACTCAAAAACAAATAAACTTTGAAGTCTATAGTTGTATCCACGCGCGAACGACTTTTACGCACAAATTTGGTGGAATAGCCAAACCGACAGTTACCCAAAGTTATCAATGTAAATGCCCGGAACACACCGTATTGAACCCAAATTTTCCTAATCATTTTTAACAGTTATAAGGATTTAAATCCTTCTCTCAAATTTCTGTGATAAGAGAAATAACAGAAGAAAACACAACTTATCGTTAATACCACACGAAAGTTTACCAAACCCCAAACCCAAATGATGAATAACCGCATAGGTAAAAACTTACACAGAAAAGAGAAACCTGATGCAGATGATTTCAACTATATAGGTTAGAAGACCGCCGATGATAGAAAATCATCCTAGCTATATTGAAAATCTCTAACTAGACCACTCAAACCCTTACAGCCCAAAAAAAATGTTTTTATAGTCGCAGACAGGAACAAAGGTCGAGACACACCCCATGTAATATACTTTTACAAACGCAAATTCTCAGCTTAATCCGACTGAGAAAACATCACACATGATAATAAGGATTGAAGACTTTCAAAAGTCATTTTTGCAACACATGGATAATGTGTTTAAGAAGGAAAACTTGAGTTTCAAAAGTTCGTAAACCGAATACTCCTGTTCGAAAAGTTACGAAGTAAGAAATATATGACAAAATTATCATTAGTTCTGCACAAAACCCATAGAAATAAATCAAAATTGTGACACTCGACTAGAATCACACTACACCATGAATGCACAAACATAAAGTTTGTTTTCAAAACATTCTACAAGATGTATATCTAAACAATGATAAAAGTCATTATACTTCAAGAATAACCTTAAACATTAATCCCGGAAACGGCGAATTCTCCCAAAATCGCCCCATTCAATGTCCCATCGAAAAAAACAATGATGCTGAACAAGCACACACTCTTTTGCATACAGCAGAAGCCCCTATTTAAAAAAATCCACAACCCCCATAAGTTCAATTGACAACCGCGTAGCATCAGAATAGATCAACGACAGAAACTTCGTTTGTCAGATCCTGAAACACTTATAACGGTGGTATTCAAAAACATTATTAAAGGTAGATATCACAAAATTTCGATTACTGAATAGGTGAGTCCATCCGTCCCTCCAGTTTTCATGTGAAATATTGCTGATTTATAAACCTCCTTTTTCTACATAATGTTATTGACCGATCAAATTGAATAAACCTATTACAGCCAAAGCGGCACACACACTGACAAATTGTCAGCTCCAAAAAACGTTCTACCGACCCAACAATCTTGCCCCATTTATTTAACTTATTATATTCAATTTTGAAATGAAATATATAATAAACATGTGACAATAGTACATTGTCCACCAAAACAAATTGAACCGAAATTTGAAAAAATATAATGTTTTCGTGAAAAAAATAACTTCGAAATTTTAGAAAATCTCATTTTCGATTACAAAATATAAAAACTATACTGAATTTATAATTTTAAACGTACCACAAACCAATCAACGTACACAAAATGTACATCAGCAATGTCGTTAATACTCCGTTAATGGAATCGAAAAGACAAACGATCAAACGAATGCCATAAAGATAAAGACAAGATAAAGACGTAGCATACTCAAATTGTAGCAAGCATTCATTCATTCAGCATGCCTTACAAGCATGCAAAGACTACAAAACAATATGCAATAACTAACGGAATGAGAAAATTATAACTAATAATAATAAGTTAACAAACAGACCCTTATACGACCCTGTTGAAAACGAAGAAACAAATAGATTTACCTTAAAAAAGACCCCAAAAATGACCAAATTTGTGATATACGACTCACAATTCGTCTAAAATTGTGCTAAAACAAAATTTTTGATAGCAAAGAAGGGTTAGAAATACCCTATTTTGAACAAAAAAAATGACAAATATAAAACAAATATAGAATTTCAAAGAAAAATCTCTAACTATGAAAGAATTGATGAAAAAAAAATAGAAAACTGGCAATAGCGTAAGACCCAATTGATATGTCGAAAAAAAAAAGTTAAATACGAAAAAAACTAGACAATGCATCGTGAAAACGTAGAGTACCCCTTTTACAGTTTACAAAAAAGGAAGAGGCAAAAATGTAAGACCTTCAAAAATTAAAAACAATATGAAAAAAAAAGATATATATATAAAAGACGTCATAAACAGCTGAAGATAACATAGAACGGATCAAAGGATTCGAAAAACACGAACAAATCAAGTTCATCAAACTAAAATATTTAAAATAAGTACTTTAAAAAAAAAACGTTAATCGTTAAGGTATTGAACCTCTTTCAACTTACAGGTACCTCTTTTTTAAACCTCTTTAATGAACCAAGTTGAAATAGATTCTGCATACCCGCCCACATATTTTTTACCCCAATAGAATTTTAAATATAAATATGCCCCTATTATTGCTTTTATGATCAAAAAAACTATTTAAACTCGAAGCAAACAGTTTATGTAGTTTTTTATTTGTTACTTTTATTAATTTTAAAATTTCATCCAAAAAGGGGAAGGAAGCTTAAGCTAAATCACATATTTGAAATACATATTTTGCCCCTGTACATATTATTATAAACGCCCCTTCGCCACGACCGCTCGTCCTTCAAAGTAAAATATTCTNCAAGCGCAAAACACTTTTATGACCAATTTCATTCTTCAAATAAGTTTATACCAAAAATACTGTTCCCAAGCGAGAACCCATAATTACTGACCCTTAAAGCGGACTTTGTCCCCGAATTTTGTTTATCGTAAGAATAATAACCAATATTTGGAAAACATCTGAACAAATGTATCCCTACGTTTGAAAAAGAACACCAGTTTTACCGTTTCACTTCCTGGAAAATATCTGACGAGAGCAGTCAATATGCAAAGGAAATAATTGACATTCAAAAATAAATAAACTTTGAAGTCCAAAGTCGTATCCACACGCGAACGACTTTTACGCACAAATTTGGTGGAATAACCAAACCGACAGTTACCAAATGTTATCAATGTAAATGCCTTTATGTGAACACACCGTATTGAACCAAATTTTCCTAATTATGTTTAACAGTTACGATTGAAATCCTTTTCTCAAATTTCTGTGTTAAGAGAATAACAGAAATAAAACAACAAATTATCGTTAAAATACCACACGAAATTTTACCAGACCTCAAACCCAAATGATGAATAACCGCATAGGTAAAAACTTACACAAAAAAAAACGGATTCAGACGATTACAACTATATAGGTTAGAAGACCGCCGATGATAGGAAATCATCCTAACCATATTTGAAATGTCTAACTAGACCACTCAAACCCTAACAGTCCAAAACGGTGTTTTTATAATCCCAGACCGGAACAGAGGTCGAAACACACCCAATGCAATATACATTTACAAACGCAAATTCTCAGCTTAATCCGACTGGGAAAACCTCACACGTGATAATAAGGATTAAAGACTTTCAAAAGTCATCTCTGCAACACATGGATAATGTGTTTAAGAAGGAAACCTTAAGTTTTAAAAGTCCGTAAATCGAATACTCCTGTTCGAAAAGTTACGAATGAAGAAACATATGACAAAATTATCATTAGTTCTGCACAAAACCCATAGAAATAAATCAAAAATGTGACACTCGACTAGAATCACACTACACCATGAATGCACAAACATAAAGTTTGTTTTCAAAACATTCTACAAGATGTATATCTAAACAATGATAAAAGTCATACTTCAAGAATGACCTTAAAACATTATTCCCGGATACGGCGAATTCTCCCAAAATCGCCCCATTCAATGTCCCATCGAAAAAAAAAACAATGAAGCTGAACAAGCACACACTCTTTTGCATACAGCAAAAGTCCCTATTCAAAAAAAAATCCACAACCCCCATTAGTTCATTCGACAGCCAAATAGCATCAGAATTGATCCACGACAAAAAACTTCGACAAGTCCATTTGTCAGATCCTGAAACGCTAATAACGGTGTTATTCAAAAACATTATTGAAGGTAGAAATCACAAAATTTCGATTACTGAATAGGTGAGTCCATCCGTCCCTCCAGTTTTCACGTAAATTATTGATATATAAACCTCCTTTTTCTACATATTGTTATTGACCGATCGAATTGAACAAACCTATTACAGCCAAAGCGGCACACACACTGACAAATTTGTCAGCTCCAAAAACGTTATACCGACCCAACAATCTTGCCCCCAACAATCTTGCCTCATTAATTAACTTATTATATTTTTGAAATGAAATATATAATAAACACGTGACAATATTACATTGTCCACCAACACAAATTGAACCAAAATTTGAAAAAATATAATGTTTTCGTGAAAAAAAAAATAACTTCGAAATTTTAGAAAATCTCATTTTCGATTACAAAATATAAAAACTATACTGAATTTATAATTTTACACGTACCACAAACCAATCAACGTACACAAAATATACGTCAGCAATGTCGTTAATACAATGGAATCGAAAAGACAAACGATCAAACGAACGCCATAAAGATAAAGACAAGATAAAGACGCAGCATACTCAAATTGTAGCAAGCATTCATTCATTCAGCATGCCTTAAAAGCATGCAAAGACTAAAGAACAATATGCAGTAAACTAACTGAATGATAAAATTATAACTAATAATAACAGGTTAACAAACAGACCTTTCAACGACCCTGTTGAAAAGGAAGAAACAAATAGAATTAACTCAAAAATAGACCCCGAAAATGACCACATTTGTGATATACGACTCACAATTCGTCTGAAATTGTACTAAAACAAAATTTTTGATAGCAAAGAAGGGTTAGAAATACCCTATTTCGAAAAAAAAAGAATGACAAATATAAAACAAATATAGAATTTCAAAGAAAAATTTCTAACTATGAAAGAATTGATGAAAAAAAAAAAAATAGAAAAACGGGCAATAGCGTAAGACCCAATTGATATGTCGAGAAAAAAAAACAAGTTAAATACGAATAGACAATACATCGTGAAAACGTTGAGTACCCCTTTTACAGTTTACAAAAAAGGAAGAGGCAAAAAGTAAGACCTTCAAAAATTAAAAACAATATGAAAAAAATATATATATATATTAAAGACGTCATAAACAGCTGAAGATAACATAAAACGGATCAAAGGATTCGAAAAACACGAACAAATCAAGTTCACCAAACAAAAATATTTAAAATATATTTAAAATATATTTAAAATAAACACAAAATGTTTATTTTTATAAACATTTAATCGTCAAGGTATTGAACCTCTTTCAACTTACAGGTACCTCTTTTTTAAACCTCTTTATTGAAACAAGTTGAAATAGATTCTGCATACCCGCCCACATATTTTTACCCCAATAGAATTTTTTAATTTAGATATGCCCCTATTATACCTTTTTGATCAAAAAACTATTTAAACTCGAAGCACACAGTTTATGTAGTTTTTTATTTGTTACTTTTACTAATTTTAAAATTTCATCCAAAAAGGGGAAGGAAGCTTAAGCTAAATCACATATTTAAAATACATATTTTGCACCCTTTACATATTTTGTACATATTATTATAAACGCCCCTTCGCCACGACCGCTCGACCATCAAAGTAAAAAACCCTGTTCTATTTAAATACATATTATTAAACCCTATATTATTGCCGAATTATTTATGTACAGTTAAAAATAAAGTAGTTGTTTAAGGAGGGGGGGACTATGGCCGGGTATAATGTGTAGGGGTTAAGGTTTAGGTTCAGACATAAGACTTTGTCTTATGTCTGAAGCCGGCGCGGCCTAGTCTCTCCCCCCTCACACACATACAGAGCCCAGCGCGGCCCCAACATACACATATAGTCCACTACTCTTACAGAGCGGCGAGGATATTTCTTCCCACTAAAAAATTGCGTTAAAAATTCCTGGACTGCGCAGTGTGAACATATTTGTCCACATAATGGAAAATTGTCTCAAAACATCTAATAAATTAAAGTGTAATTATCCAAATAATCAGAAATTAAAATGAACAGCCAACGAACAGTTGTCAAAATTGAAACGCGAGAAAATTTATTTGGACAACAAGATGTTTGAAATAATCAATGATTTTGCCAGCATTCAAAGATCGCTGATTCCAGCGGTTAACTTAACCACGACCGATAATATGAATCGCCGCATTCAAGCCATCGAACATTTGATTACCGATTATGGGACGAAGCTTGATAAGAACTCGCAGAAGAATGATGATAGTTTTGCAGTAATAGAATAAAATTATATACTGATTTTGGTCGTTTTCGTTCATTTCTTTTTGTTGAAAAATTTGCTGAGAATTGAGCTAAATCCGCTGAGAATAGAACCCTCACTGTCTTGGAATTAGAGTAGAAAAAAAATGACGCAAGAATAGTTCAAAATAACGCGCTATATGTTCTTAACCGGTCAGGAAAAAACACGTTGTCTACCGGTCCAAGACACTTTGAGATAAGCTCTGGGCGAGATAAATCAAATGGAGGTAGTCTTACATCTTGAAGTAAATCTATGCAAAAATATTATCACTACAAAATAACTGGTAACTTGGACATAAGGCGCAGCGTTTTGAACAAAAAAATAAGAGAGAAAAACCGTAAAAAAATGTAAAATGGAGTTAATGAAATCCTGTAAATGAATGAAAGTTAACTTTTAGCTTTATTTTAGTTTAAAATTGTTCATTTAAAAAAGTCCCTTCAAAAACAATTATGTCATTTTAAATGGCTCATTTAGCACCATCATGTGTTTAAAATATTTTTCCTACGTAGCTTGAAATAGGCCGTATTCGTCATAACTGCTGATATGGTATGGATTTGTCTCGTCATCTGCATCATCAGAAAAGTAATGGTCAAAATTGAAATCTGGTACAACAACTGACTTGGCGGAATCGGGAACCGACGGGTTGTTAATTGTGTCTTGCAATCCGACATACTCCTTTAGGCAGGAAATG
>SCLG01000111.1:152152-176264 GCA_004367875.1 Oikopleura albicans
AAAATGTAAAATGGAGTTAATGAAATCCTGTAAATGAATGAAAGTTAACTTTTAGCTTTATTTTAGTTTAAAATTGTTCATTTAAGTCCATTCAAAACAATTATGTGACATAATTTATGTCATTTTAAATGGCTCATTTAGCACCATCATGTGTTTAAAATATTTTTCCTACGTAGCTTGAAATAGGCCGTATTCGTCATAACTGCTGATATGGTATGGATTTGTCTCGTCATCTGCATCATCAGAAAAGTAATCGTCAAAATTGAAATCTGGAACAACAACTGACTTGGCGGAATCGGGAACCGACGGGTTGTTAATTGTGTCTTGCAATCCGACATACTCCTTTAGGCAGGAAATGAACTAAAATATTCATAGAATATACATGTAATAAACTACAATTATTGCTCCTATTCAGGCCGTTTTCCCGATTCGCTTTTTCGCAAAGAGCGTTTCCAAATTATTCATAAATGACCACTTTTGAGTACTTGTGTGGTCGTTATAATTTATAATAAGGTTTTTATAGGACCCAATAAGGTTAATATAGACCTCTCATGTCGTTAATGGGACACCTGAACCCAAAAAGATCTTGTGGCAATAAAGGTTTCCGCGAAATTCATACGATATTTGCATCGGAATAACTTGTGGTGTTACAGTCTTATTTTTCCAATATAAAGGTTTCAAATTCATGAGAAAACTACGATTCATTCATTATCAATGATACGCGTATTAGTCCTTAGTATACGCATGTTGAATGGCACCCATAAGTCTATTTTGTGTGGATTAGCCCAAACCAACTTTTGTCGATTTCAAGGAAGGTTACGTATGAGAATGTGCTTATTTTGAAAGAAACAATTATCTATATCCTATAGCCTATAGGCTATAGGCGACCAAAACAATTATGTTAACACTTTTTTGTCGGCATAACTTTATATGAACACCGTTTTTGGGAGAATTAAACCGCGTAGACCACGTGATGAATTTTTATGAGACTTTTGTTGAAAAGTGAAATATGTATGTATTAAACCCTCATTTTTAATTCCCTAGTGGTGAAAATTATTAACCGTTTTTTCAGAAGTCCAGATGTCCTTCGCTGTCCAAAGTAAAAAACGAATTTATGCGTGGACCACCGATTTTGAAAGTAGGTATAATTCTGGCTGACCGAGAAAAAAAATATGAAAAATGTTCACATTTGGAACCGGTTTTAAAATTGAAATCTTCATAAACAATTTGAAGTTGAAATTATTTCCAAATGAAACAGCACACTTCAAAGTACGAAAAAACACAAAACATAACACTAATTGAAATGTGTTGTTTCATATATCGCAGTGATTTTCAAACGCGAAAAAATAAATAATGTTACGACTTTTTGTATTACAGTCCTCCCCCTCTTAAGTGCCGCACTTAAGAAGAAATATGCATTTCCTAAAAAAATTTCGCGTTTAAAAATCAGGACGATAAGTATAAAGTTATACAACCAGTTTCAAATTTGAACCTTTCTCATATTTTTTTGTAATCTTTGAAAATGGCGATTAGGTTATCGATTTGTTATAATATTTTCAACTAGTTTAACAAATTGAGATTAAATAAAGTAGTTACCGATTATTAATATTATTATAGATACCGATTTATAAACCGGTTATTCACGAACAAAACACGCGTACACGAAATTGCATCATGTACCAATTTACTCATACCTTGTGCCGTTGTCTTGTGGAGCCGATGATTGCGGGAAGATCTGAGCCTTTTCGAATTCTCTTTACCCAACACTGTTGATCATTGGCGCACGAGATGGCGGTATTTTTATACCACATACTCATCGCCACGAAAGCAACATCGACAATTTCAACCATACCGTTTGCGCACATATTGAAAAAGTCAATCGTGTCGTGACTTGGACCGTCAACATCTTCCACAGTTGTGTAAGGCGGTATGTTGCGACATGCTACAAATATGTAACTCATCAAACCGCGGAACGTTTGTGTTAAATATGAGGGGTAAAAACCAAACATCCCTTACGCATTGAAATATATACATACATGTATTATATTTTGGATAGTATTATATTGCCGCCCTGGCAGTTATGTTAAGTTCAAAAAAAGTCAGTTTCGTTGTATGTTTTATATTGTTCCTCATAAAATTTGACTAGACCCGTGTTTCAGGGATTTTCGATTAAGCCCGGTTTACAATCATTTTCGGTTAATTTTAGGCGTTTGGTGCAAATTTGCACCGTTGTCCCCCTAGGAGTCAATAGAGTTTACTCCAAAAATTGTATAAAACCTGATAAAATGTGGGAAATAAAAAAAAACATATAATGAAGAAGTTCATAGAATCTGATTAATATCGAAATAATTTTAAATAGAAAAAAATTGAAAATAACAAAAAATATTTAAAGTAATGAAGTATAATTAAAAATAATCAAAATAATTAGGAAAATAATTTAATTTCCCAATAATTAAGAATTTCCCAATAATTAAGAATTTCCAAATAATTGAATAACAAAACACAATAATTCAAATATAATCAAAAATTATTTAAAATAATTAAAAATAATTCAAATTGTTTTTAAAATAATCAAAATGATTAAAAAAAGTAAAAAAATTGCAGAAAAAAATAATAATCTTGGAAAATCATTGAAATCTAATGAAAATCTTAGTATTATATAGATTTAAAATAGAAAACTTATACAGAATGGAATAAAACTGATTAAAATATTGAATTTTTTTAAGTATTTATAATTAGAAATAAATTTTGTCCTATAAAAATGTAAGAGTACACTGACAGTCATTGCTTGAAATTAACATGGATAACCAAAAGAAATGGAATACGTCATAAAATTAACATTTAAAAATTTAAAAAGCCATTTTAAGACACATTTGTCCTAAATTAACCTCATGAGGGACGCTGATCCCTTGACGGACGTTTGTCCCTTGACGTATGCTTGTTTTGAACACCTAGAACGTCTATTATGGAATTAGGGACCGTATTTTAGTTTATTTATAAGTATTTATTGTATAACAAATTGTTATAATGATATTATTATAATGATATATCCCAAAAGAAAATCAATAAAAAGAAGAGATTCAAAAAAAAAGTTGTATGATATAATTATGCCTAGTCAACACTAACCCCATTAAAGGTGTTTTTGCGACACTCACCAAATGCAAAATTAACCAACAAAAATCCTCTCAAGAGCATCAGAAGAAAGATTTTGTGAAAAAAAAATTGTAAATAATAAACGTAAAAATATGTTTTCTTTCCTCTATGTCAAATAGAACATAAGACTGAGCTACTTATGATGTGCACTTAACCGTAAATCAAAAACGGCCGAAGGGCAGTCGACCATCTTGTAAGCTAAAATTCTGATAACAAGGTGTCATTCGAATAATTACTAACTGCAAAACTGTTGAGTCATATTGAATAATATTCCCCCTTGATGATTTTTTTTTTGTTTTTAATGCTTTGTTATACACTCAATCGAGCGAATTAACCACTAAAATAACATTATTTAACGTTAAATTTCACAGAGCAAAGTCGTGATTGGAACACCTCAAGAAACCAAACTCAAATAGACCGACCACGTTATCGAGTAATGCAAGGATACGCTTTCTATTTGTAGTACAGTATTCTATCCCATATCGGTTCACTTATTATTTTCAATAAAATCCCGGTTTATAGAATTATTGAATTTTATGGGATTTGTGTTGCAAGCTAAACTGACACGTACATATATTTATATCGTCCATATATTTCCGTCCATATATTTCCGGTATAATATAGCGGATATCCGGTGTCAAACAGATGACAACAATTAAATTATTTAATACAAGTAGTTTTGACTTCGTGCACCGAATACCTCAATAAATCTTTCTGAATTTGATTTATTTTTTTAAATAATAGAATTAGTAATGACATTGACTGAATTGGTTTCATTTATCGAGGTCTTGAGGATAGTTATATGGGTTTTAAGGATTAAGCCAAAAGTATAAAACAATCTGAAAAATTATAATAACCAAAAAATTGAAAAAGGACGATTGAAAAGGGATGTTACGGACCAGTGACACACGGTGATACTGCAATACGGCCTACAAAATGGACTAATTTTAACTTTTGGGGTACTAAAACCTGTAGTTTATCCTAATTTTCTGTAATCCTACAATATTAAATAGTTCCTAAAAGTATGTTATAAGATAACCGCAAGTTGGAATGGACCATATAATAAAATAGTTTCCGACCATAAGGTATCTCAAAAAACGACCTTTTTCAGAAATTGGAAGTCACCTTTAGCTGTTTTGGTGACATATGCAGTCTATCATTATAAAAATGGGTTCAGGTTGGCCCCGTGGCCTAATTTAACCTTTGTAAACAAAAATTACTTAACCTCGTACTCTTAGTGCGTGCGGCGTGTGTAGGACCACTTAGGCCACGGGGGCTTTTGTGAACAGTTTTTTTTTATTGGGAAAACCGCTATTTTTATGATTTTTTTTAAATTTTGAATCCCGCGGGTCACAATTTTCTCTTTATCGCACAAATGTATTTGGTACTGCATGAAATAATTTTTTGTGAAAATGTGTCTGTGATTGTTGTCACAATTCTAAATTAGAATTTATACAGTCAAGGGTCTCTTGCACATCGATATACTCCTGAGTCAGGGGCCCGGACTTATTTATTTGTTTTGTCTTCTCATCTAAAGTACTAAAGTCATTTCAGATTATCAACACTATTAAATAAAGATAATATATACTTCTTCGAAATCTTGATTTCGAAGAAGTATATTATCCTTTGCAATTTTTAGTTTTACTAGACCACTTTTACGTTCTCGGCGCGCCTCTCCCTCTACTTCTCTGAAATTCTCTGATTTTTTTCTCTTCGACAAGTTTCCCTCAAAACGTTTTNAAGACGAGTTATCGAGCGTGGTGATGGGTTACTAGACTCATAATAGACTGTATCAACTAGACTAAGTTGATTAAAAAAACGAAAAAATAGAAACGAAGCTTTAAAATTAACAGATATCAATAATTATCCGAAAAAAAATTTAGCACTATTAAGATAGCAAGGCAAAGGATAATAATTTCAGATTATCAACACTATTAAATAAAGATAATAATTTATTATTAGTAAATTTATTTGATAATTAAAGTTTGAACACAAAAGTTAAAATATTTGTTATTGCATGTGAAATACTTCTATGAGTCAAAATATTTTCCTAACCGTTCAAATATTTCGTTTAAGAGTATTTATGTTATTAGAATCTCATCCATGACTTCCACATTTTAATACCCGTACATTTATCACGAAGACACCTTTTTGTAGTTTTTTTTATTTGTAGCTTTTTATTTGTAGTTTTTTTATTTTACTGATCCACTCAAACATTTTTGGCAAGTGATTGGACAAACTGGAAGAGACGGGGAAACAAGCCAATCACAAGCCGTTCACATCACCTACTACAAAGCATAGAACATAGTTTACTTTTTTTCAAGATTTTTTGTTTTGCTTTTATTTTCCAAATAAGTCATCTAGTTGACACGACATCAACTTTGTTTTTAGATGATTTTTCATGAAGTTTCAAATAATTTTCAATGATTTTTTTTGAATAATTTCGTCAATTAATTATTTTGAATATTACTAATTTTTAAGATTTTTTAATTAACTTTCCTAATCATTATTCAAATTAATTATGTAGGTTTGAAATTCAAATTCAAATTGTCTTTTCGAATATTTACTAATAATAATTTCCCGTTACATTTTTCCAATGTATTTAGTAAAACTGGTTATTTCAAAATATTATTTTTAAAAGTTATACATATTTTAAAATCTAAAACTTTTCTCATACTAAGATTAAAAACCTCTTCCTCTACCCTTTCTACACGAATAATTTTCGTTTTCTACTTTTTTACTGAATGGTTCACAAACTGCATATTAAGTTCATTATTATTTTCAAAAAAATTAAGTTTGTAACACAAATAAAATTTTTTATCAACAGTAAAAAATAGCAGTAGATCATCATTTTGCGAGAATTAATGTTATAGAATTTAATGTTATATCATCGTGTACGTATAATTTGTTCAACAAACGATATGCTAACTAAAAGGGAACATGGTTTGAGCTGGCAGACGACAACTGTTCCAAAGTTCATTTTTTACTTGATGCTTCCTTTTTGTTAACATTAAATTTCGTTTCAAGTTCACAAAAATGACCTACAAGACAATTATGTCTACATGATTTTGGTATAACCATTGTGATTTGAATATAGCTTAAAATAGTTAAGGTTATGTGACAGCCATTACATCAAGTATGTCCATCCAGTCTCTCGTCTAAAAGTATGATGAGGAGTCCTCATTGAGGACAATTGACGTTTTTGAGGGTTCCGGTGTTAACTATTGAACACATATATTGAAAAATCGCCTGCACACATGAAATATTGCATGATATTGATTGTCGGTCGTGAAGTAAGGTTCCATACGACCCGTGAAAGACATAAAATATAAACGACTTTCTTATATGTGGGGCGATTAAGAGGTGACTTTACGAAAACGTACATCAAAATATGGTGACAATTGAGTGTATAATGGAACGAAGCTTGCTCGGTTAGTTAATCGTTGGGGAGTATTAACAATGTGTTTTTATATTGGCGGTTGGAAAGATAGTCTTTGCACCCGCAACTATAAAAACATATTCGATGACTTAATACGTTCGTAGTATTTTAATGTTTTTGGAGACAGACATGTCTCGGCGACAATCTAACACATATTTTTGGGCTATAATCCGCCATCAGACCATCTTTTTGATTATTATTTTTCGGAAAATCTCCTCTCTTTTTGCGGAACTCTCAAAAAATAAGCTTTCTATTCATGCACTGTTTATTTATTTAGTTGGCCTTACAAGACTTACATGTTGCATTTTTTTTGAGGTGACATTGTTTCTAAATGCCAGCCTAAAAATAATAAACTAAATCAACAAATTGGAACCAATCAACAAATTGGAATTATGTTTTAAAACGCAAGACTCCAGAATGATGACGGGACCGTAATGGATCACTATTGATTATGTCTAAGGTCGTAAATACCCCAGTAACTCGTATTTATCGGTAACTCGTATGGTTTTTATATGAACGTTTTATTAATATCGAGGCTTGTGTTTTTGGTTATTTATAATGCAAATACACCTTTGCTCCATTATCTGGCCGATCGTTTTTTGCTGCAAAACATTTTGTTTCGTAGAATTAGCCAAATGATGACGCAGATTTTCCGGGAAATGTGCGGTCAAAGTTGGCTAGATAACGGCTCGAGTGGGATTTTTTAGCATTTGTCATAGATTTGAGGTCATATAAAATTGTTTGACATACACAGACATAATTCCACATTGAAATTCACCATGCTAAACTTTTGTTTGACGCTAAAAAGCGGAAATTACGTAACTTAAAATGTAGGGAGTTACTGGTAATTGGATAATGAAAAAACTGAGTATTAATTTAAAGTGGTTTTGTATTACAAATAATATCTAAAAAGATATTATCTAAAGATAATATCTAAAAAGTATTAAGCTAATTAAATGACATAATGATAAATTTTCGGCCAGATAACGGTGCAGTGTGAAGACAATGTATATTGAAAATTTGTGGCCAAAATTCTGGCCACATAACGGCGCAGGAGATGTATCTTAAATTTACTTTTGAAGTATATAGATCTTCATAATTGTAAACAAAAATCTAAAAGTCAGTAGCTCCTTAATAAAAGGGACAATCACTATTACAGTCACACACCCAAATAAGATACACAATGGATATGAAACAAGTGTATATTATTTAGGTAGTTGTACGGTACAATTTGTACCTTAAAATTAGCCGGTTCGTGGTCATCTATTCATGTTGAGATCGTGTACGTATAATACGTACAATTTGTGAGTGTAAAATCTATATAAGTGTGTTTCTTGAACAAAAAAAAAATTCATCTTGGAATTTGGAGTAGATCATATTTGAAAAAAAGTGTATCTTATTTAGGTAATTACGTCATTTTGTATATTATTTGCGGATTGTACTTATCTCGATATCTCTCAGACTGGATGATTTTGAATAATGTTTTCCGTTACTGTGTATAATATGGGGTGTTTGTTAAAAACATTTGTAGAATCAGTGTAAAAAATCACATGAAACTAACGAGATATATGATTTTTTATCAACTAAATTTTCTCGATAACTCTGTTTTAAACGGTAATTCATGAATTACAACAGTAATATGCAGTTATGTAAGTTTATTTTTCACGTGGAAAAACAAACACGTGTCAAACAATGATTTGTGAACTAATATTACACAATGAACATACAAACGGAACTTTTTGTACTCATATAAAATATTTCGAAAATGATTTTGAAACAAATAAAAAAACGGCAAGAAAAATGAACTAAGTTGTAGTGTATTAGTTACCATATACTAAGTTAAAAGATAACATGGGTTTGGGTATGTGAATATTTTTTGTTAAAATCTGTCCAAAACGAATGACAAATTGTATAGTACAAAGTAAATAAAAGTAATAGATTTTATAAAAAAAAATCAATTATTGTAAATTCAATCATTGCCCAAGCGTTCGCGCTTCACGTCTGATTCCCCTAAACGGGTTTTTATAGATATATCGGAACATTTTCATCTTTCACATTCATGATAATTCTTTCATAGATTCGGATAGTAAGTATCGGATATTATTAAGTTTTTGATTTCCATTTTCATTAATTGAGTTTCCATTTATTATGTCTTTGGAAGAAAAAGTTTTTTAGAGGAAACGTTATTCGGAGAAAAAAGTTTTCAGCGAATAAGCTTTCCGAAAAAACTTTTTTTTGGAGAAACTTGTTTCCCAAAAAACATTTTTTCTCTGAGAAACTTATTCACCCAAAAACCGTGGTGCCTTCTAAAATTGTTTGAATGTTCATTTTTCTACCAATTCAATCGGTACCCGAAACATTCCCGCTTTCGCCATCCCCGCGACAGCCAGTTGTGCGATTTGTCCCGCCCATATCCCACAATTCACGCCCGACACGCTCGACCTTTAAAAGTGGATGGCCGCAGTTGTCGATGAGGGAATATGACGTCACTGACACCGGACGCTCAAACAATTTTTGGTGGTGGTGCCAACGAGCCATTAGCGTTTACTTATTATGGTAGTGGGTTGATAGGTAAGGTAATTCTCTTGTGGTGCTACGGTCGTGTATCCCGTCCCCTACACACTACACATAATAAATCGCTTAACACTAACCCCATTTTTTCAATTTCTCGATTTTTCGAAAAACCAACAGCGGCGCGGCCAAACAAGAAACACGCACGCTGAATTAAAAACATACACTATACATTTTTTTGTTTTTGCGTTAAAATTTTTTATTTTTTTTGTCGTGTATCTTATAAACAATAAACACAAACAAAAAAGAGGTCAAGAAGAAAACGAAACGTTCGTTTTCTAGAAGTGAAACTTATTTCAAGAATTGGTTCGGTGGTCTCGAGCTTTAGGTAAGGATTAACGCATAAATTGCGGAAGTATTATGTCAGTTTTCAGATTAAAAAAAATATCACCCACAGTTTTAAGAGAGAAAATATTTTTTTTTCTAAGTTGTAATAATTTCAAAATGGATCATATAAAGATTAATCAGACAGAAAATCGTATAACTTTTAACTCTTTAAGACTTTTCAAAAATAGGTCAAGCATTTTGTACGATTTTTAGTTAGAAAAATTAAATCATAATATTATTGTACATAAATACACCATTTTCAAGTTTGTTATACATTTTTACCGAGGACCAAGTACTTATCGAAACAAAATAATCGATAGATTGATAAAAAAAAGGAGGCGAAATTAGGGACGCTATATTCCCCAATCAACAGTATCGCTTATAGGAGTAGTGACTGTATTAAAATAGTTGTTGTTTTGTTTTGAAACATTTATGTTCTATACAATATATACTTTTCAACAACTATTTTCGCGTCTGTTTCTGATTTTAATTCAAAATACCTATGCAAGTACCGCATTTTATTGTAGATAAAATTAATCTTTAGATTACAACCACTGCTAAAGCGATTAATTAAATTTCCGGATATTAATTTCTTTAAATGATCAATTTTTCTTTTTATAAAAGTACAAATGATTTTAAAAGTCGTTGCGATTGATTAAAAACGTTAAGATAAAAAAAGTTCCTATTATGAAAAAAAAATGTTTTTTTTCGACCGATCAGATACAAATATACTAGACGATGCGGCCTTTTAAAATCAGACGTAATTATACATTTTTACATCATTATTTTTCACTTAATTGGGACGGGTTAACCCGGGTTATGTATAAGTGGCAAAAAATAATATAATAATGATGCACAAAAAATATGATTACGTGTGATTTTTGAAAAGATAAACACAAAAGTAAATCTTGTCTTTGTATAACTTACAAGCGTCGAAGAAAACATTTTTTTCTGTTCTAAAGAATGCATTTATTAGGTGACTGACAAGGTCTTGCTACAAAAAATAATGTATTTATTGAATTATGTGACGGTAGAAGCATTTTATTAAAAAAAATTGCATTTTACATTCATGTCTTAATTTCTTTCTTGAAATACCAAATTGGACCTTGGCTGTGTTATCTTTCAGTTTGTTAATTTAGAACCGACAGATTGCCCTATGAGGTGAACAATTTAATCAATTAATGTTATGTTAAAAGCAACGTTCGCGTTATCTACCGATTGCTCGTGATGAAAACGAACCGAACATTTTATTTTTAGTTTCTAGATTTTGTTGCCTTAGATTTTGTTTAGCAAATAATTTTAATCAAATAAGGGGCTACTGTTATTGTGGACATTATCGTGGATTGGTACNCAGTGCCATGTAATTGGCAATCAACGAGTAGAAATTTAAGGAAATGAATTCTAGGAAGTAAATTAGTTATGTTCTCACGCACAGTTGGATTTTAATTTGTAACAGACAAGCCTTAAGACTTAAAATTGACAATGAACTTCAAAATAAGAATTTTTAAATATGATTTTCGTGATCAGAGTCGGAATACGAACGGAACCATCTAAAAAAAAAAAAATTCACATTTTTTTTTCATATTTGATTAGTTTTGTACTTTGATCCTTAATTCGAATTACACTCATATGGGGTCATTTGGGCCGTCTTTGATTTTTTTTTTTGAGTTTTTTAATTGACGGGTTGTGCGCAATCAAGTCTTATATAATAGTAATTTGTCGACCGGATATTCAAGAAATGGAGTTTATTACCGAAAAAAACTTGGAAAATAATATTGGTACAAATTTTTTACCTTTTTTGTTAAGCTGGGAGCTTTCTAAAAATAAAAGAGGACATGTTATGTACAACCAAATTGGCCAAATGTATTATTGTGGGTTTTAATGGGTTAATGGTTTTAATGTATTATTATGGGTTTTAAATAAAGGCAAAAAGTGGTGGAGAGTCAGATGCAGTAATTTTCGAAAAATGGGACAAGATGAAAAAACGGTGCACCGTTATCTTTAAAAAGAAAAAAAATCAAAGATAAGAGCGCAGAGCTTTAAACATAAAAATGTGTATTCGAGAAATAAATAGTGTCTCAAATATAAACCGAATGGACTATCGGAAAATTGAAAGAAAACAATGTGAACCATAACGGCAGAGGGATGTATTATTTTCTCTAAGTGTTTTTTCTTGTCCTCCAATTTTTCGGGCAAAATACACAAAAAAAAGAGAAAATCTGTTAATTACGTAGTAGCCACAAAATTTCTGGAAATATACATTTTTTTCTAGATATAGCGGAACATTTTCATCTTTCAGGAACAATATTTTGATAATTTTCAAGTATTTCATAACAAGTTTTATGTTTTGGTATGAAAAATAAACACTCTTATATTATTTTCAAAATCATATTTGTAATTTGAAGACTTCCTTTGGCCACAACTTGTGGCCCACAAGGTCTTGGGTTAAACCTAATTTTAGGTTAAAGTTCTTTATAATTTGTAACTAACCTAATAACTAAAATTTGCGATAAATATTTTAGACCTTTAAAATGATAAGATTTAAGACTATTAGAAGGATAGGAATTTACTTACACAGCGCCCTTTAGGTTATTTTAAAATTAAGCTTTTGCCAGATTTTTATGTCGGAAATATTTTTTTACTAGATTTAATTGGCCGTAAGTTTAGGCCAATTAAATATTCTAAAAAAATAATTCCGTTTAGGCCCTAACCCCCCCCCCCATTTTATTGGGGTTTATTATATTGCCGTGAAAAAATATCCCAAATAGTATGTTATCAAATTAACAAAAAAGGATGTAATAATCCTTTTCTTAAAATATCACACGAAAAAATTACGCTAGATCATGCTCTAACAAAAAAATTATAATATTATTTGGAATCCACAATATAAGGTCTCCAAGGTGCAAACTTCATTAATTATTTTTTTTATTGAAATGGAGAGAAAATTTCATATTTATTATTCAAACACTTTGGCCGTCACTTTTTTTTATAATTTTGCGAAACGTTTCATGACAGGTGTTACGTTATCGTGTGTCACAGAGCGGTAGTGAAGAATATTTATTGAACGCATATTTAATTTTTTTCGAAGATAGATTGGACTACGTATGACAGTTAATATAATATTACGGGAATCCTGGGTATATATGTTTTTACTCGACCGCGAGTCATTTTTTAAAAAATTTTGTTGTCCAAATGAGTAAAAAACATTCTAAAACGGTTTTTTAGAAGTTAATTTAACGTTAATTTAAGCAAAAACGCCCTTTTCTAATTAAGTTCTAGGATTATTAACTCTGACGGAGACATACAATCAACCACAGTACCCAAAATTTGCCGGAATTACGCTGTACTGTGTAAATGAAAACACTTTACTACATACCACCCGTTGCGCAGGGGTTAAACTTTTTTGGGTTCTATAGCAAAGTTATTAGATTTACTTTAACCACATTAATATGGAAAGTGTTTCCAAATATACTTATTTTAGGTTGAGTTTATCAGATTTACACTTTACTACACTTTATTCAAATTTTAGGAACATCATTTGTAAATGACGCAACTCTTATTTTGTGGTACAAATTAGCAAGTTTTGGGTTTTGACATACAAAAATGACTCTCATGGAAAATACGACTTTTATATTATCAAAATATTATAGTACCCATATTTTCACTGATACCCAACAACCCTTAGTTTAAGCGAGGTTTAGGTAGGAATTGCTGGGTACCAATTTATTTAGACAATAACAAGTAGTATTTAGATAAACGTCATACTATTTCCATCCGCCGTAAAAAAGTTGTACCCTTTTTTCCATTGAATGAAACTAATTTGAACAAACAATACAGATTATTAAACTAGCTGAGACGGAATTTGAGAAGAAAAGTCTGTTACACCACTCCTTGCGTTAACCGTTAACCTTCAAACACATATTGCGGAAGATTGTCCGCATTGATATATAAAACGCGTTTTTTTTACATTTTATTGTATTAAATGTAACGGCATTGAAAACCAACATAGCATAATCGATTGCAAAGTCGGAGAGCAAATAAAAATAAAAATTTTATTTCCGTAATGAATATTAATTAGTCATTCATTGGAGCTAGGAAACCTTACAAAAGAGGTTGTTTGCAATTAGTAGTTATCACGCACATTTTTTTCTCTGTAATATTTTTNCCTATTTTTATTACAGTATTGTTCACTTAATATCGTTTCCAACTAAATCCACCTGATGTCTCAACCCACTCAATAGTATGTTGGCCAATGCTTTTCAATGAATTGGGACACCGCGTGGATTTAGTTGGAAAAGAGATAAATACTATGTCAGTCTCTGGGACCATGTGCGTTAACAACGATAATTTCGAACCGAGGGTTTATTCTTTTTCTTGTATTATGCGGCACAATTTATGCCAAAAGTTCGATTTTCTCATTAGAATATAGGCCGTCCATCCAGAATGTGTTAAAACACTATGATTGCTCTAACTCTTCTGAATATTTGTATATTGAAACATACCTAATATTCAATATAATAAAAACTCACTCTTTCTATAACAATTGCAGTGTCGACTTGATCCTCGTTGTCGAAATCGGCTTTCATATTAACAGGGAACACTACGAGGAGCAGTTCCGATCTGATGTCACGGTGGAAAGATTTTTCGTTAATTATTTCGATTAATTCATTCATCGTCGATTTATCGATTTTGTTTTTTCGAAAGAAAGCTTTTAAGATGAGATGTCTAATCGAGTTATGAAGCATGGTTGCCGTCGAAAATGCCCAACAGGCAAAGTCTTGCTCCAATTGGTCATGAATTGTTTTTGATACCAATTTTGAACCCACGTCCTTTGATCCCAAGTGAGTACCCTTTTTGCTCGACGACATTGATGCATATTTGTACCTGATAAATTAAAAACAAGTTAATGTTATCAACTAAGAACCTTGTCGTTGAATATATAAAAAAAACCTTTCAGATTTTTAACTGTTAAATATCCTCTAGGTTATGATTACATAAAATGGATCGTTTTAGGATTTGCTTTTACAATTTTAACCGCGGTTTACCGATAACTATAATCGGAAAAGTTAATTACATGGGAGTTAGCAAAAAAAAAACTTGATATGCAAATTAATTTGATGCACAGTCTTTACTTCCATGAGGGTTGGTTATCCCATCGACAGCTTTTTATAAAGTATTTTGGTAATTTATAATTCCATAAGTTTTTTGTTTGTTTGTTTTGTACTAATGATGTATTTACTTAAATAAGTACAGTCAGGGGTCTCTCGATGTGCACCTATTTTATAAGGATATCTCGTAATATGGACGTTTTAAATATAGGCCGTTATCAGCAAACCCTTAAAAATAATCTGGGAGCTTCTTCAGAAAAGGGCTTGTCTGAAAGTGTACACATTAAGAGATATTCACATAAAATGAGTGCACATCGAGAGTACTAAAATTTTAATGTTTGTAAAACTGTTTACCGTAAATATAGTTAAATCAACAAAAAAAACTGGTGAGACAAAATTACAATAATAAACTTACTTAAATAAATCGAATAGTCTTTTGTGGAGCGTCGGAAATAAAATTGAATTTTCGGTTTCATTTTTGTCGAAAACGGATTTTAGCCCGTCTGATTCCAATTGTTCCATTGAAAGTTCCAACCCGTCAAACCTGACCGATAAAAGCATTTGTTCGACCTCAATAATTGAAGCTCTTTTTGCCGAGTTCGAATGAATCATTCGAAAAATGAGTGATAAAATTGGATGTTTTTCCAGAATTTCTCGACCTTTCGACAATAATTTTCGAATCGGCATATAAAGCATTTTTAGGCCCAGCAGGGGTTCAACTACCGAAAATAGAATCGTCATTCCGAGAGAATAAATATCGGTTTTTTCCACTTCTCGGTCGTTTATACCTTCCGGAGCAACAAAAATGGACGTCCCTCCTCGCCTATTGGTTAATCCAAAATCACCAATCAGTGCCCGCCATTTTCCGTTTTCGTTTTTCAGAAGAATATTTTCCGGTTTGATATCCCCGTGGACAGCTTGGCCTTGGACGATTCGTTTTAACCCGGCGAGGACGTTTCGGACTAACACGAAAAATTGGTCTTTATTTTCATTGGGCAATTGGTGTAAGTTGCACTGGCATAGGTCCATAACGATAACGGTGTAGTTCAAAGATGTACAAAAAACACTGTCATAAGTTTGCTGCCGATAAGAACCATAAACGGTGACGATGTTTCTGTCCTGGAATTTTTGATGGGTTAAAAACTCTTCGATACTTTTTTGAAAGTTTTGAATGCCCTCAGAAACAAAAGATGCTTTTTCAACTTTGAGTCTCAAATGTTTGAAAGCTGCATCGTATCCGTGCCATTTTCCGATCGTAACGAACCCCTGTCCTCCGACTCCAGCAAAATTTTCGATCGGCGTTTTAACTCCTAGATAACATTTGAACGATATCATTGTGTCCTCACAGTTTTCTACTTGGCAGTTGAAATCAATACATTTTAAGTTTCCGATGGAATAATATACGGCTGTTTCTCGTCCACCTCCTATGCTGTAAGGTCGAAGGAGGGATTCGTCAACATTTGCGAACGTATTTGATAAACTTTCATATTGAGTGAACCCAGTGTACATTGTTATGTAGGGATTGATCCCTTTTCGGAGCATTTCA
Organism: Oikopleura albicans; assembly: GCA_004367875.1. NCBI lineage: Eukaryota > Metazoa > Chordata > Appendicularia > Copelata > Oikopleuridae > Oikopleura > Oikopleura albicans. Next base: position 168,297 of record SCLG01000111.1, read on the forward strand.
TCCCTACAGCTTTCAAACACGAATTGCGGCGTCAAAAATGTCGAAGTGATAAAATTAATTTCAATATTTCGGGCGAGGAGCGTTTTTGTGATCAGCTCAGACCTATGACTCGCCGAATTGAACAGTGTCTGGCCACTCTTGTCTGGTAGCTCCAAAATTCGGTCAAGTTTTTCTTTCGACAATTTTGTTTTGGCCATTTCGACCAAATAGAAGAATGACGATTCAATTTTGGGCAAAAGGTGGCGCCATTTGTGATCAGCGTTATCGGCAATGATAGATTTATTAAATAGAATAGCGAACATTGAAGCTCCCAAAACAAGATCTTGATGTCCAAATTCTATTTTTTCTGTTCGCCAAAGTTGACTCTAAAAGTTTTTATTAAAAGTTGAAGATAATTAATTTTATTACTTTAGTTTGGTCGAATGCGCCGCAATAACAAACTTCAAAGAGTAATCTCGTAGGGTTGGCGTTTGACCTTTCGATGTCGAACTTTGCCAATTCTTCAAATAATGACCCATTGCACTTGTTGATTTGACTCTTTTCGTCCCACGATTGTCGAAGATAAAGTATCGAATATCCACCAAGATTTTCAGGAAAACATATTTCTGTCTCACTTTCAAACAAAGTCTTGAAGAGTTTGATGATCCTCGTCAATTGTTCCGATTCATTCAGACCAGTGAACTTTTGGAGTAACCACTTCTCGAATTCGGCAATTTTCTCCACGTCGCTTTTTGTATTTTTGAAATAAAATGTGTTTCTTGATTTTTGAACAATTTCGGCTTTTGAGGCATTCAAAAAAATATTCTTATAATTTTTTAACGACTGTCTGATTCTGGCTGACTTCATTGTGTGATTACAAATTAATTCACGAAGTGCTCTCACTATTTCATATATTTCTGCAAGGTCTTTGATTTCCATTTTTGGGTTTTCCTGCCCAGAAGGATTTCCTCGGCCTATTTCAATTTCTTCGTTGTCGTAAATATCAATTCGAATTTCTTCTGATATATGTAATTGGCGTTGTTTAACTCCCAGGCGACAGATGAGTGCTATATATTTAATCTTGGTTCTGTGTTTTCTCATCCGTAGAAAATTTAAGATTTTCGGAAGTGCGCCAAGAGTTAATAATCCAACCAAGAATTCGATAACCATTTCATGATAAAGCAATGAACAAAAATTATTACCGGTTGGTTCGAACCCAGTTGAATTTGCAGTCGTTTGAAATGTTCGGTTCAAAAGTGTGTATTTTGTAGGGCAATCGTGATAAATTGGTACTAAGATTGACTCCATTGTATTTTTGCTCAGTTGGAAATAAGTCACTGCAGTAAAAACCAATGTAACTAAAATATTTTGAAACTTCGAAAACATATTTCAGCGTAAAACTAGATTCGATTAATATACACAGAAGGCGCCGTTAACAGGGAAACGGGTTTGCGGTAGTACCGCTGACCACCTCGCTATGGGCAGTTCGCGGTAGTGTACTAAATTATGATCTATAGGACTATTTTTTCGTGGTAGTTGAAAAATAATATTTATTTGAAATATTAATTTTGTATTCTTGTTATCGGGTTCTTATATTGATAAGATTGATTATAATTATTTAGTTTATAGGAAAAATTTGCATAATCCCTCATGTAGTTCTTGGTATAATTCCGAGTTTGTTTTGTCAAAATTTCCCCCGCAATACCCGGTTGTTCGCATACATAAGGCCTACACGAGTTGAAATCGGCGCAAACATCAAGCAATGCACTTGGCCTAACATGGACACATCCCCCACCCCCGCGGTTTGTGGCCAATAAAACCGCCGAAAACACATTAACCAGTGGATTCCACGAGGCCCACAACGACCCGTTTTCATTTTTATATTTGCTCTCATTTCTTAATTTTTTGAGTTAATTGGCTCACATTTTAATACATTATACAATTCGGTCCTCCGCTTCTTTTCGTGTACTCCACGCATTGATATCATACATACATAGCTATATGGGGCGTTATGAACTGATAAAACCCAACGTCCTTTTTTCGTTGCGCAGCTAAATGCCCAATATGCAACTGCTAAAACCCAACTCTTCTTTTTTTTCGGCTAAATCGGCGAGCGTGTAACTGCTAAAACCGACAGTGATGGGTCACGCTGGCTCTCAGAGCTGCCCTCTAATGGCAGATTATATTACTGAGCGTGAGAAAAAAACGGAATTAGTTTTTCACGGTGTAGTAGTTTTTTAATTTTTAAATAGCGTAAAATATCATGAGCAACAAAAATTTCTTTGATGAATGACAAAATAGAAATGTTTACTTATTAGCGTTCTTCCATACTTTAGTTGAAAAAAATGAATCAACGCGGCTTTTAGTTCAATATCTATATATTGTGTCCACTTTTAAGCAGTCGACACATGTTTGGTACACGGCCGGAATTCTCGGTTGGAACGCACTAAAGAATTTTCAAATGTATAAGTAAAGCGCAGCAGGGAGTCTTGGCAGGAGCACTTAAATGTGGCCTGTTGGCAATTATTTTTTTGATTATTGCGCAAGCTTTGATTGCAATTTTCCACATTTGGCGTCATTGTTAGTCACATGAGGCGAAAAAATATTCGTAATACAAAATTGTATAAAAGGAATTACACAGAAATAAGAAATTACCATAAGAAAAATGGCGACGATTGTCCGGCCAATTGATGCCGGATTACCCGAATTTTTCCCAATTCTTATTTTTATTTTTGTGAGTTCTACTATACTTGAACCAAATTTAATTCAACATGCTGGACAAAGAGCCGATGGCAGGCAAAAATACGTATTTAAGATAGACAATATGAGTGAAGGTTTTCAAAACTTATCAGTTCTTTTTTTTATATTTTGTCATAAAATTTTGTCATAAAATTTTTCAAACGCCCAAAAGTCGAAAAATATTTTTTTTGCAGAAAATTAAAAAAAATTTACCTACGAACTCGTTCTGACCTGAAAAACACGACGCAAAGAAAATTATGGTCTAAAAGTGAAAGCGGTCTCAGATCGTGCACCAAACGCAAAATTTTTTTCAAACACCCAAAAGTCCAAAAAAAAATTATTTTGCAAAAAATNTTAAAATATGTGTTTGAAGGTTAACGGTTAACACCCCCAATGTGCCCCCAAAAAAGCGTTGCGTTAACGCAAGGTTACTTAAAACTCGTTGCGTTAACGCAAGGACTGGCTTTATATGCCGACTCTTAATAAGCATGTACCATTCTGTATAATTATCTTTCAAAAATTATATAAAATAGGTTTCAAATATTTTTTGTTTATCGAAAACATTTTATTTTTAAAGCTCATATGCTTCCATATATTGCAATAATGTGGTCGGTTTTTTTTTTGGAAATAAAAACTACAGATATCTGCAGATTACGAAATCCCTAAACGTTAGGGCCTAACGGTATCAATAAAAAATGATCAATTTTACAAATTATGATCTCTCGTTATATTTACCCTAATCGAATCTTGAAGAAAAGCTCTGAAAAAAATGATAACACCTATTAAACTTCCGAAGCATTTTTTAATCCACGTGACTTTATGAAACGCGTTTATTGGCGGATTGGTTAAGCGGCGAACTTTGTAAAAAGAGAATAAAAATGTTTTCCCCAGTTTTCAGACTGAAACTTGGTCACAAAATAGTTTAGAGTCTAAACTTAGACTCTTTAGAGATAATTTGATACAGGTTATAACTTATATGGGTACTTTCAAACGAGCCTAGGGACCTCTAGGGCCCATTCAGTATTCCGAAAGTCCCCCAATTTGCCGGTAGCGGACGTCACGCGTCGATGCATGAAATTTAGCGGTAAAACTAAAAATCTGTTTCAGCCAAATTTAACCGCTCAAAAAGTTACTAAAATGTGGCAAAAAATCAAATCCCGGAAATTAGTCTGTAGTGAGATCCAGGGCTCGGCACAATTGGCTATTTTTTGGCTCGGCTCGGCATTTGAGCGGAGAAATTTTTTTGGCTCGGCTCGCTCTAGCTCGATAAATTTTTGGCTCGGCTTGGCTCGCTTAAAAATTCTCTGGCTTGTCTCGCTTTTGTGATTTTTTTTGGGTCGGTTGAAGAGCTTTTTCAGGAGCTTTTTGGCTCGCTATTTTCAGAAGCCCGTGGCTCGGCTCGGCTTGGCTCGGGCCNGGTTAACACCCCCAATGTGCCCCCAAAAAAGCGTTGCGTTAACGCAAGGTTACTTAAAACTTGCGTTAACGCAAGGACTGGCTTTATATGCCGACTCTTAATAAGCATGTACCATTCTGTATAATTATCTTTCAAAAATTATATAAAATAGGTTTCAAATATTTTTTGTTTATCGAAAACATTTTATTTTTAAAGCTCATATGCTTCAATATATTGCAATACTGTGGTCGGTTTTTTTTTGCAAATAAAAACTACAGATATCTGCAAATTACGAAATCCCTAAACGTTTCAGCCAAATTTAACCGCTCAAAAAGTTACTAAAATGTGGCTAAAAAATCAAATCCCGGAAATTAGTCTGCAGACGTCTGTAGTTAGATCCAGGGCTCGGCACAATTGGCTATTTTTTGGCTCGGCTCGGCATTTGAGCGGAGAAATTTTTTTGGCTTGGCTCGGCTTGCTCTAGCTCGATAAATTTTTGGCTCGGCTTGGCTCGCTTAAAAATTCTCTGGCTTGTCTCGCTTTTGTGATTTTTTTTGGGTCGGTTGAAGAGCTTTTTCAGGAGCTTTTTGGCTCGCTATTTTTAGAAGCCCGTGGCTCGGCTTGGCTCGGGCCCTCTGAAAATTTACTTGGCTCGGCTCGGGCTCTCTAAAATTTTCCTTGGCTCGGTTCCGCTTGGCTCGCTACCATTCAAATTTTCGTTGGCTCGGCTCGCCAAATTGTAATTGTTGGCTCCGAGCGAGGCAAAGCGAGCCAATTGTGCCGAGCCCCTAAATAAACGTTTTTGGTCCCCTTTAACTTAATATATAATATAACGGACAGACTATGACTCATAGTCTATGAGACAATTTATGGCCTACTGGAGGCCCAACTGACCTCATAACTCGTCATTTTACCTAGTTTTTTTAATCATGAGGCGACTCGGTAACGCCCCCTAATGTCTATGCGGTGTGTCTACAATTTTGAAATCTCTGTATATCTTTGTGTAAAATGCCTGTGTGGTGAGAGATACATAATTTGTATAAATTATTTAGCTAAATGAGGGGAGTATGACAGTAAATAAAAAGAAAAAGACAAATCCGCCATGTTTCAACTTATTTGGACGCTATTCTTATGTGGAGTGGAATCTCAGGAAACAACTCGCGGAAATCTCGCGGAACAAATACGATTCAATCCATTCAGAGCTAAACTTGAAACAGGACACAAATCACTGGCCTGCCAAGGGCCGGATATACTAAGTCGATGTGTATATAATTCAAAGGTAACAAAAAAAAAAAAAACGCGGCGGGATACCGAAATTTCGCGGGAAGTAAAAACGTGTCCTATCGCATCCGTAAATCGCCTTCATTTTAACAAATAGTTTTGAAACAAGATAAAATGATCATTTATACTACGTTCAATTTTTAACTCGTAACACTAAAATGAGGATTAAGAGAGATTGAACCTCAATCATTGAAGTGCATGCTCGAGACTTGTCGATGACAAAAACAAGATGATTGAATTTTTTTTATTTTCCAGATACTTTGTCAAATTCTGACATTTTAAATGCTACTCAGCGTTTCACATGAATTTCCGCCATCTTTCCGCCCGCATTTTCTAGATGGCCATGTAGAAAATACGAAAGAAAAAACGGCGGAAATTCATGTAAAACGCTGAGTATTTTTACGACTAAATATTATTGAAAATGACGAAATATCTGGAAAATAAAGGTTTCAAATACCCTAAATTTATGATTAAAAGAGGTTGTATAAAACTATCCCTTTACATGTAGAGTGTAAAGTAGGGTAGTCCGCGACAATTATGCGGGGTTGTGATTAAAAACGGGATGTCGTTAATCCATACTTCTTGGCGTTCATCTTAAACACTAGATTGTAATATTGAACTTTACGGTACGTTGTTTTGAAAATTGCATACAATTACAGGTTTATACCTTAGGTATACCTTATTTTACAAATTGTGTTTGTACTAATTCAATCGGCACCATTGTACGATGAATATTGGTATGTTAAGTTAACATTGTTAACTTTCCTATTCAGATCGATGTTATTTTTCTTATTGATTCCTCTGATGCAACCGAAAATTTAAATCATGTGAAAGAACTTATCAAAACTATTGCTTCATGTTTGGACATTTCTGCAACAAAGATTGGTATATTTCGAAATTTAAAATGACATGTTCATTGTTCGTAGAAAAAAATGTTGCGAATAAAAGCGTAGAGTGCTTGGGAATAGCGTCACCCAGGCCGAAATTTGGAAAACAATAAAAATCCAATGCAGTCTGCATTATGCAGATATTTGAGTAATTTCTATTAGACCGACCCTTATTTGGCCACATTTGAGCGGTTATTATTTTAAATATTCTTACTTAGCGATCTTCCGTATGGGTTATTTATCAACCGTAGCTTCATGTCAATCATACTCATAGTAACAATCCATGGCTCCACGCCAATCGTGGTCATCACCTCGCCATCATTATCATTCATTCTGACAACAAAGTTTTCAAAGAAATTCGTATTGATAATTTGTTTGCCAGTCGGCTGTTCCGTAATAACCATTTCGGCGGGTACTTTTTGGACTTGTGGCTCCATTGCTGCGTCCTTGGCTGCTTGCGCCTCATTGGCGGTTTCTTCGGCGGTTTTCAGTTCCGATAATGGGACGCCGACGGTCTCCTGGATTTTGTTCAAGAACTCTTCGACATCATCACCCGGCTGGATTTCCTCAACGCCCAATTTTGCTGCCAAAGAANCATGAATTTCCGCCATCTTTCCGCCCGCATTTTCTAGATGGCTATATTCGAGTTTTTGACGTGCGGAAAAACTCGAGTTTGGCTATCTAGAAATTACGACAGAAAAAACGGCGGAAATTCATCTCCAACGCTGAGTATTTTTACGACTAAATACTATTGAAAATGACGAATTATCTGGAAAATAAAGATTTGAAATATCTTAAATTTATGATTAAAATAGGTTGTATAAAACTATCCCTTTACATGTAGAGTGGAAAGTAGGGTAGTCCGCGACAATTATGCGGGGTTATGATTAAAAACGGGATGTCGTTAGTCCATACTTCGCGGCTTTCATCTTAAACTCTAGATTGTTATATTGAATTTTACGGTACGTTGTTTTGAAAATTGCATACAATTACAGGTATACCTTATTTCACCAATTGTGTTTGTACTAATTCAATCGGCACCATTGTACGATGAATATTGGTATGTTAAGTTAACATTGTTAACTTTCCTATTCAGATCGATGTTATTTTTCTTATTGATTCCTCTGATGCAACCGAAAATTTAAATCATGTGAAAGAACTTATCAAAACTATTGCTTCATGTTTGGACATTTCTGCAACAAAGATTGGTATATTTCGAAATTTAAAATGACATGTTCATTGTTCGTAGATAAAAATGTTGCGAATAAAAGCGTAGCTACGCGTAGACTGCTTGGGAATAGTGTCACCCAGGCCGAAATTTGGAAAACAATAAAAAAATCTTCTAAAAGGACCTAGACTACGACTGATTTTTTTACAGAACTTAGATATGATACCTGGTACATTGATTTTTGCTGAATTCGCGGCCATCCTACTTACGAGAAGTGTTTTTGAGTCAAGAACCTTTACTGTAAATAAGAAAACTTCAAGTATAATCAATTGCATCAACACGATCCTTTTTACAACGTATGAGGGTTAAAAGACTTCCCACAAATATAAAGTGGCAATAATTATACAATCTGAAGATCAAACAAATAATCATGAATGACACGGTACTTTGTTCGGATTTAAAACATGATTGAAGTTCAACTTGAAGTTCAATTGATGACCTCAACATACTGTTATTGG
>SCLG01000111.1:205951-221025 GCA_004367875.1 Oikopleura albicans
TGCTTTCAATTCTACTTCGACATGTTTGGCGAGGATATGGGATCATTGCGACTTTATTTGGTTCATGAAGTCGAAAGTGGATCATCCGACAAAGCACTACTTTGGGAAGTCTCCGGACAAGGCCGAAAAACGAAGGAAGAAGACCTATGGAAACAAGTAGAATTTCATTTTATTTATTTTACATAAAACGCGGATAACTTGAAATTATTGAAAATATGTTGTTCTAAACATTTGTGTATGATTTTATATGACAGCATATTGTCTAACAAAAATGAGTTTATTAATGAAAAATAATGTGTACTTTGCTTTGGTATCACCAAAGGGATTTTTCTAAGCCTTAGTTACGCTGGGTAAAGAGTTTTTTTCCTTTTCTGACTCTTACTTTATTTATCGGGATAGGCCCAACAAAATTTTCGACTTTGTCACGCTTAAAATGTCCTAATATTCGCATACAAAAGTGTCAAAAAAAAAACTTTCGAAAATACATCAATGTAACTTATTATACATGTTTTTTCTACTCATTGTAACGCGCTTTCAACACTAATTCCCATTTTATTTTATCTTTTTTAGGTATCTCTGACCTTTTACCCATACGGTAAGTTCCATCTCGTTTTTGAGGCCGAAGCCGGCGATGGGTACCGTTCGGACATTGCTATCGACGATATCGTAATCAGCCAAGGAATGTGCCAGGAATGTACTGGAAAGGGACTCTTTTCATGCGGTGACGAGGACCTGACATGCATTTTGGACGAGTTTCAATGCGACGGATACCGGGACTGTCCTAACGGAAAAGATGAGGAAAGTTGTTTGAGCGAAACAACCAAATCGAGATTGCGGGAAAGATGCTCTACGGGCAGCATGCGCAATCTTGCTGTTTGCCGCCCGGAAAATTATGAAGGAAGAGATATAAAATTGTCATTGGAACTATTTTTGAATTTTGTTTTGGTACTTCAAAACTGGAGGCGTTTTTATAAAAGTTCCAGAGCAACCGCGCGGTGCTTTTTTGAGTATGTGCTTTATGTGCCATTTTGAAGTTATTGAGTATACGCGTGGTTTTAGAAAAAACACCAAAATGTGGGACATTTGTGAGCTAAATACCAGAATCAGTGAAGTAATCATTTTCCATTTTTTCGTGCGTAGAAACTTAAATTACACATTAAATTTTTTTATGGAAACTTCAAATCATAACAAGGGATCCTTGTGCTCAATAAGGGACGTTTGCGGTTAATAAGAGTCAAACGTGCTAAATAAGAAACAGTTTTTACCCCCCCCCCCAAAAAAAAAGTATTGGGCCAAATAAGGGACGATATACGTTATCATACGTTACCTGCGAAATAAGGGTGACAGATGAAGTCATCACATTGACAGTGCGCTTCATACTATATAGTAATGTTTTATTTCTTCGTTTCGTGGTGAGTTCAGGTTTTGGCGGCTATGAAAAACAGTATCTTACCACCGTGGTGAGATCATGATTTTGCATAGCCAAGCGTGGTGAGTTCATGTGTACTCGAAATAAGTTTTCCGCAGCAAATTACGATACCATAAATAAATTATTTATATGTTCAAACGTTTTTTGTAACTTGTTTAATGCATCGAAAACGAGTATACTTCACATTTACTTTTTCAAAACAAAAATTATTTGATTGTCTCACCAATACAAGACTATTAGACACAATACCGTTTTTTTTTAAATCAGCAAACCTTCCTTTATTAAGCTCTCCCCTGTGACTTTTTTAATTTAAGAACGCATTTTTGTTGTGAATATTTTCCCCACATTTACATCTCTGGGCGAAGGTAATGGTTTAGAAAAGACGCAAGGAAGCGATTTGTGCGACGGCGTATGGAATTGCCGCTACGGATATGATGAAGCCGGTTGTATCAATGTAATCGATACAAATCAATGTGGGAGTCCGGATCCCGAGCCCCGCCACAATATGGGATGGGCAACCGGCCGGGCAAAGTTCCAAGAAGTCAACTATAAATGGCCGTGGACGGGTACACTGTATCATAACAATAAGTTTCAATGTTCGGTCCANCGGCCCATTTGCTTTAACCCAACGGCCAAAAAACGTTTTTTGTTTGATATTGAGCGGCCCCATTTGTGCCAAGTGGTTGGTCACCGGCCGGGTAAAAAGGGGGCCAAGGTCCGCAAATGGCAAGCATTAGCCCCGGTGGAGGAGATTGAGGGCACGCTATGGGCCGGATACAAAATGCTCCTAGTCCAACCCTTTCATGATGACCCCGGCACCGCCCTATTTTGCCAGGCCTGGGATCAGCGCTGGCACCTCGTCGGCATTCTCAAGAGTAAACTTCAGGAGGCCCACGACGCGGTCAGTAAACGCGCAAACTGGCCTGTTATTCGCACCGGCTTGAATACCTTCTCGGACATTCAGTACTTATCTGCTTGGGTCCAGCAAGAGTGTCCGGGTCAATTTCTATGTAAAAGTGACAAAATTTGCATTTTACTTCAAAACGTCTGCGACGGGCGGATTGACTGTTCGGATGGGTCGGACGAAAATGAATGCCCGTCCGGATGCGGGAGTAAATCCTGGCTGGAAGGGGAACGTGGCAGCTTGTCAATTGCCACATCCGTCAAATCCTGCACCTGGATTTATAAAAAAGAACACAACGAAATTGGGGTCATTCGAATTGAGAAAATTTTAACCGATGCGCCCTACCGCATCATTTCTTACGACAGTGTCGACCAGAAGTGGATTGTTTTTAACTCTCCGCCACAATTTTTGTCGAGTCGGGTCGGTGCGTCCTTAACAATCCGCATCGATCTTGACATTGAAGAGGGATCAAGCCAGGGTTCGAAATGACCACTCATTTTCTGGTCTATTTCAAACAAAATATGCTCTTAATATCTCAATTTTTCGTCGAAAAAATCGTCTTTATGAACTTCTGTCTTTATTCTTATTAGGTATTTTAAAAGTTTTATTTCATAGTAATTCAAATCATACGATAAAAACATCAATTGATGAATAGTTGGGGAAAAATCCAATTTCAATTTCCAACCCTTGATAAAGCAGCCTGCTTGATCTGAGCTTAAAGTACCATCGCGAAAAAGTAGATGAAAATAATCAGGTTCCCTGTGATAAGCAATTTCGCTGTGACGACCTTATGACTTGTATTAGTCCCGAAATGCTCTGTAATGGCATCACTGACTGTCCCTCCGGCATCGACGAGTTAAATTGTGACGAATCAGAATGCGGCAGTGGTCGATATCTCCAAGCGACAAATGATGAAAAAATTTTATTGTCACAAAACTATCCCAACCCGTGGTTTGGTAAGTACATTTTTGTTTTCCAATGAAATTACATGTACATTATTTTTGAAGAAAAATCATGGGGATTTTAAGGACACAACCTTTTTCGCTTTTGGCGAAAACTCAAAAGGGCAAAACCCGAAAAGGGTTTCATTTTCGATAAAGAAAGTATATGTTTGGCCATTGTAGCAAGTGTTTAAAAATTTCCTCTGAGCTTCGGCACACGGTATAAAACCTATAGAATGTATACAAAAAGTATATAGAATGACTTCAACTTTGATATTGTAGCAATTGGTTAATTGCTGCGTACGGTATAATGTTCACCAACTGGGAAAAGTTCACCAAAAATTAGTAGTAATGCGAAAATAAACAGTTGGCAAATGTTCCAACATGGAAATATGCTAAAAGCAAAACGTGAAGAAAGAACAAAAAATAGTTTAGATGGTAAAACGTTTCGACAAAAACAAATTAGTCCAAAAATTGTAATTCTAATAACAAATTGGTCGAACAAGTTTAGCCTAAAACATCGAAGTCGAAATAACAATTGTAGGAAAAACAAATAAAGTGTTTAGACCAATATGACGGTAGTTGGCAAAAACGTTTAAATGCATTGAATGTCGTCTTAATAAAACACAAGGGCCATATAATATATCGCTAAAACGCAAAAAAATCAATCTTTGAATATATCGGATTATAACTTGTATTAAGCCTAAGCATTTTTGCATGAGTTTGGCCAAAATGTGACAAGCTAAGGATAATTGATATTTCTAAAATTGAATTCAATTGAATATGATTTATAAAAAATATTTGCCGACCCTCTAACCCAAATCAAATACACCACCTGCGCCGTTATCGGGTCAACATTTTGAGGACAAATTTTGACCCGATAACGGGTTTTTACCCGATAACGGCGCAGGGCGTAGGCGGAATGTCTGAAAAATTTTGATGGCAAATTTTGACCCGATAATGGCACGAGCGGGAATTTTCACTGGCTTCGGAAAAATGTAGATTTTGACCCGATAACGGTACGAGCGGGGATTTTTTATAACTCTCATATCATATGTCATATGTCTACCGTATGGGGACTCTGACTGTGAGCTCTGACTGTGGCTTTGAGCAATTTTCATATGATTTGTAACGCTATTCTGAGGTCATCCTCAGACTCTGATCGTCCCCATACGGTATGTAACATTACATACCGTATGTTAGACCATGTGTCTACTTCATATTTTCGCACACCTTTTTGAATAATTATACAAAAACGATATAATATCGATACTTTATCGGAAATTGGCCCTTGGCGTGAACCATGGTTAAGAAAAAAGTTTTTTGTATCATACGTTCATTGAACTTAAATATAGAGATACTAAAAATACGATGGTAGACCAATATTTTCACAGAAAAAGCAGTTGTTTATGAACAAAATGGTCATTATTTCAAAAAAAGTTGCCTTAAAAATCATTTTGAATTATAGAGAAATAATAACATTGAATAAAAATGGAAAGAAAGGGAAAAAATTAAGCGTATTTTAATGACGATTTTTTTTGACCCGATAACGGCGCAGTGCGTAGGCGGGGTGGCTGGAAAATTTTGGGTCCAAATTTTGACCCTATAACGGGTTTTGACCCGATAAAGGGTGACCCGATAACGGCGCAGGTGGTGTATATCCTATTTTTCGGTTTTGAAACTTTTAATGGGCCATTGTGATTAAAAATAATTCAGGTCGTGGCGAATGCAAATACACAATTTCATCTTCGACCGGTCCAATTAAATTAAACGTCATTTCGTTCAATTCGAGCCTCGAAGACGAAATCCGCATTTATGATGGTCGAGGTTGCTCGAAAAAGCTCGTAGGCGTCCATTCCGGCATCGAGCCATTCAATTTAACATCAACATCTGACGTCGTTCACATCGAAACATCAAACACAGACTTCATTCACATGCGTCGCTTTAAAATTATTTATAATAGTCTCATGCCGACGTAGTAGCTACACGTGGGGGTAATAAAATTCGGGAGGGGGGCATTTTGGCGAGAACAAAATAATAAAAAATGTTTCGCCAATTTGGCGAAAAATATAGAAACTAATGCGTGAGCATTAATATCGCGTCAATTTAAATGAAAAGAAGTAACTAATGCGAGACCATTAGTATCTCGCCAATTTGACCGAAAAACACTACTGCCAGACCGTTAATGTCTCGCATGTTAGCCCCTCCCTCTGTAACTACATGGTGTAGTTTTTGGTCCGAATGCCGCGACGACACTGATTTTCACAACTGTACTAACTCATAGAACTACAAAATTAGCCAAAGCCAAACTTTATGACACTTCTTCACAACCTGCCCAAAAATTCTTTGATTCTGAAATTAAATGATGATTATTACATGATCACCGCTAAAATCCATTACTGTTGACGTTTTGTGTTTCATTTACGAAAATCATAATCATAAAAAACTATTCCAAGGGTGGCCGTTTTTTGTTTTCGAAATTTTAATTTTGTAAAAAAATAGTTTTGTGAACGTTTTGAAATAATTTCGGGAAAAGCGGTCCTAATAAAAATAAGACCTGTACTGCACGGCATCGTCTGAATCGGTCTCTTTTCTTTGTGGCGAAAGGGTAATCCGCCGAAATTTCCTCATTTCTGACCAATGATAGTGCGCAAAAGGTGAAAATTTCGGCGGATTCACCTTTCGCCACAAAATACAAGAGACCGATTCAGACGGTGCCTACTGCACTTATCCCTTATAAACATCTTAACAGTTGGTTTATTGTTGCGTAAATCAAATATTAGTAATTACTATAATTATTTTCTAATAAGATGAATTGAGCAATAAAACAGCTTTTGTATAATCTAAGCATGTTTAATTAAATTTATCTATTCCTATTAACTTAACACCAGATAAAAAACGTGTTATTGGAGTGATAATTTTATTTATTTTCCGAATTTCAAATTAATTACAATTGAAAAATGATAATAGGGAGTCAAATCGAAAAAATACCGGTAAGGCGCATACATGTTCTTATCTTCCTAGGCTTCTCTACCGAGTAAAATCAAATGAGGTGAGGTCAAAATTGGGTAAAGTACCAGGTATACCTATCCGCTACCGACATGTAAGAATCCAAAATAAATCAAATCATTATTTTGAAGATATGTCGTACATTTCAGCCATTTTCAATTTGAAAAACAGATCGACAATGTTCTAAGTTGGCACTAATAGCTGGAAAATTAAGATCCAGAATGTCTTTTCCGTCATAAAATCGGGAGCTTATTTCGAAAATCACACCCGAGACATGTACACACGATTTGTCTGTGACATTACGTGTAAATCCCAAAAATAAATTACCAAGTGTAAACGAGCTTCCAAAATTGTATTTTTTGCAAGTGGTTTCACTCGCGATTATTTCAGAGACTTATTTTTGGATCTTGCGGGCCTCGGATTTGCCCCTTATAAATAGATACATACACTTAAGGGAGTAATACAATCTATAAGTTGTTACCAAAAATTTTAGTTGGTTGGCGATCGAAGTTATGCTCGAGTAAAACTCAAGTTCATAAAAAACGTGATAAAGTTGAATATAAATGATTTCATTGGAAATCAAAAGGACTCATTAAAGGGTTAGGCGTTGTATATCAATATAGAAAAACATAACAGTTATATGTTAAACTCACATATATGATGCAATTCGATTCGTATATTAGAATGAAAATATTAAAAAAGTGCACACGTTTAGCCACTAACGAGCATAATAAAAAAATTCTCTCTAGCGCCAAACGTGGCTCTTATTTGTTTTAAGTCTGTTATCTACAACTGGAACTGCATCATGTATATGAGTTTGAGACTATCATTTTTTTCATGTGCAAAATTCGGAGTCTCCCGATTTGAAAAATACAAATAAAGGGCGCCTGGAATTCACGTGAAAGCTTAGTAGTTACCAGGAGATTGGTTATAACTTATAACTTATAAGGATTATCAATTTTTTTATGTTTTCCATTATATCGTATTGTTCTTTTAAGCCCTTTTCCAGCTTAATCCACATGGTGTCCCAGACCATACTAAAGTATATAACTGTAAATGGATTGGAATACCGCGTGGATTGAGCTGAAAGAGCGATTAAAAACAATACGGTACCAAATCTTCGAATACATTTGGTCGAAAATTATTTGGAGAAAGGCGACGAAAAAAAAAATCAACTTCAATTATGCATTTGGCCAGCTAACATTGTAAATTAGATTGGTACTTTAAATATTACAAGATAAATCGACGTCATTCAACGGACGCTCTGTGTCTAGTATCAAATGTATTCTCAGGTTCACACTTTAAATATTTCCATTTGAAGTAATGAGACGGGTGAATTTTTAATTAGAGCAAAATCACCCTGCTGAAATATATCAATAACAGTCGCTTTATGGATGCATTTTTAATGAACTTCAATTGTATTGCAGTATCCGAGATTTTTTTTTTGTTCGTTAGTGTCAAATCAAATTGTCCTAAAAATTGATTGTGTTTATTAGTTTTTTTTTGTCCGATTTTTAAACAATATAAGTTGACAGGTCAAAGAGTTGTTGAGAGAAAGTATGCAGTTTTTGATGTTTACTCGAAAAATCACAATATTACAATAATTCTTTACAGGTGTTTAATCTTTAGGCACATAAATTTCGTAGAATTTGTAAGTAATTTTTTAAATGAAATAAACAGTCGGCTTTGTTTTTTCTATTAGGTAACGTTATTCCGTGTTGAAAATGAACCACTTCTTCGAAGAGATCTTCCGACTCGATTTTTGATTTATTCTTTCATTTTTCTAAAGAACAAATGGAAAAACGAAAAAAAATTCAGCTTAGTGGTTCATTTTCAACTCTGAAACTAAACAAACCCGGAAAATAAACAAAAAATAATGACTTTTTCGAATTAATCGCGATTATACTGTCTGGTCTAATAGTAAATCAGCCAGGGAAAAATTCTGCGCGCACTTTTATTTTGTTTCACCATAAAAAGTGCGCGCACAAATTTGCTCTAGCTGATTGATTGTTGGACCCCACAGTATATAATATAATTGAAAACCGTTATCTTCGCAAACATAATGTGGAGCTAGAGCTTTTGTCTGAATTAAATTTCATCCAGTACTGTAGAATTTTGTGTCGGAAATATTTTCACATAAACCGGACTCTGGCAGCGCATAATGTACGGTACATCTCGTTGTTTTAATTTTAGCTCATTGTTGTACTTTTTAAATACAAGAAAAATGTAAAATTACGATTACTGGAATAGGAAAATTAAAACTGTTAATTTATGAGTTGTCATTAAATAATTTCACGTCACATTTTACAATTTTCATCCAGTCAGATATTAAACTTGTAAAGTTAAAACTTTGAAACGTTTTTTCTGATATAAAATGAAAAATGTATTGGAGCGTTATTCAAAAACAAATTATACGTTTCAAATTAGGCTACGAGCAAAGTCCGTCGATTTATGCAGCATCATTTGCGTTCTGAAGAAATAGAGGCAGTTTAAGACATGGTATATTTTAAACATTAATTTGGTCCAGAAACAAAAAAAAAGTCGGACAAATATTCATTTCAGGGGTCATTAGAAATGGCAGAGACCGGAAATTGTCATGTTTGGCGGACACTGGACTCAAGACATAATTTTAATCTTTCAGTTTTTCGCGGAATAAATATAGAATAAGATATTTGTGAAAAGAGTCCCTCTTTTGTATTACCAAAAAAACTCAAAATAGTGAAATTATGGTAGAATATACTATTGTATATTTCGACAGAAGTCTCAATTGTGGTATTCCATCAAAAATCCCACATTCGGATCGGACCCCGTAATTGGGATCTCTAGTCGGAATATACGATGGTATAATTAGGTAAATTTATTAATCGCAAATACGAAAGATAATAACATACAAGGGGGTCTCATATCAAGGGACACCAAATTAAGGGACACTTTTACCTACCAGATTCAAATTAAGGCCGCTTTTTTCGAAAAAGGAGTAAAAACATTCAAAAAGGGGAAAAAACATTCAAAAAGGGGACTTTGGTCAAAAATAGCAAACCGTCCCTTAATGTAGATTCAAAATGCAAGTGGGTCAAAATGACGAAATAAATGATTTATTAAGAACAGTGTTGGAAAAGTTGGCCAACGCTCCAAATTTCCCCAACGCCCAACGCAAGCGTTGGCCAACGCTCGGATTTTTCCCAACGCCCAACGCAAGCGTTGGCCAACGCTTGAATTTTTCCCAACGCCCAACGCGTTGGGAATAAAATCTAACCAACGCCCAACGTTCCCAACGCGTTGGTTGGGCGTTGGTCGTTGGCCAACGCACCCCAACGCCCAACAATTCCAACACTGATTAAGAATGGTCATTGTTAACCCGCTTTCATTTGCAATGGACGTTATCATATCAAATTAGACCTTTTTGAGATGAATGAATGTTTTTTTTATCACTATTTGATGACATGCATACCCATCAAAACCGGGACTGGAAACTAATAACCTATTGGTGACAAAGCAGCCCCATGAAGCGGGTTGAGCGGGGTTCAGATTTAAACTGTTTTCTTAGTTTAGCTCTTAAAATTTCATGCGATTATCGTACACTTTATACATATAATCTGTCGGAAGCACAGTGTCGCTGATAGTTAAAGATCATAGATTGACGAAAAAACCTAGTAATATTTTTTCATTTGTCACCGGGAGAGTTTGGTTTATCAATTTTTAGAAACAAAATCATGTTTCCAAATGTGACTTTCCAAGAAAAACAAACCAAGTGCAAAATTATAGAAAAAAAAATGATTCCGGCTTGTTGGCACAATTTTTGATGAACCTCTCAGCTTTGTTATTTTATCATTTTTGGCAATATTTGATAGGCCGCAAGGTGCTTCAGAATAGTTCTATAATTTCTTGCTAGTCCCAAGTGACAAAAGTGTTATTAGTGGTTTTGAAAATAAAATTATTAAGTAGAAAGTCTCCATTAAAGTAGTCGTTTACTTTATTATTTTTAGAAGTGAAGTCCGGTTTCAGACAAAACAGGATCTATTTTGTGTCACTTATAGTCTATAGACTTCAGTCCTTACTTTCAATACGGACGTTTTTGACTCTCAAAAATAACGTCCGTATTGGGGTAAATTGTCATAAAGTGTCCATTTTTCGACTGCTTTGGGAACATTATCAAACAAAAAACGTCCTTATTTGAAGAAAGCGTCCCTATTTTCATGTTCTATATTTGCTTGATTAAATAGTTAACTGTTGCTTACCATCCAAAAAATCCCTCGATAACAATATGATTTCTGATAGTTATGAATCATCAGCTGTTATCGATTACGAAAAAAATAAATCCATCATTTTAAAGGCCACATAATCGCCTTCTATATGTTAAATTTAAGTGTCATTTCATTTGATAATGTCTATCACCAAAAATGCGTCTTTAAAGCCATTGGGGACAAACTTCCAACCATTGTGTTTAGGGGTTAGGGATTCCAACTAGCAAAAAAAAAACACTTTGATGTTCTTGTACATAATTGTTTTTTGTCAAAATTACCACTTTGACCGCGAGTACTTCAAAAATGTTGCTCCAGCAATCGAACTAGAAATAATTGATGCAAAATTTGTCCAATGGCAATTTATTTATGACACATCGCCCGTTTCCATTTCCTTGCGTGTAATAATTTATATTTAATTCGCCATCAACCCGATAATCGAATATTTAGATTTTCTTTGAATCTTTTTTATGTTCTACTTTTGCCACCAAGACCGGGACAAGTAGAATGTCACATTCGCGAAAGCCTGGTATAGAACTTGAAAATGAGAAATATTATTTACTTTAGTGTACGCCCTTAAGTTTACACTTTAGTCTATAGGCTATAGGCTTTGCTACGGTGGCTGCAATTTTCTTTAGCATTTGAAAACGGAAAGTCATCATAATTAGAGTATAGATGCCAAAAAAGAAAACTTTTTGGTTTTGGTCTATTTTGTATCACAGAAGTGAAAATATTCCAATGAAAAGAAGACATATTTTTTGTGAATTTTATATAGACTATAGTCTATAGGTAGTATACTGTACAGTGTATAGGGACTATAAATAAACGACAGTTAATCATTTTCCTTAATATTTTCCCTAATACTCAATAAAATAAATCAACGTTAACTCGTGCGGCAGCAGTCGCAGAAATAATTCTAGCTATTTTTTCTAAAATTATACTTTACTATTAGATGCTTCCTATTAATAGTAAATGCCGGTCAAATCGAGCTACACTCTTTATGCATTTTCATTTGAAAAATAAGTACATTAATTAAACCGCTTGGAAGTGGAAACTATTTCATAATTGATATCAAACTAAAAGGAGATTAAATTTTGAGACATTTTGTCATTTTAAGATATAAAAAATATTACTGTAGAGATGGTGACTCAGAATAAAGACCAAAATTGGTAATAAATTTTGAAAATTTTTTTATTATTATAACGACAATTTTATATAAAAGCGACACGTTTTGCTTGTTAGATCAATTGAACAGATTGGCTAAGATAACATCAATAGGCTCGTCACAGTTATTTATTTATTTTTTAACTGTCGCATCACTTTCATTAGCAAGAAGTGTACACCCCCTGCGCTGTTATCTTGCAACTATCGCATGAAAAAAATCTGCAAGATAACGGAGCGAACGGGGACATCTGCAAGATAACAGCGCAGGGCTTAACACATAAAGATAGGGATTCCTGGAAAATTGGCCGAAAAAAATCTGCAAGATAACGGAGCCAACGGGAAAATCTGCAAGATAACGGGTGACAAGATAACAGCGCAGGGGGTGTATTTAATTAATATAATTAATAATTAATAGCAATTAATTAATATGTTTGTACCGATATCGGACGAAAAAATTAGTATCGCAACATCGTAAAAATTTATAACCAACCTTAACATGATTGTTAACCATCGTGCTTAAATTGATTTTTTTTGTAAATGGGTTTTTATGTGTCTAGTGGGAAAACGTGTGCATTATGCATAAGGGTCGGTTACGGATTTTTAAATCTCATTACTCGACTTAGGCACCTCCTATAAATATTGAACAAAGTATTCTGTATTCGCCTTGTCCGTATAATTTTATTAGAACTAAATGACGTTTTTTATCCGTTTCTTTTAATTCGATATAATATTTGCGACCTTTACTTACCGTAATATGACCAAAGAGTGGACGATTTGATGTAAAACCTAAAAAAAAGCAAAATTATATTTTATTTTGTGTGTATTTGTTGCTAGTTTTTTTTTTGTATTTTTGCCAAAAAATTTTTTGGGCAATAGAAATTGTTGATATAATTGTGTTGATATATCCGGGAAAATGGACTCTCCGTTTAGTAGACGGAATATACCCGACCTCAGACGACAGCACGCTGTGGATATGGGATTGAAAATATTTGACGACGATAATGAGTAAGTAGTCTCAATAATGTCTAAAGTTTCCAGAGATGTAGAAATTCTGTTTTAGTTTTTCGAAACTGAACATAGCAGTTTTTGTGATGTCTGTTTTTCTCATTTAAAGGGTGTTCTAGATTTGTAAAAATTGGGTTGACCACCTCACTCTGCACCTTCCGTTTTATTTTACACTAACCCAAAAACAATCTGAAAATAGAGAAATAGGAACACGGAAAAACTGAAAACGAGAAAGTTTTCTCCGTTTTTATATTTCTCGAAAAGGGGTCACCCGAGTTTCTCGGAAAACTCAAACATACCCGAGTTTCTCGGAAAGCTCAAATATACCCGAGTTTTTTTGGAAAACTCAACTTTACCCGAGTTTTCCAAGAAACTCAAGTACAGCAAGTACAGAAACTCAAGTGTATACCCGAGTTGACCCGATCCCGATTTTTCCTTGTGGTGTTTCTCCATTTTCCAATTGGCCCTTTACCGAAAATATCAGGGTTTTTGGGTTAATCTTACAAATTTTCACTAAAAGATATTTCAGTATTCCAAAGAATGCGCGAGGGGGCCAAGGTCGACAATTACAAGTACCTAGATTTATGAAAAAGACGGGAGAATGCAATATTCGTCAGGATTCAAAAGAAAAATTTGAACGATTTATATCGGATTTTTTCACGACTATGGTCGACTTAAATATGTCCGTTTTTATGACACTGTTTCTATCATTCTACATGTCCACATGGGTTATATTCTCATACGTTTATTGGCTAAATGCAAAAATAAGAGGTAATAATAAAACTATTGAACTCCTCCTAGTACTATTATATATGGCTAGAAGTCCCATGAAAATTATTGTTCAAAATTTCGGCCAGATAAAAAGGGAGCGGTAAATCCGGTCATAGAACTGCTGATCAGATAAATGCTCACGGGATGTACATGTATTAAAAAATAATATAATTTTGACGATAGACTGTATACTGTCGCACCCAGTTAACCGTTCGGGATTAACTTTCCAGTCTGCAGTTTAACCATATACTTTTTGGCCAAAAATTAAAGCCAAAATGGTCCGTTAACCAATCATTCGCGATTATCTATATTTTCTAGACAAATCGTCCTCGGCTCATTTTGCTATCCCTAAATAACACTTATTAAAATCATTCATCTTTGAAATTTTATATCTGAACCGTAAAGCCGTACTAAGATTATACGTTTACTAAGATTTTTTTCCATATTTTAGCTTGATCAAACAGCTTTATAAATCAAGTTTTTTGATCTATCAGTATTGGTGGTCTCATAAATTTCGAGACTATAAAAAATTGAAAACCGTTAATATCGATTTTATGCGGATGTCAGTTTTGTCAAGATAAAAAGGGGAGTCGAGGGGTTGTCCTTAAAGTATGGATACAAATAAATCTTTTGTTGTAAAATTGATAAGATGATTTTGAAGTTCATCGTTTGATTTCGTTAAACAATTTATGACATGTTTGACTCACTTAATAGAACTTGAACATAACAATTTGTTCTCAGCTCTGGAAAGTATAAAATATTTCACAATTTAGTTCACGATTGGGTTTAACATAATAATGTCTTATCTACGACGTAGTCGTAGATAAGACAATTATCTGCAAGACAACTAGAGACATAGACATATATATAATTTTTTCATTTGTCGAATAAGGAAATTGTTCGCAATTTCTTTTAACACTATAGACATAGGAAGCTTGCAGATAATCACATTTTATTGCAATATGAAAAAATTACAGTATGAAAATCCATTTTTGAGCGCATTTTATTAACCGTAGACATTTTCACAGTTTTAAGTTCATGGCCACCGTTTCCCGAAATTCGATTTTGTTTATTCCACAAATTGATATAAATATTTTCTTGTTATCATGAATAAATGTTAATGTTTACCGATTTTTCCTACACAAAAATATAATTATTTTGAATGATGCTCTCCACTCAATTTACCGCCAATTTACCGCTCAATTCTCCGCCACTTATTTTTTATTAGCCATTGCTGAAAAAGAATGAAACTTAGTGCACATTCAAGACTTATTCATCTTATTTATTTGCTGTATTTCAGGAGATATTGATTATTACGCTGCTCGTGATCAACTGAGAACACTTAGGGCTGAATTCAACTCAACAGTTCGAAATTTTGAGGATTTGACCGATGGTGATTTGCTTGATTTCGGTATGACGGACATTTACCTCAAGTATGTCCGCCACCCAACAACCAATCAATTACGGATAAAGGACGAGGATTATGATCGCAAAGTTTGCTTTCAAGATATCACATCATTTTCGACGGCATTTCTTTTCTTTGTCGAAACGGAAACGACTGTTGGATATGGAACGCGTTCAATAACCGAACATTGCCCAGAAGCCATTCT
>SCLG01000111.1:247842-267295 GCA_004367875.1 Oikopleura albicans
TTCATACCCTAATTTTAGAATCTAACCCATGCGGCGGCGGATATACTTGTGTCAATACCAACGGAAATTATAGTTGCTTTGACATTGATGAGTGCTATGAAAATTCTGACGTTTGTAAAAGTGGCTTCATCTGTGTGAATTTAGATGGATCATATGATTGCGAAGACAAAAACGAGTGTGTTCAAGATGAGGTACCTTGTGATCATGGATACCAGTCAAGGTTGAAAATTGACGTTATTATATACCTATGGTTATGTACAAGTTGGTTATGTACAAGTTGTAATACTATTATAGGTACTAGGGGGTGTTACCAAGTTGTGCGGTTTCGGAGAAAAGTTTCCAGGAGAAAATTCCGGAAAAAGATTTTTCGGATAAATTCTCCAAAAAACTTTTTTGTCCAAAAGCGGTACCGGTAACTGTCAGTCAGACTAACTCTGAGACTGACGGTCTCACCATTTCAGAATGCGAGTGTAAAAAGGGTTAGAAACCGTATGTGCAATACAACCGAAGAAAAATTCAACCTTGTTAAGTGTATAAATAATGAAGGTGGATTCAGCTGCGTTGATGTTGACGAATGCGCTGTGTATTTGCCTTGTCCGTCTGGCTACTCCTGCACCAATGAGGACGGTGGATATGATTGTATTGATCTTGACGAATGCGAAAATAATGAGTGCGAGGAGGGTTTCAAATGTATTAATACAATGGGCTCATACACTTGTGTCGACATCGACGAATGCGAAATCGACTCCCATAATTGCTCCGCTGGTCTCGAGTTAGGCTGTCCGAAATGATTTTTGTGATTCGTTTTTTCCTGAACGTCTTTGATATGATAAAGGGTATTTTGGCGATCATTAAACTTGGATTGGCCCTAAATTGGGCCCTAATAATTGGAATTTCTTGCCTAAAACAACATTTGGCGACCAATTGGTCGTCCAGTCATATTTTGAACAACACTTAAACAACAGCAAATGCTCACAAAATGCTGTTTTAGACAGGATTTGGGCCACTTGATAAGTCATTTGGCGACCAATTTATGGTCGCTAAAACTCCCCAAAATACCCCACTCCCACTACATGCCTACTAGTATTATTTAAAATTTGCAATTGTCATTGTTTTATGAATCGAGCATACCAGGGGTCGCCAGATAAAAAGTTTCGCGAGAAACACAGTTAGAAATTTGTTTAAAAGTTAAAAAAAATCAACAGCCTACCATAAGTGTAAAAATTTAAAAGGCTCTTTTCTATGCGAAGATGTGGACGAGTGTCTAACTGATAATTTTGATGAGCTGTGTCCCACGGGTACCGACTGTACAAACACATATGGTTCGTATGACTGCGTTGATTTTGACGAGTGTGACAATGGGCCCTGTGCAACTGGCTTACTTTGTGAAAATAGCCTAGGATCTTTCACTTGCGCCGATATCAACGAATGTGAAGGTTAGGTCCAAACAACTTTTAAGCAAATATGTGGAAACTATCTCCATAAACATCAAAAAAAAAATATTTTTCGTTGTTCGCTTTTGAATGGCACCCCAATTTTTTAGAAGATCAAAAATCAACAAAGGTTATATAATAAAATATTGTATGATGTATTTTATTCTTGAAATGTTTGTATCGTATCCAAGATGGCCATCCATGTGGTGCGGGATTTGCTTGTATTAATACACACGGCAGTTACACTTGTGAAGATATCATGTCGAAATACAGAAGGTTCCTTTGAATGTACTAACCCGTGTGAGAGTGTTATCTGTGAAGCCGGTATGTCTGGAGTGATCCTTGGAGAGATGTGCCGTTGTGAAGATGTCAATGAGTGCAACATTTCCGATGCTTGTCCGATTGGTCACAAATGTAAAAATTCGATCGGCTCATTTACTTGTGAAGACGAAAACGAATGTGACCGATCGCCATGTTTTAGGTAAAAATATACCCACCAGTTTTTCGAGTATAATATGTGTCAACAACTTTTGTCAAAATTACCGTTAAAATATTCGCAAACAAATGTTTAGTGACAAATTTTCGACCGAATACTTCAAAAAAATATCTCATAAAAAATATTTTATTAGAAAAATATGTCATTAAAAATGTTCCATGAGAAAAATCATATCAAAAAGTTTTTCAATATTTTTTTTACAAAGAATATTTCCTCAAAAATATTTCATAGTCAATTTTGTCAGAAAATATTTTCATTATATATTTTTTTGTTATTTTTAGTAAAAAATTGTAAAACTTGAGATCCGCAAAAAAGTTCCAGTGAAAAATATAAGATGTTTGGTCAATTTTAAATCTAAAACTCTTCGACTACTGTAACTGTTTGAAGACTGAAAAAAGGCTTTTTGAAAAAAAAGTATAATTGACGATCTTTTCGACAAAACTATGTAGACACAGTTTAAACATAGCCCACTGTGCGCCGTCCACATGATTTTATTTGTTATTATTGTACTGTTTAGTGGGCATGACTGTATTAATTCAATGGGCTCTTTTTCGTGCGAGTTAAAAGAATGCACAACGCCAACGTGTGAAGTTATTTGTGAAAATGAAGCGTCTTGTTATTGCCCGATGGGCTACAAAATGAATAAAAATACATGTATTAAACAAGATCCATGCTTGCTAAATAACGGCGGATGTGAGCAGTTATGCACCTCAAAATTTGAAAAAGTAGCGTGCTCTTGTAATCCAGGAAAGGGTTTTTAAAACAAGATTGCATAATGAGATTTAGGGTACTAAGTATAAGTCGCTCAGTTTTAGTGAAAGTTATATTGAGGAAAATATTTCAAAAAAAAAATTTGAGAAACCGGGACTCCGAAAATCCCCGGTTAAAATTTTCGTTTTGTCCAATTTCTACATGAAATTACGCACAGAGACTCTCTGTCAGACATCTTTCAGATATCAAGGAACACGACTATGACATTATTTTTTGGATTTTTTTTTTCTCTACTGTTCTGTATACAGCTGTAAAGGTTTTAGTAAAAAATTCTATCTTGAATTAGTTTGATTTAAAATCTGCCCACAAGAGCTTGAGACATTGTTTACGAGAAATGTGACAGAAAACGAGACGAGTTACAATAAATATTTTTTGAAAACCCAAACCAGGTTTTGAATTAAACAAAAATCAAAAATCGTGCAACATAATTCAACCGTGCAACGATGCTTACAACAAGTGCTCCCATATTTGCATTCCATTGCCGACGGACAAGATTTTGATGTCTCCGGATACTGCCGTTCATATTGCCGCACCACAAGTTTACTATCGCTGTGACTGTCCAAAGGGATTTAAATTACAATCGGATGGCTTTGAATGCGCGGATATTAATGAATGTGCAATTTTAAACGCTGGGTGCTCCAATTTTTGCATAAATACACACGGTGCGTTCAGTGACTGCTTCGTAGTTATTTTAAATTTTATTCAAGATGTGGGTCAATCATAAAAAATTAACGCTTTTATTAAAGGATCGTATACTTGCAAGTGTCAAAGCGAGCTTGAGTTGGATTCGGATGGACATCGTTGTGTTTCCCGAAAAACTGTGCCGCCATTGTCTCTGCCACCAGCATTTATGGTAAAAAGCGAAAACGACGAAATTGTGGATGCCCGCGATCTGATAGAACGAAATTTGTGTTTGTGAAACAGGATGGAAAGGACCAAATTGGTGGGTTTCAACAGATGTATAATTTTTAGTTCATTTTTCATCAATAATTTATTTTTCGAAACAAAGCCAACCAAACATTTTTCCTTCATTTTTTTTCAATTTTTTTTTCACCGTAAATAGTTGTCCACTAACAATATCTATGTACATATTCATAAAAGTGTTGATAATGAATACTATTATGTTTATTAATCAGAGTTGGTAAACCAATATCTTGACACCTTTTTGTGGAAATTTTGTTTTTGGTCAAATTACGTTTAATTTTCATGATCATTTGCCTTTACAGTCAAAATTTTACACTGCTGAAACCCACGCCAGTCAAATTGGTAAGTTTGCGCAAATTTCATTTTACTTGAAACAAATCAAAATCAAAACACAAAACAAACAACAGAACAAAAATCATGATTTTTCATTATCTTTATCGGTTTCATTTTGATCTTCGTAGAGGTCTATAAGACTGTTAATCTCATCATATTCATCTTTCCAATCACCTGGTGGCGTTACACCGAACCGCTCATTTAATTCGTTAAATATTTCATCATACATTTCTGAAACCACAGCTAAGGTTTCTTGGTCACCATGCTCAAGCGCTAACTGAAATATAATAAAAAATATTATATAAATTACATAATATAAATGAAAATATTACGTTTTATTATATTTATAATTTATACTTTTAACTTCTGAGGGTAAAAAGGGCTTTCGACTTATGAGTTGACTTCGGTACTAAGTAGTGGAGCTGTAAAAACGAACGTAAATATTAATCCGTTAATTGATATTTCAAAGTTATATAGGGTATAAATTATATACCGTATAATGTTATTTTAATTAGACCAATATCACTTTTAGGTGATATATCGTAATGATATAAAAAAAGGAAACAATAAATAATGTTACCAATTTTTGGTAACGTTGCTTGGGAGCGCATCTGAGGCCTTTGCGGCATTCGATTGGTCCATTTTTAGCGCGCTAAGCCAATCCTCTTTTTATATCAGGACGATAAAAAAGTAGAATGAGAAACTATATTATAATTATAAAAACCTGGTACAAGATTCTCGGTATTTTAACTCTTCCTTCCCAAATTTCATTGGCTACTGGATCTGATCTTTGATGTAGTGGGGGTTTATCATACATTTTATAAACATGCTCCAGTTGATAATGCACATCAATTAAGTAGTCTTCAATTTGTCCGTGATGATCGCGGTAAGATGTTCGGTCGTATAACTAAAATTTTGGTCACTTAAATTTTGTCGCCAAAAATTATTTTCGGACATTTTGACGTTTTTTTTAATTTTCGAACAACGAAAATATGTTGAAAATATTGCCATTTTTATGTATTCGAAAGATTGATTGGTTCATGAAGAAGTTATTGCTCCTTAGAGGTAAAATAGAGAAAAAAGGGGTACCTATGCACATATCGTATGTGACATACGGCACACAATTCCCATAAGAGTTAAGGTTTAAAACGTTGATCGAATACTTTATAGAATTTGCTGAATTATGAAACATATCTTTTATGGGTTACAAATTTAAATCCTGCTTTACAACTTAAAAAACCCACCTGTGTCAATTTTATGATTTTATTGAGTTGTCCAACCCAGGGAATTATCAACATATTATCATAAAATTGGGTTTGATTTACATCACGAATGAATTTTTCTATATGAAACCAATGTTGGGGCCACATTCCGCAACACTTCGGATCGTCTGCTTGTTGGGTCATAAATAAAACACGATTCGATATACTATCTTAGATGGATGTCATAATATATGGATGAAATGTAGCGCTGTTGAGTTATTTCTAATAAGTAGCTGGATCGCGATATATCGGTTTGGACTTCTGTTTTGAATTAATAGACTAATTTAAAGTAGTATTATTGTGTAAATTTTGTACTACGAAATCAACCTTTTTCGTTAATTTGCTTGCAATATTAAATTGTTAGTCAACACCAACATATGTAAAACATAACTGTTACTTTAGGCGCATAGTGTTTATTTAAGCGGGTGGTTTAATTATTTGTCAATAAGACGGTATTATGGCACCTGGTCTTGAACATAGGAATATGTCACGTTCCGAGTAATAGAAACAACGTGGCCCTTTAGAGAGTTGAAATAATTGCATCGGTTTTTTTCGTTGAAAACTTTTTTCGGAAATAGAAAAAAAGACAGTTTTTCGGAGAAAATTTTGGAAAAACTTTTTTGGATAACGTTTTTAATCGTGGCGACGAAATAAATGTAGAAATGACTCTCCAAAACTTGGAGTCCATACCGTTAAATTGGGAGCACAAAAGTGTCTATTTAAAACCGATTATTTTGCCAATTTATTTCAGCTCTGTTCATGAAGTTGCTTTATGGGAGAATGTGTTAAAACTATTGAATGTTTTGGAACAACAAGTTTTAACATTTTTTCATAAACTGTTGGTGGGATTGACGGGTTCAGTTGTTTTGTTTCACGTTTGTTTGATTTTGACTGATTGATTGTTGACTTTACTTGGGGTGTCCAAATGTTTTTTGCCAATTGATTTTTCATGAAATATCGAGAATGGAATTCTATAAAAAAAAACGGTTTCATGAAAAACCCATCCGGAAAAAAATCCATGAAAAACTTCCATAACAACTGATTAGAAAGCACTTTGGACAACCTACCGTTACTGTACAACCAACGGTTACTGTAGTTGATACAAAATTTTCTCGGTAGTACTCAGGGGCAAAGAGCATAAACATTGTCCTTATTACAAAAACGATTCCAATACCACTTATAATATTTAATATAAGGGACAACTTCATTTTCTTTATTCTTTATTTTTTTATTAATTTTTTCCTTCTCGAATTTAAGGCATTGGAATACGAGAGTGAAACATTTTATAAATAACAAGAAAGTCCCGGTAAATAAATGACTCAAGGTTTTAAATTGCGAACCCTAAAATGTGGACTCAGAAAAAACGTTCTACAGTCAAGACGCTTTTACGTAAATTTTTCTAGCACACCTTATTATACAAAAAACATATCATAAGTTATACTTTACAAGGTTTTTTTACATAACGACCCATTGAGGAGGCAATTTACGTCGAATGCAGTTTAAACTTAGTTCATTTTTTGTGGTTTTTTTTTTGTGGATTTTTTTTTGTGTGAATAGGGATACCGGCACGAACTGAAAAAATCTAAACTTATCGGCGCATCTGGTGTAGTGTTTTGGTGAATATAAATGGATACATCATGTCTTAACCTCTCGTGGCACATTTTTCGCATGTGTGTTTTCCGGATTGACCAGATGGTATTTTTGGTCCGTAATTAATTTTGGAACTTGTTTGTTCTAAATGGACGATGGACCATCGTCAATGGTTAATCTTAAGAAAATAGCAAATCGTAATATTATTCTTAATAAGATGTAAATGAGTGTCTGGATCATTCCTGTGGTTATGGAACTTGTGAAAATACGGCTGGGTCATTTTACTGCCAGTGCGATTTGGGCTTTCAATTTGACCTGCGGCGCCAAAAGTGTATGGACATTAATGAGTGCCTCTCACAATCGTATCATCGCTGCGAGCAAAAATGCATAAATACCAAAGGAGCCTTCAAATGCTCTTGTGATCAAGGATTTGTGCTTGATGATGACGGTGTCCACTGTACAGGTAAAGCTACATTCTATAGTCCGGTTTACGGACATGTTAAAAAAATCCTTACATAAAAATTTCATTTTTGGTCAAATTGACCACTTATATGGACCATATGGACAATATAATATGGTCAAGGGTGGTCGGGTCGTATTTGTTTTTTCAACAAACAACTGGTCAATGTTTTTTTAGGTTCAAAATCTAACGCGTTTTTAACATCAATTTACGTTGACGTGGGTTTAGTGTCGGCGGTTGATTGGCTTTTACAGTTTGCGGATCAAATTACTATAATAGTAATTAACTACGTGTTTGTATACTAGTTAGTAATTACAGTCATTCTTTTTTCGTCCAACCTACGTCGACGCAGATTGATGTTAAAAACGTGTTAGTTATTTTGTAAACTTTTAATTATCATTTTTTTTAGAAAAAATCGAATGTGAGCCGAATCCTTGCTTGAATGGTGGCGTTTGCGAAAAGCTGAAATCGGAGATAAAGTGTCATTGTACTTCTCAGTTTAGCGGAAAATTGTGCCAAAGGTCATTACGCCGGGCTTCCGCGTCGTTTCTTCAGTCACTCGCCAAGCCCTCAGCATCCCGCCGCAGTCGGCTACCCATTGACTTTCGACAAGGTTTACCACTTTTTTAACGAACATTTGTGGTGTCTTTTTCGGGTCACTTTTGAGGCCAAATTTGAATAAAGTTTTAAATATAATTACAGTCTCACTGCGTCTACGGACAAACGCGTGCAAGTTTAACCCATGCGAAAACGACGGTATTTGCCTTTCCCGAACGCGAATGGGAACGGAGTTTGTTTGTAGTTGCCCGGTTGGTTTTTCCGGCTCCAAGTGTCAAAATGGTGAATTAATTTGAGCAAAATATGAATACTGTTTGAATGGGCTAAAATTTTTAGCCAAAAAACTAGTACGGCAAATACTACAAGGGTAACGCCAAAAGACCGTTTGATGTTAATTTGTACCCATAAAGGGAGAATTCGTGAAAATTTTCACAAGCCTTTCAGGAATTACAGTTGGTGTGGTAACGAGTTGACACCTAACGAAGTGACAGTTTGGAACGACGTGAGACTTTTTGTAGTTTTTTCGGCTAAAATTGGGCTAAAATAAGCAAAAGTGACGGAACGAAGTGACAGTTTTTGACAAAAAAAAAATCGGAAACAAAAGTATCACTTCGTTACAACACCAGTTGTAATTAAATTTTGTGATTTTGGAAAGTCTGTGTCAATTCTTGACGTTAACCTTTTCAGCCTTTTATTTGGGTTTTTGTTAACTTAAATGCGTACATTCGTGCTTTCTGGCAATAAGTTACCATAAGTAGAGCCGATATTTTTGCTTACTAAAACTGTCTCACTTTCTAGAAATAAGTGGAGGTTTTTCACACTACAACACCACTTTTGGTTGTCGATTTTTAGTACGGAACTCCGTGGTCTGTACAGCTTTTTAAGTGATCCTTTTTAGTGATCCCTTTCAAGGTTAAAAAATAGGGTTACTTTTTTCTGTGCCTTTGGGCATTATTCCTCATAAGTACTGACTAATTACATTTCATTTACTAAAATCTTAATCAACAATATTAATTAATTATACTTCTTACTAATTATGCTACAGTAGTAATTTGTATAGTGTATTTATTTTTACTACTCAAGATACTCCTTCACATACATGTAGTATTGCGTTACTGAACTTTGTTATAAAGACAAAAAATTACGCAATACTACTTAGAGGATTATAAATTTCTAATATTAAAATTAAGAAATAACCGGCTGTGAGAATGGTTGCAAAAACGATGGAGTCTGCACAGCAAAGGTATGAAACATGCTTGACCTTTGTTTTTTGTATTTTGCAATAAAAATGTATTTTCCTCAAATTTTCTGACAAAGACGAAAAAAAAAATTTTTTGTTGAACTTTAATTCAAAATGGTTTCATTTTTACAGGGGTCCAATTCAGGGGCCGTCAATTCTACAGGTTTTGCCTCATGAAAATCGGCTGAGCGTTTCTAGAATAGAGCAATTTTCTTCTTTTTTATTGCAATGGGGTGCTCCTATTGGATATTGGCCAATATAATTTTAAAATATGCCGACACGGTATACTAGAAACGTGCAGCCAATTTTCCTGAGACTAAACCAGTAGGACACTTTTCAAAAAAAGTCTAATTCCTGGACGCTTTGTATTGCAACAAAGGTACAGTCCTTACTTCAAATACGGACGTTTTTTAGTCTTGAAAAAGTCGTCCGTATTGGAGTGAATTGTCATAAAGTGTCCATTTTTTGTCTGTTTTGGGGACTTTTTTTCACAGAAAACGTCCGTATTGAGAGTAAGGACTGTAAGTGTAATTCCGGGACAAAAGTCCATTTTGATGACGGTTTTTAAAATCAGACCAAAGTCCAATTCTCGGGCAAAAAGGGACTTTGAGTCAAAATCCTAAAGCGTCCCGGAATTGCACTACCCCCTGTATTAATCGAGGCTATCTTCGATTTTAATTCAACATTTTTAGTCAACGATGTCGACAAACGACGTAAATGACTCATATTTTTGCAAATGTTCGACGCGATATTACGGCACCGAGTGTGGAAAGTTGCGTACCCTTGAAAATGGTTAGTTGTCCAATTTGATTATACATAAACGTGAGAAAAGATTATGGTAGAACAACGGAACTATAATTGTCAGTTGTCAGGATGGCCGAGCGGTCTAAGGCGCCAGACTCAAGCATAGCTTACACTGTATCAGTGGAACGAGTGTTCTGGTCTCCAATTGGAGGCGTGGGTTCGAATCCCACTTCTGACACACTTTTTTTATCTCAAAATAATTTTTATTGTCAATTGATACACACTAAATTATAGTGTGACACTATACTACGCGATTAACCGGCATTTAACCTCAAGTAGCGGTTAACTGACCGTTTTTTTCTTTATTAGAGATGAGGCTTAACCCTCAAACACATATTGTCCGCATTGACATATAGAAGGCGTTTTTTTTTTGATATTTTATTTTATTAAATGTAACGACAGTTAAAACCAACATAGAATAATCGATTCCAAAGTCGGAGAGCAAATAAAAATAAAAATTTTATTTCCGTAGTGAATATTAATTAGTCATTCATTGAAGCTAGGAAACCTTAAAAAAGAGGTTATTTGCAATTAATAGTTTTCACGCACATTTTTTTTTCTCTCATATTTTTCCAAAAATGTTGAGTACTTAACGGTCCACTAGCCTGGTTAACCGTTTGTGAATTTGTGGTTTTGTGCTCAAATCGACCAAAAAGTGTCCAAGGGTGGTCGCAGAGCTTTCGAAAGTATGCTCATTCGATTCAGGATCATCGAATTGTTTATAGTGAAAAATTACGTAGGTAATAACACAAAAACTGATGATGCGGACAATCTTCCGCATCTGTGTTCACGGAACTTATTTGAATATGTGTTTGAAGGTTAAATGGTTATTATATTATACTTGTTAATATATAGTTAGAGGTCATGTTGTGTCCAACTGAACCCGAAAACTCGTATAGTCCTTTTTGATGTTTTAATAAAATTCAAGATGTTAGCTAATTTTATCAAACATGGCCAAGTTCATTAGATTATCAAATTCTAGTAATTTTGATGTTTCAAAATTGCGATCAAAATTTGAATTAAAAAATTGCTCATACAATTTTTCAAAAATTAATATGCTTTTCATGTTTTGTCTATGATGGTAAATTGTCTATGATGGCCATGTAAAATGTTCTCATAAATGGAAAACATAATTTGATCAGTATTTTAAAACGTAGATTATTTCAATCTTAACTCCCAGGGGGACAATGGTCCATATTTGGACCAAACGCCTTAAATCGACCGAAAATGATTGTAAACCGGGCCTAATCGAAAATCGCTGAAACACGGGTCTCACCAAATTTTATGAGGAACAATATGAAACACACAATGAAACTAATTTTTTTGCTAAAAATTCGAGAATTCGAAATTTCTCGGACGCGTTCAAAATCAGCGATTTTCTATTTTTGCTCATTTCGTCCTGAAAACATAAAAATATGGAAAAACCCTGAAACAAGTGTCGACTCATTTTTTGAGAGCTTTTTTTTGGGATGGTTTTTTTTTTGAAAATACCCTTANTTTAATTCAACATTTTTAGTCAACGATGTCGACAAACGACGTAAATGACTCATATTTTTGCAAATGTTCGACGCGATATTACGGCACCGAGTGTGGAAAGTTGCGTACCCTTGAAAATGGTTAGTTATCCAATTTGATTATACATAAACGTGAGAAAAGATTATGATAGAACAACGGAACTATAATTGTCAGTTGTCAGGATGGCCGAGCGGTCTAAGGCGCCAGACTCAAGCATAGCTTACACAGTATCAGTGGCTCGAGTGTTCTGGTCTCCAATTGGAGGCGTGGGTTCGAATCCCACTTCTGACACACTTTTTTTTTTCTCAAAATAATTTTTATTGTCAATTGATACCCACACTAAATTATAGTGTGACACTATACTACGCGATTAATCGGCATTTAACCTCAAGTAGCCGTTAACTGACCTTTTTTTCTTTATTAGAGATGACTCATCTCAGATGAGGCGTAACCTTCAAACACATATTGTCCGCATTGACATATAAAACGCGTTTTTTTTTTGATATTTTATTTTATTAAATGTAACGACAGTGGAAACCAACATAGAATAATCAATTCCGAAGACGGAGAGCAAATACAAATAAACAATTTATTTCTGTAATGAATATTAATTAGTCATTCATTGAAGCTAGGAAACCTTAAAAAAGAGGTTATTTGCAATTAATAGTTTTCACGCACATTTTTTCTTCTCTCATATTTTTCCAAAAATGTTGAGTACTCAACGGTCCACTAGCCTGCAAAAAATGAACCCTGTAGTACAGGGCCTGTAGAACCCTGTAGTACAGGGCCTGTACGTCATCTGGTTAACCGTTAGTGAATTTGTGGTTTTGTGGTCAAATCGATCAAAAAGTGTCCAAGGGTGGTCGTAGAGTTTTCGAAAGTATGCTCATTCGATTCAGGATCATCGAATTGATATAGTGAAAATTACGTAGGTAATAACACAAAGCCTGATGATGCGGACAATCTTCCGCATCTGTGTTCACGGAACTTATTTAAATATGTGTTTGAAGGTTAAACGGTAATTATATTATACAGTATAATTTATACTTGTTAATATATAGTTAGAGGTCATGTTGTGTCCAACTGAACCCGAAAACTCGTATAGAATATACGGTATAGTCCTTTTTGATGTTTTAATAAAATTCAAGATGTTAGCTAATTTTATCAAACATGGCCGAGTTCATTAGATTATCAAATTCTAGTAATTTTGATGTTTCAAAATTGCGATCAAAACTTGAATTAAAATACAATCATACAATTTTTCAAAAATTAATATGCTTTTCATGTTTTGTCTATGATGGTAAATTGTCTATGATGGTCATGTAAAATGTTCTCATAAATGGAAAACATAATTTGATCAGTATTTTAAAACGTAGATTATTTCAATCTAAACTTTCGCATTCAGTTTGTCAGGATCAGGCAATTGACATCGTATTTGTTGTGGATGGATCGATTCGAATTGGAAAAAAGAATTATGCTTCCGTGCTTGAATGGATAAAAATGCTCGCTAACCAACTACAAATTGAGTAAGATATGCTAACTTGAAAAACGCGGAAATATCGTCTGAGTTCCCGTTTTTGAAATTAGGGTTTAGACGGCTGAACCATACTGTATGGTCCATATATATAGTGTAAAGTATAGTTTGAAATTAAGGACGCTTTTAATTATCCGAAAAAAAGATATTTAATGGGCATCGGCTATGATGATCACATCGCCCCTAATGGGAAGAAAATACCCGAACGGATCCCGTTATATTTTACCAGCAAAAATTCAAAAACTAATACAATAATATTCTGTCAATAATATAATAGCAGTTTTTGTCAAAACCATTGTCATTACCGGTCTTCCTAAAATAAAAATGTATCTTTATGCAGCCTTGAAATTCAATTTTGGGCCAAAACTGTTTCTTTTTAGTGATAAACATTCACGCATTGGGTTGGTTCAATTTTCGACAAAGACCGCCATTGAATTTGGCCTAAATCAATACAAAACAAAGGAAGATTTATTCAAGGGTCTTGATGAGGCAAAGGAACGGTTCAAGAACATGGGATACAATTCTTATGCCGGACTCAGACTTGGCCTCGACCTTTTTAGACATCGACGAGCACAGAACACGCATACCTCACAGGTTTGCAACTATAAACTGTCAATTACTGCGCAGTTATCTTGCAAAATTATTTCCAATACCAGATAACTGAGCAGTGCGTAGGCGTAATGTAAAATGCTGAAAGTTTGCAATCAAACAACGCAATATTACAAAAATATGACGAAATACTTACATTTTGCAAGATTTGTAAGTGGTTAAAAGGGCCCGTATTGTAAATTTGATTCAATGTTGCGTTTGGTTTATTTGTTTCAACGTGGTTATACGTTCTTACTATTAGGACTCCTCAGGACGTCGTTCTTACACTATTGAAGCAGATAAATTTCAATTTTTTTTTTCAGAAGGTACTCGTACTTGTAACAGCGGGAAAACTGTACCTGCACCCACGAAAGGTTAAAGAGCTGAGAGTCACAGCACAGAAGGCGAAAGTACGAATTGGTGCCCTAAAACTCGGGAAGTTAACAAACCGACTCGAATTGATGGAGATTACGCGCGATCAAAGAATGATATTAAATGCTAGATACGAAAGGAACGTTTTAATTTTTTCTTCGTTACTTTTATTGGTGTATAACTTATGTGTACGGTACTTTCCTTGAATGGTTTCGTGAACACGGACCCTATTTCAGGAAATCATAAGCAAGAAGCTGTACAGTACCGGAAGCTGTACAGTACCGGCTCTTACCGGTATATCTGAGTACAGCCTGTACTCAGATATACCGGTAAGAGCTTTAAAAAGTATTTGTTAACCAAGTTTAAAACGGACAAGTGACTATATAAAACAAAAGACCTACCTCTTGTCCAGAATCTGCTTTCACCGAAATTGGAGGGAACGGATCCTCAACTGATTGCCCTGTTTTAAGCCATTTTACAACTGCCCAAGTTCAAACCTTTCAAATACAAATGTTCAAATTTTCAAATAAATGATTAAACAAAAAGGAATTAACTCGGCACCGCGGTCTTTCGGTGAAAAAGTTTTTCGCACAAAATACCAGAAAACGTTTTTCGGAGAAAATGCAAAAAACGTTTTCTTGGAAAAAACTTATTTTCCGAAAAAAACTTTTTTGGAAGAACCGCGGTGCCTTAAACTCGGAACGGCATAGTCAGAATCGGTCTTTTTTTTACATTTTTGGCGGATTAACCTTTCGCCACAAACGAGAAGAGACCGACTCACACGGTGCCCTCGGCACTTTGGAAAATGGGACTGAAAAATAAGCCCATACTTTAAGATTATTCGGTGTCAGTGTGATGGATTACAAAAATAGGAAAGATGTGTATTCTTTAATTGTGTCATTGTGTATTCACGTTGTCATTTCCATAAACTCATTAGAAGTTCTATTTCATTTTCAACGGCGAGGCCGGTTAGTTACCGCGTTCATTATTAAGTATTTGACAAGTAGACTTCACAGATTTATCCGGCGGTTAAGTCATTAAGCTTTTGTGGTTCAACTTTTAATCAGTACAGTGGTTGTATTGCATTTACTGCAAAACTCAACCTCCGTTGAAGTTATCTTAAATTTGCCTCGCTGATTGGACGCCGAGTTAAATTATTGCCGCTGATTGGCCACATAATGCTTACATGTATCACGCGAGACAATTTGCGAGGCAGTGTTGAAAGCGTTTGGGATACGTTGAGATACGTTGAGGTGCGTTTGCCGTTATTATATCCCATTTATTATGTTTTAGTTTATTATAATTCCAGTCTATAAATTTTTCAGAAAAAAAGTATTTTGGAGAATATTTTATGTGGAAGAAAAGTTTTTTTGGAAAAATTTTCCGAAAATCCGCTAAATAGCATGTGCGGGATATGATGGCGGAAAAGTCAGGGTCAAAAGCTAGTATATTTTATAAGTACCCAATAATTTAAGACAAAAAATGATTTTATAAAACATATTTGATGCGACACCCTGTTTTACGATTTTACCGGTTTACTATGATTAAAACTAAGTTAGATTCAGTTAAGATTGATTTGCAGCACTCTCAACTGCACAAAAAACTGATTACTTTTCATATCTAAAAATGACCAAATTGGAGATACTTCTAAATTGAGGGAGATACTTAAAAATCTCAGGCGGTGACCATAAGTATAGCTCATTGATTATGAAGCCTGCCATGGCCGCATATAAAGTGGCGGGTTGACAAGACTAAATAAAAATTCAAAATTGAAAAAACAAGTACTTTGATTAAATTAAAAAAGTCTTGCCCGGCCGAACGGCATCCATATTGATATAGTACCACCTTATTTCAAAAGTAACCACATTTTAACCGCGGTTGTTTAACGGAGTCTTCTATTTTCTTTACTTGGAAACCTAGCCTGTATCTACAACTTTTTTAAAAGTTCTCCTTGAAGTTAAATTGGGTCAAACTAATCTGGAGACCCAAATTTTTGCTGGGCACTGTTTATGAGGAAAGTTTACGTTTTTGAATCAGGGACAAATAGATAAATTATGCAAATTTAGAAAAAAAACTCGAGTCTGGGTCTGAATTTCTTTTTTTCTCCTGATTTAACCCTTGAGTGACCTGATCTGATACCAACTACAGTAGTCTACGCTATTTTCTTACACCAAACGTTGAACCATATCACTAAAAAACAAATGGCAAATGAATAAATAATATTTTGCCTTTCTTAAGGTTTAAATTGACCAAATTTAAGATTTAGCCAAAAAATAAATCAGGAGTTTGAACAAAATCAAACAAAAATAAACAGATTTTTTTGTCAGGTCTGCTTTAACATCTTTAGCAAAGTGGTTTTCAAGTAATAAACTCTTATATAGGAAGTTGCATACACATGCATATTTCAGGAAGGTTTTTCGGAAGCATAATTCAACAAAACTACTGTCGTGTTAGAAAACGCGTATTCCACTCGGAGCATAAGTGATTTGGAACGCTACATATTCAGAATGTATATACACCTTACTGTAAGGTGTAAGGTCCTTACAGTANACTGACTGTAATACATTTGTCA
This sequence comes from Oikopleura albicans, assembly GCA_004367875.1. NCBI lineage: Eukaryota > Metazoa > Chordata > Appendicularia > Copelata > Oikopleuridae > Oikopleura > Oikopleura albicans. The sequence goes on from SCLG01000111.1 coordinate 264,295, forward strand.
TACGACAATCGTGATACGCAAATACGGGCACCAGTGGAAACTAAATAGCAACCAACCTGATTATCGTAAATGTTGACACTATATTTGATATTGTTCGATTTGAATACATGTATACGTTGTATATTACAATCGCTTTGTGTCCTCAGAGCCAAAAATAGCAATTTTTCTCCGGCAAATTTGAGACTAGCGAGCCAAGTTATTTTTCAGTAGGCATGAGCCGAACCTAGCACGGGGTTAGAAAATTAGCGAGCCAACGGAACCACACGCCAAAAGTCTAAAAACAAAATGTGTCCAAATTCTTCCAAAGTAGCCTAAGTTGTTACAAAAAGATGGGAAAAATGGAAAGATGGCAACGCTCGGCCAACGCCGAAATATGACTTGAGTTCCGGATGTATGCTTTTCTCCACGTTGTTGGAGAATTCCCAGTGTTATCTTTACAATACACACAGGGTGCGCCGTTATGTTTCACAAAAAAATTCGGAAAAAAAGTGAAACATAATGGCCCGAGCGGGAAAAAGTGAAACATAACGGCGCAGTGCGTAGGCGAATCGTGAGAACAAAATTTCCTTCAAGTAAGTTAATTTTATAATGAATGATACACCTCCTGTGCTGTTATCTTTCAACACCAAGTAAGAGAAAATGTAAGATAACGGAAAATTGAAAGATACCGGCGCGGCGTAGACCTTAACATGTAAAGATATGTAGTCCAGAAAAATGATTTCTACAAAAAAAAATAAAAGATAACGGCGCAAGGGGTGTATGAAATTCATTTTTCTTGGGCTATTTTTATGGAAATTAACAACTAAAATGAGTAAAAATTACTAGGTTCTAGTTATATCGATATAAAAAATAATTATTTGCTCCTCAGGTGAAACATAACGGCGCAGGGCGTAGGCGGATTAGCTGGAAAATTTTTCCAAAAACAAGTGAAACATAACGGCACGAGCGGGAACAAGTGAAACATAACGGGGTGAAACATAACGGCGCACCCTGTGTATACTATAATGTATATTTATAATACAATAATTTTACTAAAATTATCTGTGCACACCTGTGGTTAGTAGATGATCAACCATTGGTGATATTGATCATGTCATTTAAATCTTATCATTAACTGAGTTTTTAAGCCTACAAAATTTGACCGTTGATTATTCGTGATTAATCAAGGTGTATCATACCAGTTATTTTTTTTCCATAAATTTGCTGACTTTTGATTTTTCTTGATGGCGCGTCACGTGGCAAAAAATAATATATAATTTGTCCCAAGCGCCTTCTTTGTTCATATTTTGTTGAAACTTTGTTTAGCGTGAGGGAACTCCGCGAGACCCTTTTAATAATCAAGGTAAAACCTGCCGAGCTTAATGCCGTGTGGGGGACCCTTTTTATAGAGATTAAGAGGAGTTTTGACAGAATATTTGCATGGTTGGAATTTTTTTTACGAGATTTCATATGGTCCTGGATAGGCTATGGATGTAATGTGAAATAATTAGAGAAGTAGTATTGGTAGGCGAACACGATTGGCGGCCAATCATCGGTCAGAAAGAATTAAAATTTTCTATTTCCTATCTCCTTCCTTTCTATTTTCTATTTTATAAATTATATAAAAATCAGAAATTTTAAGATAACAAAGTTAATCTAGGTGGATTGCTGGATTTCAGAAGCTAATGATCAACTCGTTAGTCATCAACGGTCCTCTGCGCAAACAATTATTTGGAACAAGGTATGTAACAATATCGGGGTTATTTTATTTTCATCGTTTACGGTTAACTTTAAACCTTTGGGCATAATTTTAAAGTAACTCCTTCACACCTTATTTTTCTTTGTCACCTTATTTTGCTCCGAGTTCTTTGTTTGGAGGTCTATGAAGCTAAAACTTGGCATGTAGACACTTTAGGGGGAAGAATAACTTCTAAAATGTCTGAAGGGGAAAATGTGTAAGTTTTTTAGACATTTTACCCTTTATCACTTTTACTCTTTATCACCTTTACACTCTATAACCTTTTGTCTTTTGCCTTTATCCACTTTACCCTTTTTTGGAGACATTACCTTTTCGATATTTAAGAAATGAGTCCAATTCAGTCGTTGCCCTTTAGGGATGTATCACAAATTTCTTAGCAAAGGATCACAAAATACTCAAAAAAGTACTTTTTTAGTACTTTTAGTTATCAGAATTGGATCCAAGCCAGGTTTGTTATATGTGAGGGTGGCGCCTCCGTTGATAGCTCACTATAGATAAATCGGGGGTATTGAATCTTATGAGCATAACGCGTTTTTAACTTCAATTTGCGTCAACGTAGGTTGAAAAAAATGAATGCCTGGGCTTTTACAGTTTTCGGACCAAATCCTGACGAAGGGTGATCACGGGTGACGTCATTCATTTTTTTTCAACCTACGTTAACGCAAATTGAAGTTAAAAACGCTTTACTTTCAACGACTTCACAACCACTTGGACACTTTTTGGTCAATTTGGCGCAAATATATTTTATTTTTCGTCATAAGTTAACTTGTGTGGGCTGATGATACAAATAATTGTATCACGTTGAAACTCGTCAAAAAACCATAGTAAGAAAAAGCAAACATCCATTTGACCTAAAATTTGTGTGGCCACACATCTGGTTTTTAACTTTGGCGTCAAAAAACTGTCGAATTTTTGTTGTAAATTTCAAAAGTGTAAAAAAAAAATTTTTGGCCCTCGGATAGCATTGTTTTGAGACAAAATGGTGTTTTTTGACGAAGAAGTTTTTCGGTAAAAAAATTGTTTTTTTTTGTTTTTACCACTTTAATTTTAAACAAATAAGTTTCTGTAGGAGTTTACCAGTGAGCTCGCAATAATTTGTTAAATTCATAATTCTGAAAATTTTTATCAGACCGTAGGAGTTTAAATTAATTTATTGCCCAAACTTGCGAAACAATACTTTTAATAAGAAATATAAATCATAAATTACAGTCAGGGGTCTCTCGATGTGCACTCTCTCGATGTGCATGTCTCTCTCGATGTGCA
>SCLG01000111.1:268740-284694 GCA_004367875.1 Oikopleura albicans
TTAACGCAAAGATAATGAAAAATAGGGATTATGTAACTTGAAAATATTTCGCAAAACGAGTTATTATTGTAGAAAATCCAAATTTTAGAAAAATCCATTTATGTGTAAGTCTTCTGATCATCTCGATCATTTTTTGTCTTGAAAATGCTACAAAATACCGGCTTCAAAACATCATTAAACTATGTCCGTAAACACACAAAACAGTAGAGATATATGAGTCATATAATATGACAGATGATTATGATTATGATTATGATTTTCATAAAATTATATAAGCCGCGAGGTAACTGAAAGATTGGATATGTAACATCATATGTTTTTTCGTAATCAACTAGCAAAAAAAACGAGGAAATTGCCAAGTCAAAATTTGAAAGGGCTTTCAAGCACTCTAATTTTCAAAAAAAAATGCTTCAAAAATGAACCAAGATAATGGAAAATAGGCTCAAATTACATATTGCGCAATTCGTGTTTTTTTATTGTAAAAAAGGAAATATAATGTAAAATAGGGATTACATAAATCGAAAGAATTGCGCAATACGAATTTTTTTCACGAAATGAAAAATAATGGAAAAAAATAATTTCTGGAAAATGGGGTTCTTTAAAAGAGGTCCTTTGAAAGACCGCATTACCACATTATTTTCTCGGTATTGCAAAATCGTTTGAGCGCTGATTTTTTGACAAAATGCTACAGTTCAGTTATAAATTAGACTAGTGACCTCATTTGTTCAGGGATTAAAATGACTACAATGATTAGTTTAACCTTGGAACATTTATTAATAATTTGTCTCTGACGTGTTTCATGCATGGCCCCATTCTTTGCCAGTTACATAATTTTGAGGGGTTAACATTTTTACGGGTCGTTATCACACATTTACATTAACCCGAGACCATTTTTGGATTGCCAAATGGCAATCAAGGGCACATTTCAGCTTGTAACTTTTGACTCGTTCAATATTTTATTTTAGGGCTTTTTCAAACATAATTTATTTTTTTGTTGTTGTGTGTAAAAATGATGAGTAAAGTCTGTCAAATGCACCACGGTGGCGCTACAGATAAAAAATGTGACGGCGGTCGAAGCGAATTTCGCGTATAAAGAGCAATTCTTTATTTTTTAACTTCAGAAATGTTAAATGGGTCACTTTGAAGTAAANATTTGTCTCTGACGTGTTTCATGCATGGCCCCATTCTTTGCCAGTTACATAATTTTGAGGGGTTAACATTTTTACGGGTCGTTATCACACATTTACATTAAGGAAACGAAACTTGCAATACTTACAGCTACTGTATAATCTATATACATTATAGATTACAAGATGGTTAATTTTCTAATAATTTTCTAGGGTGTTTCTGGAAATACTTGAATTAAGTAAGCAGGTAAGTAATCATTTTTAATCATTTTTTGTCTACGCAGTTAAATTTCAGTAATCTAATATTTCTTCATTTTACGCTTATCGGTTATCATGCCATTTTTTGAAAATAGTTCTGCAAGATAACTGCACAAGGGGTGTATATTTTGATAATCGAAAATCAAAACATTTGTATGTGGAATATATAATTGATCTAAAGCCCATAGTCTATGGGCCACAGTTTATAGGGCAATGGACCTTAAAAGGATCCGAGTGAAAAGACTTTGGTCGACGTAAAAGGTCTTCATTTTTAAACCACGACCAATTGTTCAATATCTCCTTTGAGCTCAATATTTCCTAATTGGCTCATCAGAGACTGACAGAGATCGAAGCAAACAATAAAATCAATGTGTGTCTTCATAAGTAATTCAACTAGGTGCCTAAGTGTGGGACCGGTTTTCAAACAACCAGGTGCGCTGTTACGTTTTCAGCCCGGTGTTTATTTTTTTTTTTGAAATTTTCCCACTCTTTCGGTTATCTATCACTTTGTTCGGATACGTTGTATTGCTTATTAACCGACAAAGTATGCGATTGTTGTTCGGAATTTTTTTAAACAACTTTGAAAATACTTTTAACAATTGGAATTATTACAAAAGTTATCAATTCGAAATTTGCGTGTACCTGCTAAATAATAAGTAATTTATTTTTTTCGAAATACTTATCCAAAATGAAGTAAACTTTCTGTCCTTTGCCCAGTTCAGAAAACTCGATTTTTGATCTCTTTTGTTTTCTATCGAAGAATTCAAAGACATCTATAATCTTCTATAATCCTGTACGATATGTAGGGCGATGCAATCAATTATATACTATTGAACGATTCGTTTTAGAGAAAATGTATTTAAAAAAATGTTTTTGTTCGTCATAGTTTGCCAAATTTTTACGTAAGATATTCAGATCCAGCGTCAAATATTTACAGGTATTTTCTTTTAAAGTCGGGATTGCAATTATGGAAATTTGCATCATGAAAACTTCCCTTATACACGTTTATCATATACAGTATATATTTCTAAAAATAAGGAACTGTAAATCTATCAAAATATGTTTTGTTTTCGTTGTTCACACCGCGGTCTTTCAGAGAAATCCTTTTGGAAAAAGACCTTATTGAGGAAATGTGCCAAAAAAAAAAACTTACCAGAATAACGTTTTTGGTATATTACATGGAAGAGAGCAAAAATTCATTAAAATATCCTCCAAATTGTTTTCTTGAAAAAATAGGTTTCTCCGAAACACATTTTGTTCGATAAACTTTTCACCGAAAAGCATTTTATCCGAAAAACGTTTTATTCGGGAAACCTCGGTGTCTTTGTAGTTATACCATTTGAAGTTGAATATTCTTATGTATACACATCGGTGCACCGCGGTGACGGGTTTTTGTTATTTTACTGGTAAATTTTTATTTATTTTTTCTATTAAAAAGGCGAAAATGCCAACAAATGCCACAACTGCCAAAAACTTGTTCAATTATGAAGATCACACATTCAGATCTCAATTTAGCTAGTTTCTATGAATAATAAAAACGCTTAAAATAGATGCCAAAAATGAAAAGTTGAAATTATAATAATGATTCATACCTTCTAAAAGTATACACTAGAATTTTCTGAAAAAAAAACGATTCTGGCTCGATTTTCATAAAGTAGAAAAACAAATTGTTTTGAACTCATATTATGCTGCCAGTAAAAATTGTTTTCAAAATATCAAATAACCAGCGAAGTACCCATTTTTTATTTGGAAGTTAAAATTGCTCAAAAATGCATTTTTTATGAAATTATGCATTTTTGGCCAAATCTTCCATACAAGTTAGAACTTACCGTGGCAGTTCGTGAATTGGGCAGTCGAGGCGAGGCCAGTTCATTTTAGTTCACTAACGCGGTAGCCAAGACGAAGTTCATTTAAATTCAGATTTACTACAGGCGCCTCACTTACTTGTTTTTATTTTCGAGCTGGAGAGGCCAGGCGTTCTGCCCGGCTACCGGAGAGGCCAACTCATTTTTATTTTTGACGGAGAGAAACCAGCTCCCTATTGTCTTAACTTACGACGCCGGACAAGTTTTTTCGAGGCAATCTACCCTATTAACACACAGTCTATCCAACAGTATAATTTTGTTTTAGTCATTAACAGAATGCTTTAATCCGTTCTGAAATGGCCTTATAAACTCCAGTGCCGTTTAGTTTAACACAAATAACATATGTCCAGTTAGTTATCCAAATGAGGAGAAGCAACGCATTTGACTTTGACTTAATAATTTTTGAGAGGCTGCTTCACAACGTCTTTTTTGTTAATGTTTCTCTGCCAGGTTTTCCAGTGTTTAACCAAAAAATTCGATTTTTTGTCAGGCAGTCAACCGCGCATTTAATGATATCGACAATTAATTAAATAGAACGATTTTATTTTCATATCCTTGAACATAATCAGCCTTCCTAAAAAACTCAACTTTTAGTGACCCAAGCCAGAAAATATGTTTTTCTTATGACTCATAAGTTATGAGGGTCATCAGCGAATTTGGTTAAAAAAAATAATTTTCACGAAAATTAACGAAACCAACTAGGTCCCAAACCAACTAGGTAATTTATTTTTTAGGTTCATTTTTAGGTTTATATTTTAGGTTTTCCATGCAGTCTACCAAAAATTTGTCAAAAGTGGTCGTTTAACGGCTAGTTGCGTAGGCGCTTTATCTAGAAAATCTTAAACAAACGCGAATGGTTGGTTGGCGGACCATGTAGGCACTAATTTTGGCCTTAAAGTAGACGGTTAATGGACGGACTTTTAATTGCACAACCTGTGTATTTTTAAGTGCTGTTTTCGATTTCACCTTCAAATAAACGGGCTTCAAACTTGAGTTTGCTTAATATTATGTACGGGAAATTGTGTGGTTTAAAGCATGTCGAAAAAACCATAAACCATATCATTCAAACCCCTCGAAGGTCATATTATGACTCATTTATATATTTACATGTTACGATAAACGTCGAGCCCTATTTCTAATGGAATCCATAATCCATAATTTTTCTCAAAAATAATTATATATTATCTTGGAATATTTCGGTTTGGCATTTTAGTTCTGCCATGGTCAAACCACTTTTCATACATTTGTTTTGTAGTAAATACCTCGAGAAATAATCGTTTGCTAGAAGAGAAACCAACCTCATTTCGATCGCCCTTAACTCGTATTTTCCAACCTTTATTTTGCGATAATGATTTTAATGTGAAGATGACCTCTTTCGTAATTTCTCGGCATTTTTAGGTTGCACGTTTTTGGTTACAAATTACAAGATAGATCACACAAAACACTCAAACAAACACGTCCAAGAGCAAACAGATTAAAACTTTTTGCTATACAACTCTGAAAATAATTTTTCTCCAAACATGTAATGTGAAATTTGGTAATTTTAAATCATATTACATACTGTATATGGACATTTATTAGAATATAGGCTATATATTATTATATAGCCATCCCGTCTTACCAGCAAAATAGCACGCATAGTTTAAGCTTATACTGTATATAAGTTATACTGTATAACTTATACATGACCGGTCAAGTGATGGCCTCTCAAAACCCTTTCCGTTTGGTGAAAATTGAAAAAAAAAATAAATAAGAAATTAATGGAATAAACAGTTTATTAGTTCGAGAAAAAACGCACGTATTTGAAACTCACTGTTAATACATGGTTCAAGAATTGTACAATAGTTACGTGTAAGGAAAATTATAAAACACACTCTTGTCACGTATGTCGAAATAACCTAGGGCATGGATTTTATAATAGATATTTTTATAATACACCCCGTGCGCCGTTATCGGGGCAACATTTCGAGGACCAATTTTGACCCGATAACGGCGCAGGGCGTAGGCGGAATGTCTGGAAAATTTTGATAGAAAATTTTGACCCGATAACCGTAAGAGCGGGAATTGCGACTCGCTTTTGGAAAGATGAAAATTTTGACCCGATAACGGCACAAGCGGGGATTTTCTAGAACTTCTCATATGTGTTTGTATTTATTTCATATTTCTCCACTCCTATTTGAATAATTACAATATAAAAAAAATATTATCGGAAATTAGCCCTTGGCTTGTTTAACCCATGGCCAAGAAAAAAAGTTTTTTGTAGTATACACCGCCTGTATACGGAAGTTAACGCCCCTAAACTTAACAAAATGCCCGAAACTAAACAAAATGCCTGGAACTTAACACCTTTTTTTCCCGACGTTTTGTGAAGTTCCGGAGACAGGTGGTGTATAACCTTGCCAATTTTGAAGGAAACGATTGCCGCCAATTTTCCATAGGATTTTTCGGTCGTTTGACCCACAAGTTTTATTATCTCGATTTTTTTTCTCAATTGACAAATGTCTTTTTGCGTCATTTTTTTTCTTTTATAATGAATGATGATATCATTCATAGCAGAAACAGTGTAAATTATTAATTTTTTTTCGGAAATTCTAACTAAATCTAGAAAAAANAAAAAAAAGCCTAAATGCTTTAAACTTAACAGTTTTTCCCAACTGCTTTTCGACATTTTTGCCTACGCACTGTCTGCTAAACTTAACAAAATTCCCGGAACTTAACACCTTTTTTCCCCATCGCTTTGTTGAGTTCCGTAGACAGGTGGTGTACGTGCATTGATAACAATGAAAAAAGAGATACTAACAATATACCGTATATTATATACCGTATATTATATACGATAGTGTACCAATAATTTCACAAGATAAAGCATTTGTTTATATAAAGAAAAATTGGTCATTCAGAATGACTCATTCTTTTAGAAAAACTTGCATTCAAAATATTTTGAATAATAGAGAAAATATTGAGAAGTCTACATATTCAAACATTGAAAAAAAATAAATTTATACGTATTTTAACGACGATTTGTTTTTTTGACCCGATAACGGCGCAGTGCGTAGGTGGGGTGGCTGGACAATTTTGAGTCTAATTTTTGACCCGATAACGGGTTTGGACCCGATAACGGCGCAGGGGGTGTAATGTTTTTTTTATATTTCCCTCACTGATCTGTCACGCTACTGGACAGTCAAGAATTATTGCAATCAATGCGTTTTCTGCGGGTTTTTACGTCGGACAAAAGCCCTGAGGACTGTATGTCGAAAGGAGCCCTGAGGACTGCATGTACAAAAACCCTAGAGGACGTAATTGAGTCGTTTTTTAATATACATGGGAATTTAAAGCGAAAAACGGGGTTTTCTTGCCGATTTTTATGATTATGAACCAAATTTAGGATCAATTTGATATCAAATTGAAATGTTATGATATAATTCTAGAACAAGTTAGTAAATTTTTAACAAAAAAGGCGTCCAAGATCTGCTTCGAAAATCACGAAGCGGTTATCAACGTTTCGATAACTGGAAAATTATGTTGGATTATTGTTTTCAGGCTTTAGTTTTCCATAAAAAAAAACGACATGAAGATCGACAAATGTCATATTTATATTTAAAATTTACGATTTAATTATGATAATGCATCGGAAATACATTCATCAAATGACTGGAAGTAAACTTGTCAAACTATGTCGACTTTTTTTTGCTAAAAACTGATCTATGTATTGATTCACAATAAAAAAATGATAATTCTATATTATACTATATATCCAGTTATAAGTTGGAATATACAACTATGTTGATTCGCTATTCATAGATTTTTAACTTGTAATTATATGGACTAAATAAATTAAAAAATTAATTTTCAGTTTTTTTTTATTTCTTTAATAGTTTTGAAATATCTGAAATTTCAGAGCGTATAAAAACAGTTTTATTTCGATTAAACAACTATATTTTTAATACCAAGAGAAAATATTTGAACATAAAGAACAAATCAGAGGACTTAGACGGTACGTAGCGTTGACCAGGTGGTTAGAAAATAGTCTACCGGGAAGACTGTTAACTTTTGTTCAAGACCGTTAACGTTTGTTAAAGAATGTGAAAATGGTTTGACCTATAAAATATAGCCTTGATTATATAGGACACATCATTCTTGAATATGGGGTTTATTTTTTGATAGAATCTTTCTCAAATAACTGTAGGGTTTCCCTATTTTGAAGTGTTATTTTATACATAGGGCTCGCAGTTAATCGTACGGACATTAACCGTCTAGCCTGTTGTTCACCGTCTACTTTTAGGCCAAAAATTAACGTTTTTCAGATTTGTCTAAGCAGTTTGCCATTAGTTAAGCAAAATATATCCTAAGGGTTAATATTATTAATTAGTACGTAGTTTTCTATTATATATTTCTCTGTTGAGAAGAATACACGTTCGTTTTCTTGTAAAGAACAGTTAATTATGTCAACTTATGGTATCAATTAATTGAACAAATGTCCTTTGTATTCGGCAACTATCGGTTCGGATTCTGATATATTGATTTTTGTTTTTAATTCATGATTTAAATTACCAAAGAACGAAACAAAGAAAAAATAAATAAACAGCCGAGATTGTCCGTCGTTGTTTGTCTTTGAAGAAATTTGCGGCGCCTAATTTAGAAATAAAAATAATTATATCTGTAAAATACATTAAATTATTAATTTTTCAATTTCTTCAAGATCGTGGATGAGGGTGACACCAAAAACGTGTGGACAATGACTGCAAAATAATATGCATATACTTTTTTCTGGAAAATTGTTTTATATTAACGCCCGCGGGCTCCTCATAAGACTTTGAACGACGGCGTGAGATATATTTTGTATTAGACAAGTTCCTGCGTCTTTTTGGGTCACGCGCTCATTCCGGCTGTTTTTTACAAGTTACTATTAACGTAAACTAAGTTTTGGAATATAATTTTATAGTAAAAAAATTACAAAATTAACGGTACAAACGCAATTTCAGTTAATTTTTACGAAAATGGGACTCATAATTGCCTCATTAGTAAATCAGGGCTAATGATTCCGAATCCGAACTTAGTTATTTCATCAAATCTATAATGGACGGGTTATGTCCGATTTTAAGGACGGTTTTAATATAAAAACACGATAAATTAATGATTATTAACGGTTCTAGGGTAAATTGGGCCGAAGATTCCGAATCTCATAACATAACCCGTTACTTATTACAAAATTCCGTAATATTAACACTTTTTGGGATTTGATTAACTTCGATTTCCAATTATTTTGCCAAACGACTAACTCCATTATGTTAACAAATTTCCGTTACAAAATTCCGTTGTATATTAACAGTTTTTTTAGGTTTGATGGTGTTAACATAACGAGTAATGTGGTGTCCATCACCTAATCATATGAAATAACACTTTTTTTTCTAAATTAATATTTGCCAAAAAACATAATATGAAAAAAAATATATCAAGCAAAAGCCTAATGTACCTTATTTCCATTTTCGGGAAATAGGGTAGTCAAGTAGCGCGTTGGAATTATCATTTCTGCGTAATTGGACTTTTGGGCAGCAGATGCAATCTGTTCGATGCATACTTAAAAGTTGCATTTAATATCTCCATGCATACATGACCCGTTGCGCAACCAGTATGTCTAGTATTAAAAAACAACCGTGAGAGTTGAATTGAGAGTTGACAAACGTGTGATCAGTCATTTTTTTGCCCGCAACTTTGTTTTTTTTTATATTTTTTTGGGAATTATTTTAAAAATATTAATTTGGACATCTGGAACATTGGGGAGAGAAACGCCATGTTTTTTGGCGACAAAAAGCAATTATTGTGTTGGACAAAGTTTTAGAGTCTAGAAGCAAATTGTTCTACATTTGCAGCCGGCAATCATGTGTTAACTTTTGTATGCAAGAGATTATGCATTTGGTGTCTCTCGACGTGCACTTTTTAATATGAATTTAACAGGCAAAATGATCTCCATGTTCAGGACGGTGCGCATTTTAAATTTAAATAAGGCGCCCGTCAAGAGAGCGTGCGAAAAGAGAAAAACTACAGATTTTTCATAGGATATCGACGATCATATCGTATTTAAAATCATTCTGTTCGGCATTATTGACTGGCACATATACCGTTCACCTTTATAGAATTGATAAAAATGGGCAAATCTAAAATACTTTTGAAACATTTCGATGTACCACCTACGCTCCAGTCTGCTCAGACAAACCTACGTTTTTTCACAGGTTGAAAGCAGCTCTAGGGGGCTGGTTGTTCATCTAAATTTCCGAATAATGAGAAATTTTTGACGAGCTCTACAATTTGGCTGTACCATTTTTTTCCAAAATTTTTCGAGTTTCCCATTTCTACCAAACCTACCAATGCTCCCAAGAGTTAGAAGTTGAAAACCAGCTGACAAAGCTTGCCCGGCACCACTCAGGAAAAGACACTTTATCCCTAAAGTTTTCTTTTCGGCGTCGTTTTAATAGTCTATTAGACAGCTATCGCTCTTTATTTTGACAGGTTTCGACCCGCCAGAGCGCAAAACTACAGTAATAATTCGCCGATAAATCCTTTTCTATTTCTCTGAAGGCAAATAACTCGTGCATCAAAAAGAGTAACGTGTCCTTGCCCTAAATAATACGCCTCGTACAGTTTTAATGGCTTCTCAAGGGATGTAAACTATTCTAATTCCTGAGATCAAAATATTTCGGAACATTTTTCCTGATTTCATTTTTTTTGTAAATTTCCGCAATTTCAATTATTGACAATTTTTCCTTGTATCAATTTTCAAAATGTTTTTTTCTAGTTGATAGTACGAAATAGTTTATTTTAAGATAATTTAACTCACAGGGCGATAAATGTGCTATAAATTGCTATATATTGCACCTATACTTCATTGCACCTATATTTTTTCTAAAATTTGTTCCGAACGGAAAAGTGGGAATACCACCAAATAAAAGGGACCCTTCGAAGTTAACTGGGAGATCCTTCGGAGTTAATCGGGAAACCCTTCGGAGTTAATTGGGGGTACTCTTTATTACTGGAATTTACTGGAAGACACCTCGGAGGTAACCGTCGGAGGTGACCCTTCGGAGTTAAGCTGAACGTCCAAAACTGTCTCGTGGCGAGTAAAATAATAATTTTGTAATTAAGAAAAATATTTTCAATTATGTTTTATAGTGCAAAAACTAAAAGCTTTGTTAACTAAAGTTTTGTTAATTAGTTGGTGACAATTAATGTGTCTGGTGAAAATCCAAGAGCATTTACGAACTTATTTGTTATAAAAACGTATTTTTCTCACTAGTTTACCTTCACTTTGACCGCCGGATCTTAAAAGTCACTCTCTGTGTTAAAAGAGCTTAATTTTAGCCGTTGGTAGTGTACTATCAATTACAGTATGTCATAATCTATCCATAAAGCTAATTTCATTTGTTCACTGCAGTGACTGCACATTTGTCGTGTTTAAACGCGTGTAAAACGCGTAACGTGTCGTTGCAGTTAATAACGTGTGTTATACATACGAGCCAAATCGCAGATTTAAATAGGCAAAGAAATGATATGAAACTGCAGAATAAAAATGAGAAAAATAGGCTCAAGTAATAAGTATGAGTAAGGTTGGTTATAAGGTCTAAGCCTCGATTTGTTACTAAATCCCCTTAAGTACTTTTTCTATATATTATCTTGTTTTTAAACTTCGTGAGTACAATAAGGCCGACTGCGAATGTGAATTTTGATAAAATGATCAAATTTTTGGGGGTAGATAACATAGTCAAAAAAAAATCATCATGAAAGTTTCGTCGTCTAATTTCCTGAACAATCATACCGGTAAAAAGTTTTTTTCGTCAAAAAACATTTCGGCAAAATACTATTACGTCAGTAAGATCCGTCAAAATTTTGACAACAAAGATCTAAACTTGAATCCGCTCTCCAAATTACCAAAAAATTGCCAAATATCACCAAATTTTGCGTGGACATATGAGACTAGTTAGATTGAGCGATTAACTTTTTGACGATTTTTTTTTTTCGACGAAACACGTTTTGATAAACGAATTTATACCTCGAATCCAGAAAAAAAACTTTTTGGAGAACAAAAGATAATTATTCTCTGAAACTCATATATGCAGTTTGGGCCGTTTTGGCGCTAGAGAGCATTTTCTTGACCCAAAAAGACCAAAACGGTTAGCACTATTTATAATGTGTGTCATACAATTCCACTGACCCGATCCCAGATTTAATAGAAGAAATGGTGATTCAGAAAAAAAAGACAAAAAAAAAAATAATAAACTTGAGAATAAAAATGAGAAACATAACCTCAAATAATTAGTTGAAATGCCTTTTAGTTGTAATGTCAACCAACACATATAAAAAGAAAACGACCTGATAGAACCAACTACTATATTATTCTTACTAAATTAATGGTAGAGTGACTTACAGCTCACGCCTGTATTGATTTGGTGAAATCATTTTTTTTCCTACCAAAAGCAGGACATTATATGAGAATCATTTGTGCGAATTATTATTTATTCACCAACTTTTTTTCTGTTTCGTTTTCACAGCGGAGTGGCTGGAACCGTTTTCTTTGATCTCAGAATGGTCAACATAAGATTATTTTTCTTTGTGGTTTTTTTTTTGAAAAAAAGTTAAAAACTAAAAATAATCGGATAATTTTGCTATTATTTTAAATTTTTCAAAAAAAAAAAAATTAGACAGAAAAAAATCTTATGTATACGAAAAAAAAACTGAAAAATATAAATAATCAGAGGAATCAGTGATAAAATTCATGATTAAGTTTTTCGGTAAGAAATTAATTTTTTAATTAAATGAATTGTAAATGTCATTTTTTTTACAACATTCGGAATAGGCGCCGGGACTGTAATAGTATCTCTCACTAATGTGAAAAAGTTTTATAATAGTAGCTCACCAAAAATAGATATTTCTAAGATCAGTTGTCTTGTTGGACCTAAACAAATGACCGCTGAAAGCACATATGTCCTGGAACTATAATATCTTCATATACTACATCCCATAAACACAAACTAGCGACCCGCAAGAGAAAACTTATATTTTGTTACGTGCAATAAACAATCATTTTTCACAGTCATTTTTTATATCAAGTTCCTAAAAAACATACAAAAGTAAATTTGTGAGTACTTTTTGTCCAATTTTGTTTTTCGTCAAAAATAACTTTCACCGAAAAAACTTTGGGTCCAATTTTGGTGAAAACAAGTTTTTCTCTTACTTTAGAGAATAATCTTTGAAAAGGCACATCATGGATTATAAAATTTGGGACTAAAGCGTATTTTAATCCCAAGTTACTTACAAATATTGGAACAAAAGAAACGGGGGCTAACAATTTGAAATATAGATAGTATTAAGGGAAAATATCCTAAAATTCTAGATTTAAAACCGCGCAAGTTTATATTTCATAACAGTCTCAAAAGGTTCACAGCCACGACATTCGAAAAACCAAAACACGAAGAGCGCACGAGAGAAGGGGGGAAACGTTGAAGGGTGACGCAGCAAAACTTTTTTTCCGCTCGGAACTCTATGTGCTATTATTAGCATAACGGATGGTTTTAATGCAACTGCCTTCAACCTATCATTAATTATTTACCGGTCTCATTGAGAAGGCAGAAAAAAAGTGCCAGTGAAGCAGTTCACACTTGACACGGTCGGAATAAATCGCGAATGTTATTAAAAATTGAACTATTTTTTTTTTGCTTTTTTTATTGTCCAAATCAATGGGAAAAGAGGGTTGAAAAAAAAAAATCTAAATCGGTGTTTATTTTTTGATATGGCTTTCCCCCACACAAAAACATTAGAAGATGATTTTGAGTTTTTATTTTATTTTTTGGTAGTTCATGAATTGAAGGCGACGAAGACGACGATGAAAAAAAAAATAAAATAAAAAAATAACTGGCCGGACTCTGTGTCGCACTCTGCTGGCTTCTTCGGCATCAATCATTCTAAGGGCAATATTCACCGTTATCGCCCAATATATTGACAACATCTTCGATATATTCAATATAGATCTCTTTAACATTTTTTTACTACGACTCACGTAGAATAAAGGAAAGACTCAGAGAGAAAAAGAAAACTCCGAAAAATCAAAGAGAAAAAAAAATCACATTTCCGGGAACCAAACAATTCTGGAACCAAACAACTACCGGATTGGGATCACAATCATGCTGATAAATGCGCTCATTTGTACATTTTTCATGTGATTTATTACTTAGCATATATTACTAACTGTCGATCAATGTCACCATTTTCAAGGAAGAAAATCGATTACCATTTTGATGCACATTTTTATATTATTTTGTATTTCTGACAAAAAAAAATAACACACATAAGAGATGGAGACATAAGAGATGAGGATAGAAATAAAAACGAGAGAATGGAAATGCAGAGACAGAATATGAGATATTTTGTATCGGAGACCCGTTTTTTGGCGATTTTCGCAAAAAAAAAAGAAAAAAAATGTTGCTAATAATAAATATGACAATCCGTATGATTTTACGCTGACGAAAAGAGGAGACAATTGACTCCCTCTCAATTATACATTTCAATTATTTAAAACGAGGCCAGAGCGAAGAAAAGAGAAATTAGTGATGACATTTTTTCGATATTTCTCAAAACCACACTTTCCAAGGCAACAAGACAATAAACATTTTTTTTTATTATATTTTTTTTTTTGCCAGAAAAGTTGCCTTTTTCCCCAATTACGCCACCCCATTTGGATTTTGAAGAGATGATCCCGTACGAGCGGACACGTGATGCCCCTGCCGAGCGGATTAACTTTTTACATTTGAGATGAGATAGAGATAGAGAGAGAGAGAGATATACGACACGGATCTTGTCAGATCGTAGAGATTATTATCCCCGATTGGTGTCTATAATCCTGTGAGAAAATGAAAACGACGATAAAATGCCAAATGGAAAAATTAAAATGAATGCCGCCCAAGTTGGCGTGATTTGGGCCAAATAAAGTTCATGTTTGGATACGGATTTTTCGATTTTTTCATTTAATAGTGTCTTTTTAGTATTGAGCAAGGTTCGCAAACTAAGGGTCGGTTTTGTCTAATAATGGTCGGCGTCGTCAAATAAGTGCACTTTTCTCGCAAAAAATATTGCTCTTAATAAAGGTCTTACTTTTATCATTGTTTTCTATGGCCATTTGTGATAGGTCGTAGGCGGCTTATTTAAATTTTGTTTCACTCATTTTTAATCTTTAAATTGAAAAAAATCAAATATGTAACGAAAAAATCATAATTAATAACACTACAATTGCGTAATCCTGGGTTCGTCAAATAAGGGTAAGGCCATATTACCCTGTATGTATATGGCCTATATAAATGTCGATAGTAACCCACTATTATTTATTTTTCGAATGATTTGTGTTGAGAATGAATTAGCAAATGATATTGGTTTTGTACAGTCAAAATCAACCCTAAAAATGAACGCTTCTTAAAAGTAGCTTCTTAAAGGTCAAAAGTAAAAAGCAGACTAAATTTAGGCGAAATGTTTTTTTTTGTGATGAGCCAGAAATGAAATACAGGTCAGATGATAACAAGAAATTAAAGACCCATATTTTCCACCGGTGTTTCAAACCGTTGCGTTTGTAAGGAAATGCGATCGTCATACAAATATTTCAGCACCCAGTTATTTGTAATTTATGATTTTGTTCAAAAGAAATATTTTTGGTAACATTTTCCGTTGTAGTTTCTCCAAATATCGGTTAGATACCTGCCCAAACATTTATTTACAAAAATATTTATATACAAATCTATATTGTATATTTATATAGATTGACTTTTGTGAAAAAGCTGCAACGAACCGTATTCAAGAATTTTTTTATTTTGTGTCTCGTTTTTTCTGTTTTCGTTTTTTTTTTTTGGNGAGAAATCATATAAGGAAAATGAGGGTTACCTATTTGGGTAGTTGGACTTTGAAAAAAAAATCGTTACCTATTTGGGTAATTACGTCATTTCGTTACCTATTTGGGTGTTACCTATTTGGGTGGGGGACTGTAATCGAGGATGTTGTTAGAAGTTTCAGATCAAACGTGACTCACCGCGTCAAAATTTTACCCGTTTGAGTTCTAGAAATATTCACTTATTGTGAACTCTTTTGTGCCGTTATATTAGTTTTCTAGAATATAAAAGTTGCAACTTTTCTTCCTTGAAATATGGAGCGTCCACCGTATAGATTGACTTTTGTGAAAAAGCTGCAACGAACCGTATTCAAGAATTTTTTTATTTTGTGTCTCGTTTTTTCTGTTTTCGTTTTTTTTTGGATTTATCGTTTTTTCTTTGTGAACCAAAACGGCCTTGCGTCGAGCCATATTCAAGAATTTATTTTTTTTGTCGTTTTTTGGATAGCCGTTTTGAACGTTCACCTAGAATTGGAGCAGATTGCATTAATTTGTATGATAAACTATTTTGAGGCAGTTTAAAAAGTGCGAAACAATTCAAATACAGTCAGGGATCTCTCGATGTACACTCTCTCGATGTGCATGTCTATCTCGATGTGCACTTTTTAACAAAAAATTGTAAATACCTCTCGATGTGCACATTTTCAGACCATTTTTTTCAAATAAACCTCTCGATGTGCACTTTTTCCGGGATGATGTCTTGAAAAATCTTTCTCGATGTTCATTTTTTGTATTTTTTGTTGCGCACAAAGAGTTTTCAAGTGTACATATTTAATATTTTTTG
>SCLG01000111.1:284713-313298 GCA_004367875.1 Oikopleura albicans
CGAGAATACGACGGTGGCTAAAATATTTACGGAAAAATATGATCAAAAAGTTGGAAGAAATTGGAAAATTGGAAAAAATTCCAACCCGAGAAATTTCTCTCTCGATGTGCATGTTGCTCTCGATGTGCACGTTTTTCGGAAATTGAAAATGCACATCGAGAGACCCCTGACTGTAGCTAAAAATATTTTTAACGATTGCACCGAGTCTGTGCTGTCGCCTTATTTTTCATTTTTATTTCCTGAAGCGCGGGAACTTTTTCGTAAGCCCTGAACGATTTCCCGAGCATTGAGCCGGGCGTTTTTTATTTCCTCTGTTGTGGCTCAACACTCCAATTTTCACATTTTTTGTGTTTGATTTTATGTTAGATCAATGATCTAAGATCATCTAACTTAGATGCTTGGTATCACGTTATTGACGTCGAATTTTTTTTTNCGAAATGAAACCTACCCTTACTTGGCGTTCCTACCCTTATTTGGCGCTCCTCCTGTACATTGTCCAATAAAAGGAAGATTTTTTTTAATTTTTTCATTACAATAATTTCACAAAGGCCCGAAAATATAATATTGTTTATTCATTCGACCTGAAAAAAAAAAAACATCAAATAATTTTAAAGTTAAAAATTTTAAATGCTTTAAAAAAAAGTTGTTGTTCAAATTATTGTATTTCACTTCACTGAAGCAAAACAAAAATATCTTTGACTATTTAGGCAAAGTAAAAATGACACAATTTAAAACATTTTCTTGAATAGTCCTCAATTTTATGCGTCAGTTTTAAAACATCATTTTTTTCAAGAGAAAAATTTGGTAAAACAAAAAAGAGAAATAACGACACAAAAAATAAAAAAATTCTTGAATACGGTTCGTTGCAGCTTTTTCACAAAAGTCAATCTATATACAAATCTGATCAGTTTTTTATTGTCTAGATTCTAGAAGTTCGCGCTCTTCTTATGAAAGATTGCGATGCGCTCGATTGCGTATGAGCAGCTTTGGAGAAGAGTTGAATGTGTTTGGGTGGCAAGCTCGTGCGCGCGGGCCACTATTGCGAACGAATATCTCATTTACCGGTAGGGTCAGCAAACTGAAATTATAACTGAGACGTTAATATTTAAGGACACATCATTTCAACGTAAAATCGGCATACAAAATCAATAGGAAAATATCTCCCAAGAACATGGGGTTAGTTATAAGGTCAGCCATTTGGAACGTTATTAGGTCAAGTTAGTTTTTTACATTAAGGTCAAGTCAGATTTTTATTGAGACGCATGATTTTTGGCAAAAATCTTTAGAATCATGTCTTTTTAACTTAATCTGGCTGTTTCATACACTGCACCAAAAATGATTTTCGGAGAATATGTTTTTCGGTGAAATTCTTTCAAAAAAGTATTCTTTCAAGAGAGCGTTCCCCGAAAACCTTTTTATCCGACATACCGCGGTGCAAGTATGCCGAATCCTGAGACTATTATTTTCGGTTTGCTGACTCTATTTACCGGCGGAGTGAAGCACGTAATCCGGCCATTTCCATCATTACGTGGCGTTGAAATTGAATGTCTTGGCATTTTGTTGAGCGCTGGCTCGAGAAAGCAAGTCAACATGCAACCCTTGTTGGAAAGTTCTGGCTCACATTCCTCATTGTCTGTCGAATGGTTATTATCGCCAGTATTGGTTAGTCATGCATACAACGGTTAACCGAGGCTAAACGTGGCATGTCATTTTTGTATAGCTTTTGTCAGCGATTTCATTTTCTTTTTGTTTTACATTCTGGTTATCGTTTATAAGTTATAGAGGCCACCAATTATTCTCATTACTTAATCGTAACAATAATTTTCCCCGGTTGTTTTAATTGGTACCTTGTTAACTCCCAGGGGACACTTAGTATTTGAACTAGATTTGAATAATGTAACTGGTTTTCTCAGAATCTGTGAAAGAACTATCATAACCTGGTGCCCATTTTATAATCCTGCACATGTACTCAAACATTTTTTCCGAAAATGTGTCCCGAACGGACAAATGGGGATGACGCCACATCAAAGGTGACCCTTGGGAGTTAATGTGTAATTTTTGAAGAAAATTTATTGATTATTTTTATTTTAGAATATTAAAAATATGTGCATTTTTTGAATTTTTTTTTCACAGTGGAACATGCGGAGATAAAAAGTACACATTCAAAGGGTCGTGTCAGTATTGTATTTTGTAAAGCATGGTCTTACACTCATATCCAGCATTTACACATATCTTTAAAATATTGGACATTTTGTCGAAAATGAGTCTATATAGAGCCACTTGATAATGAACATGTCAATGTGCAGTTTCCCAATTAAAAAACACTTTTATTCTTCAAATGCATTATATGCAAAATTGGTTTGTTTGTTTGTTGAGATCGTCCTTCTGGCATCCCGGGGGCCCCGTTTTCAATCAAACACGTTTTTTGACGTCGAAGTAACGACTAACAATGTTCTAATTACTTTGTGTGGCGCGTTTCTCTTTTGTTGCCTTGTTTTTTGGGCTTACCGCCGTAATGAACGCAAATTGCTCCCATGATTTGATTTTAAATTTATTTTGTGTTTTGTGAATCATTAGGCATCAATTGAAAGAGGGAGTAAGGTTGTAAGGTCCCTGTCAAACAATATCG
Organism: Oikopleura albicans; assembly: GCA_004367875.1. Classification (NCBI taxonomy): domain Eukaryota; kingdom Metazoa; phylum Chordata; class Appendicularia; order Copelata; family Oikopleuridae; genus Oikopleura; species Oikopleura albicans. The sequence continues at coordinate 287,343 of SCLG01000111.1, forward strand.
TTAAGTCATCTTTAAAATCATTATGATCTTATTTCAGCCTTAAACATTTTGACATATAATTTACAAGCGGAAATAAATTCAGACTACAGTCTTTACCAATTTATCGGACGTTTTCGGTTCTGGCAAATAGCGTCCAAAAAAGGAGCATCGTCAAAAAAGGTCTATTTTTCTATTAGAATGGCCCCATTTTGGCCGAAAAAACATTCGACAAAGGAGCAATCGTCCGATAAATGAGCGTCCGATAAATAAGTAAGGACTGTAGTAGATAATTTTTAAATAGAGTATTTTATTTCTAACATCTGCACACTCGAAAGAGGCGATATGCGGGTATGGGTTAAGAAAATTTTACCTCGTTTCCCTCTGCTTAAGTTTTTTACCTGTCGGCTGATAAGACTTTTATTTAAAATCACCAATAATATTTCGTTCGATTATAATCAGCGTACAGTCCATACGCGCACAAATTGACAGTGCGCACATAACGCGGCAGGTTTTGGCTTAATGGAAAGTGCGCGCAAAACGCGACACTTTTTTCCCTTGGAAAAATGATTTAATTTATTCATTATAAAATAAAGTTTTTTCGTTGCAAAAATAAAGTTTGTTCAGAAACTTTTTAAATGGCCATAAGAATAAAAACAGTAAAAACCACTATCGTGTATCTTATATTGCATTTAATGATTGTTGTGCACTCAACGCGATAAGTTTTGGCCAAGTGAAAGTGTCGCGTTGTGCGCGCATGGACTGTATAAGCTAAATATTATCTGTTCATTTATTGATTTATCAGAAATAAATGTATACATATATATTAGGATAATATTATTTTAGGGGACAGGGTGTATGCTGATGAACAATCTGAATTCAAGTGCAATACTCAACAGCCAGGGTGCAACAACGTTTGTTTCAACAGTTTTAGTCCCATTTCTCACCTCAGGTAACACCTTTTTCCAGTCAAACGACCTATGTCGTTTTTTTTAAATGAGACCGGTCTTAAGCCAGAATTCGACTAGTCCCAAGAGATTAAAAATGTCCGCCATTAAGACTTATTGAATAGGTAATGCCGGTATTGCTAACCGGCGCGCCGTTATTTGACATTATTCTGCTATAAAGTATAGGTCAAATCGGCACAAATTGGTCTAAAATGCCCCAAAACGATGATGGACGAAATTCCGATAGACAACTCCAGTCTAATTTACAGACACAGATGTTTTCACCTTCTAAAATCCTGACAATGACTAAATTTCTAAGAGAAAAAAATAAGCCATAACCACCAAATTTTTTCGAACAAAAACTGTTTTGGCCATTCGACGTAAAATTAAAAAATGGATTGTAGTGGACTAATTTAGTTTTCGCCCAAGTTCACCCTATAAAGTCATAAATGTGATTTAAGGCCTCGAAATGGGCCATTTTTCTAATGAAAATTGTAATACCTGTTAATTACCCATTAATTTATGGGGCAATAACTAGGTAGGGACTGTATTACAGTCACTGTTCTTAAAAAGCTTGCATTTTTGGACTTAAAAAGATTAAGTCTAAGTGTACTTTTTCAATATCTGAAATTATTTTAGATTCTGGTCATTTCAAATACTTGCCTGTTCGATGCCTTCAATTATCTTTGTCATTTACTCTGGTCATAAGGCCCGTGAAAAGTCCAAGCTCGAGTCGGAAGCAAAAAAGCGTCAAAAGGAGCGTGCTCAGCGCGGAACGGAGAGAAATGCAACCCAAATATCCGGCAACTTCGGCTCATCTGTTGAGCGTTCCAAAACACCAAAAGCAACCAAAGAGTTTGCAACACAAACAACACTATCACTGCTTAACGAAGAAAAGGAGGAAATTAGGATCAGAAATGATGGACGATTATCCTCCTCTTCCCATCGTGATCGAGCCGATAGGTAACTTGAACTTCAACAATTACAGTCCCCCCACTCAAACAAGAGAAAAAATCTGAAAAAAGTCTGTTAACTTGAAATTTGTTAACTTACTTAAAGTAACTTACTTAAGTATGTAGTGTAGTTTATACAAACCAAAACCGTGTCCTGTAACATATATGTAGTTATAGTTATTTTTTCTGCTCTATGGCCATATTTAGGTTCACGAAATATAGGTCTGAGAGCCCTGAAACTTTTAGAGATGGTAGAATATACCCGATAATATTTGTGTAGAAAAAAAAATACACACATCCGACCTAACCGGTTAGAGTTAAACCGGTTTTTCGATTTTTCCGTTTTTAAAATTGGCCCATATTATAAGGCACATAAAGTACGGCCGCGGCGTGAAGCTGGACCTTACTTGAAAAAAGTTCAATGATTTATTCAGAAACAAATCGAAACGTCGCCGTAGAGACGACCTTTCTTCCGACTCTGATCCAGAAACTATTCCATTATGTACAAAAGAATCCACTGATATTGATAAGGTAATGTATAAAAAGAAACTCGTCTTCGTATTTATGTAAACAGGGCCTAAAAATCAATTTAACACAATTTTTTTTCGCGTTCTTTTTCCATTTAACGGCAAATGAGGATTATCATGTACTAAAACTTGATGTTATTAAAACTTGACGAGAAATTAAGTATTTCCCGTTAACGGGTCTATTTTCTGTTAACGAGTCTATTTTCCGTTAACGGGTCTATGTTTCGTTAACGGGTCTATTATCCGTTAACAGGCACGTTTACATAAAATTGTGCTGCTCGTTAACGGCGCATCCTGTATAATTAAACTATGGCGGACAGAAGAAACGTAAACGACACAATAGCAGACGAATATATTCTTGATAAATTTTTCGATTTAATTTCGCATGTTTGGCAATAACTTTAATACTAAAATAATCACTATTGCCTCGAATACAAGTATAATGAAGGCAGACATAAAGTAGACGTTCCTAACAATGTCTTGTATAAAATAGTACAGTGTAGTTTATAATTCATAGAACCATTTTTTGTCTTCAAATACCTAGCACAAGAGCGGGTACTTCTGGTTTATTTTCTCCAATTCTTTTGTCACCAAAATTAATACCGTGTCTATTCATATTGACAGTTTTCGCTGGGTGCTTCTCCTGAACGAGTTCCTCCTTGTGTGTAATGGCAGTCTATGTCTCCCTTAATAGCCATTAATAGAATGCTGGAAATTTATATTTCAAACATATACCAGTTGCGTCGTTATGTTTCATGAAGTTATGTTTCAATTTTTCCCGTTCGTCCCGTTATCTTTCACTTCTTTCGCCAGAAATTGTTCGGCGTTTTCACTTATGAACTACGCCGTTAGCTTTTACTTTTATTTCAATGTAGACATTGAAATTACGCTTATTAAATTCAATTTGTTTATTATTTATTGATTATTGTATGCGCAATAATTTTTCAGCTGAAAAATATGTTTAAAATTTACTATGTGAAAATATTGAGGTATAAATATGAAATCTTGAAAAAACTGTTGCTTCAAACAGGTAGTGCGTGAGCGATAGATAACGGGGCACCTGGTGTATATAGAGATGCACATAAAATTGCGTACTATAGGCGGCTCCCACTTAGTCTTAGACCTCTAATTACATAATTCTCTTAATTACATGTTTCAGAAAAATTTTTTTTCGAAAAATAGTGAAACATAATGGCCCGAGCGGGAAAAAGTGAAACATAACGGAGTAGGGCTTAACATATAAAGACATGTATTAGGGTACAATTTTTCTCAAAAAAGTTGAAACATAACAGCACGGGCGGGAAAAAGTGAAACATAAGGGGTGAAACATAACGACGCGCCCTGTGTAATACATAGTGTGTATTATAACTTCTTTTAACCAGTCTGACGGTCAGACTCTGGCGAATTGGAAGTGTCGCATTAAAGTGCATTTTAGATTTTTTTTTATTGATTTTTGTGATTTTTGAGGTTAAGATTGATGTGGTTTCTTATATTTTTTTATATCTAAGCTAGTAAGCAGAAATCCTGTTACAGTGTACAATTTGTGAACACCCTAATACACACGTTGCAGTAAATGTATTCAATGTTTCATGTCAAGCGATAAACGGTACTTACTCATCTGCTCTGTATGTCCAACGTGTCTACCCAATGTATTACACGGAACTTGGATAAATATGTAAGGGTTATAAATAAACGTTTGTAAGCATTTTTACTTGTTTTTTAAGTATTTTTTGAATTCATTTTACTTGCTCGCTAAGGAAAGGCTTATGATAGGGGACTTATGATTATCTCATATTTTATGAATAATATACTTATTTTTTCACAGAAAAAATGGCAGAAAAAATGGCTTGATTTGGTATACGGTTGTGGACATCAGAACGTGGCACGTTTTTGGCAAACAGTAGTGATTCACGAAAATATGACAGTTTGTTTTATTTAATGCTCCACATACGGACATTTTCGGAAAAGTTGTAAAAATGTGACACTTTTTGGAGATTTGAGGTCAACGTGAAGCTTTTTTCGCAAAATATCTCTGGTTTTGTGAAATAAAAATCTTTCAAGGAGGGGAGATAGCCTACATCATATAGGCGTTGTTTACGGACTTGTTTCACCAGAAAATTTAATATAGCGGATATATTATACGAATATATTAACGAATTTAGAACGGAAGATAACGGCGTATTTGGTGTATTTTTCGTGTTGAGGAAGGAAAGTTGAGGAAAGTTTTTTTTTTGACAAATACGACAGTTGAGGACAGCTGAGTTTTTTTAACTTTGACCTTTTCCACAGGGTAGTAGAGAAAAGTTTTATTTTTTGGCAAAAACGACAGTTGAGAACAGCTGAGTTTTTTTCAGCTTGACCTTGCCGAACCCTGGTCTAAAGGCCGTTGTTCTGTAAAGTAAAAAACGCCGAAAAATTCAAATATACTTGCTAAGTTATCCTATTTTTAAACACCTAAAATTCCCATAATCCCACAAATAAGACTAGCACTGTGGGTTCATTTTGGGTTGCGTTCAACTTCGCGCTCAATTATCGATTTTTTATCCGTAAACATACAATACGATACAAATTGTAGTTTTAGTTTTTCCTTGCCGGGGTCGAATACCAGAGGTCACATATCAGGTGACAAATATAACTGATATAGTGATATACCTTCAGAGGTCAAATATTTGAGGTCAATTGTAAAATTTTTAATTTATTAACGGGTTTAACAGGTTTAAACGGTTTAAAACGGTCACTTTGCCTGCTTTTCGGTTTTTCCGGTTATAATTATCACTCTAGAAAATATTGAAATATTTTCAATATTCAAGTTCTAGAACTTTTGAAAACATAGAGAACATCCAATAAATTAAGAAAGTGTGCGAAAATGATTGATTTGTATTGGAGGACACTGATTGATTGCTAAAAAGCGGTTTGCAACAATAAACAGCAAATGCCATCACATTAGTTGAAGCAATAACTTTGTGCGAAATCGGCTCCCGAGATTTGTCCATCTTTTTCTGCTTTTCTCCCCTTTTTCTCGCAGCCAAAGTCGAGATCAAAAAAGAAAGATAGAAAAAAGGGCCTTGATTAATTTTTCCATAATCATAAATAAGTGAGAGAGGAAACGGCTAACTTGAAGGCAAATGATAAAAGAGAATGACTTTAAAATTAAAATGGGAATAAATCGATTCCATTAGAGATAGAGGAGATAATATAAAAAAAATAACAAAAAAGGGAAAATTAGAACTCAGCGGAATCTCTCAAGGTGGGTCGCCGGTCCAAGCCCGCAATAATCATGGGATCCATTTCTGGGTTCATTTTGCGTTTGTAATTCATTACACAGAAAAAAAGTTGTTGCAAAAAAAAAAGTTGAAGAAAAAAAATGTAATTATCAGTATGAATAAGAATAATGAGACTCCGAGTCGAGTCATTTTTTTTGCTGGCGATAAAAAAAAAACTGTGGAAAAAGAGGCTATGGATTTAGCAATGAAATATATGGCCAAGTAATATAGGAGTGAGGCGCAATTAAGTTGACTAGATCGATTTAAGTTGGATTAGATATTTAACCCTGGTAATATTGCAATGAGCCATGCAACTCACAAACTAGTATTTAATGAACTTGAATTAATTAAATCCTCCAGACCAACCCCATCAAAAAAAACGGCTAGCTATTTAACTTGGCGGAGAATATTTGCAATTGCCGCATTTAAATGTAAGACAGATAAATTTAGGGTTGCCGTTTGGAAATAATGATCGGTATTGCCATATAACGGGAAAAAGTTGTGTTTGTTAAAAATTCAAGCAACCCTTACTTGGCGCCCTTATCTTTATTTGGCTATCTTAGCTTTCCGCTAGTATCCTTAATCGGCAGCTTAAACTAAAGTTTTTTTCGAAAAATTCAGAACAAGTTATTTCAAAACAAAAAAAATATTCGGGAGCCATTACAAATTTATTAAAATTCTCTCCATAAATGTTTTCTCCGTAAATTGTTTTCTGGGAAAAACTTGGATGCCAATTTTTGCGCAATTTTTATATAAACTCGTTAAAGTTCAATTAGTATTTTGTGAAAATGTCCTAACGAGCGCGGCATGCTAAAACACTAAATATAGTTATCCGCGCAACAGCTTGATTGTCTCGCGCTGCCAATTTTGATTGGCCGCATTACCTAGCAACGCGAAACGACAAGTACCAATTTCTTCCTTTTTGTTGCACGGACAATTAGGTTGCTGCATTGTTGTTAATGCTAACTGAACTGGTGACTCATGTGTTTCCAAATTGAATATTATATCATTTTGTATAGGCCTGGTTAAGTCACACAATTTAGTGTAAAATCATTTAGTTCAAACTAGATTCTTTCACATTTATTGATTTGTTTATGCATGAATTCGCGTTTACAATTTACGTGACATAAATTAGTTCAAAGTGCATAAACGATTGGTCAGTACATGGCCCATAAATCATATGCAAATTTTGATGCTAGTTTTTTTGGTTCACTTGACGCATCATTTAAAAATCAATTTACGTGTTTAATTAATTCGTTACATTTTTGGGTGTTTGAAAATCATCATATAGAACTGGTGATAAAAAAGGTTCTCGAAAAAAATGGTCGTTGTTTGGCAACATCGGGATTTATTTTGGCGATATGCACGTAATTTGGTACAGTCCCAATCTTCTTGATGTGCACCTTCTTCATGTGCACGACTGCCAAATGTTAAATTTTAAATAATAAAAATAAAAAATACAATTTCCTGAATTTTGTCTCGGTCCAAAATGTACCGTTTGAATCCGAAAATCCAACCTAAAAAGTTGTCTGACAAACCAGTTATGTAAGAAACTGATAAATGTACCATCATGACCGACTTCTTTGATGTGCACGACTGCCCTGTTGTGCGCGTTTTTGGGAAACGCAATATGCATATCAAGAAGGTCGGGACTGTAATGTTTAGCTACGCGTAAAAGTGTGGTCATTTTCGCAATATTTTATTTTTGTTTTGTTTGGAACTTGGCGACTATGCTTAGCAGTGCTATGTTAGCACCGGTTAAAATGCGATTGTTAAAAACAGCAAATAGCCATTTCATGACTGTTCAACACGATGCTTGACTCGTAAATTATTAGTCAGTTTATAATGCTTAAATTCTTGATTAGTTCAGACCGCATAAATTGTGACGTGGTCGATTTAACCTCATTGCCCCATGAACAATACAAATAAAGAAAAAAGTAAGCTCTGTGCTGTCATAAAAGAATCCAAAAATCTATACAAAGTTTCCTTTACCTCCAAAATTAATCGCTGGCATCCCTCGGTATTATTTATAATACCGTACGTCACACAAAACTGTTGAATACGGGTTTTTCCAATTTCCTCATTTCCACACGTAATGTCTTGGAAACGATCATGAACAAAAATCCGTTTCAGCAACTCGGACCTCTTTTTTCTTTCCTGAAAAATTACTTTTGTGTCTTTTTCGACTGTGTGTCAACAACAGAATTTTTTCATCAAAATTTCTAATTGAGATATTTTTTCTCGTCATTTTTGGCAGAAATATAAGTAGCTTAGTAGGTAAGCTTAGTCCTAATTCGAACACGATAGTCCAAAATAATTTATACGTAGGAAATGCACATAGAAATTCGGTACTCATCCTGGACGGTTTATTCGTGCCGATGGACCCATTCCGAACGTGTTGTTATACTGGAAAAGGGACGGAGTCCACATAGCCTTTTTGAAATAGCCTATGTGACATATAAATTGTCATACGTCGCCAGTTCATAATTTTTACATGAAATGTTAAATTTTTAGAATGTGATTTGTTTTCTATTTTAGTTCTTTAGATATTATAAAAAAGTCATCGGGCAAATTTGGCGTATAAAAAGAAATAAAACACATGTTGTTTAATAAAAGTTCATTTTTTCCCGAAAAGAAGTGATTATAAAACATTAGACAAAATACCGGTATATAAATTTAATCTTCGAGCTTCTATAAATGTGCCCATATATCCATGTTATATAAACATCTATTTTTCGGCCCAAAAACTAAATCGTTAACATCCTACGGTATTATTTATACGGTTGCTAACTATGTGAAAAGGGATGAAGTTCCACGGATCTATTTTTTTCATATAGTTTATTTCGCCCTACTTTTGCCTCTGTTAGTTATTAATGCCTATCGACCTCGAATCAATAGAATATTGCGCAAAAATAAACGTCGGTTTTTATCACGGGCTGAGATCTACTCTCAATATTTTAATCAATAGCAATGGTAAACCCAACAGCTGGTCTATAACAAATTCGAATAGAAGGCCCCTCCTCAGGCTCTATTTAACACCGTTTCTATTTTCTCTTTGATCTTTTTTATATAATTGAGATTTCAATTGTTGCCATTCTGCTCATGTGAGACGGTCTACATTCGGTTTCGTTGTCAAATTTCCAGAAAATGTTTTTTAGACATAGTTCTTAATCAGGGTGATATTCCAGGAAACATTTTTTCTTTAAAACTTGAATGAGCGCCGTAAGCCGAAAAAATTAAAAAAAAAGTTGACCATCTTGGAGTCCTAGAGAATATCTCACCATAATAATAACTTATTATAGTTGTTTAAGACAAACAAAAATGACAAACAAATGACAAACAAAAATGTCTTATCTCGACAAAAAAGTCTCTTCTGGACAAAAAATGTCTTATCTTGACAAAAATGTCTTATCTTGACAAAAAATGTCTCTTCTTGACAAAAAATGTCTCTTCTTGACAAAAAATGTCTTATCTTGACAAAAAATGTCTTCTCTTGACAAAAAATTTCTTATCTTAACAAAAATGTCTTATCTTGACAGATTTAAGCATGATGACTCATCATCGTCGATGAGTCATGATGACGCGATTAGCTGTCATATGTTCGCCTCAAAACCGTAAAAATTTCGTATTTTCTCTAACAAGTTTAGCCCTTTATACATATGTGTCAAGATAAGGCTAGAATAAGTTTTTTTTAGTATTTTAACTAAGTTTTACTATTTTTTATTCTTATTAATTTAGCACTCAACTGCTGCCTCACTGCCACCATACGGATCGGGAAAGTCTAAGGATGTGACCGCTCCGACTGAAAATGTTCTTGTCTGGTTACCAGCACAGCCCCAAATAAAGCATCGAAAAACGCCATCGCAAGCGAATGGCCATTTGCCAAATGAACTTGTTAGTCAAGATGTACTTCCGCCTGAATATACATTTGNTTATCTTGACAAAAAATGTCTTACCTCGACAAAAAAGTCTTATCTTGACAAAAAAATGTCTTAGGTTGACAAAAAATGTCTCTTCTTGACAAAAAGTGTCTTATCTTGACAAAAAATGTCTTCTCTTGACAAAAAATTTCTTATCTTGACAAAAATGTCTTATCTTGACAGATTTAAGAATGATGACTCATCATCGTCGATGAGTCATGATGACGCGTTTAGCTGTCATATGTTCGCCTCAAAACCGTAAAAATTTCGTATTTTCTCTAACAATTTTAGCCCTTTATACATATGTGTCAAGATAAGGCCAAAATAAGTTTTTTTAGTATTTTAACTAAGTTTTACTATTTTTGATTTTTATTAATTTAGCACTCAACTGCTGCCTCACTGCCACCATACGGATCGGGAAAGTCTAAGGATGTGACCGCTCCGACTGAAAATGTTCTTGTCTGGTTACCAGCACAGCCCCAAATAAAGCATCGAAAAACGCCATCGCAAGCGAATGGCCATTTGCCAAATGAACTTGTTAGTCAAGATGTACTTCCGCCTGAATATACATTTGCCACTGCTCCTCATGAAGATTTTAAACAACATCATCAGCTGCACCCAGCCACTGTGACTCATAGAGATCCTGAAATAACAAAAATCATTAAAAAGCCAAATCGTCATTTCCGGCTCTATGTGGTAAGTTAGTGTGAAAATATCCAAAAAATGGTATAAACACACACAATTCAGACGGTGCCAATGAAACGACTTACATGTTTATGTTTTTTTTGTGAAATTTCTAAAAAATACGAATAAGAAAGCATTCTATTAGAAACCATTTCTGGGAAATCCCTCACATAAACTACGGGTTACGGAACGTAAATTACGGTAACCACATGTTAGGGCAGCGTACATACTCTAAGATACTGTCTAGCGGAAAATGTTTTGAACGTTCTAAAAGACTGAAACCGGCAAAGAAAAACAAGTGTTCTATTCAGGTCTCAACGTTTGTTCGATTAAATCTTGAATTTGGTTTTCTGTATTTACAATGGCATTTATTTGGGTTTGAAGTGCCGTCCACTTACAAATGCAAACAGAATCCGTGCCCGAATGTTGTCGATTGCTTCCCGTCCCGACCTCAGGAAAAGACAATTTTCCTTTATTTTATGTTTCTCTTCAGCATTCTATGCTGCGTTTTAAATGTATGTGAGTTTCTGGAGCTAATTTGGAAACTGATGAAGCGATGTGATTGTCAGTAAGTATTGTATATAATCTCATAAGGGAGGTTGTCAGTTCACGAAAAAGCGTCCGTCAACGGAACAGCGTCCCTCATCGGGTCAGCACCATACGATATTCTGAATTGTTAACAATATTGCGACTGATTTTTTCTTTTATTCTTTCATTTCGCATGAGTGAGAAAAAAAAAGTTGGCTCCAAAAAAAATAGGTGCCCACTTTGTACCTAATCTTGTCAACAAATGGACTGATCCCTTAATCGAAAAACGCTGAAACATGGGTCTAGTTAAATTGCATGAGAAAAAAATATAAAACATAAAACGGAACTGATATTGTTTTCGTCCAGTCCAAATTTGGACTAAGTGACCCCTACGGATTATATGACACTTGAGAGTTGAAAAGATGTGGTAAATAAGTGTTTCCTAAAAAAATGTTACAAACATGTTACAAAAATGTTACAAAAATGTTACAAAAATGTTACAAACATGTTACAAAAATGTTACAAACGTTAAAAACAGGCCAAAAAATAGTATAAATATTTTTGTGCAGACATAATTTATTTTCAATTTATTTTTAGGCGTCTAAATTGTTGCGGATGCGACCGTCAATACTACCGTGACCGACAGTACCTTCATGCCGGACCTCATGGCCAGCCTTTCATTCTAGATCCTCAAAGGACCAGATAACCACATGACCAGATTTAACGGGTAAAACTATACACAGACTCGGCATAATGCTTATACCAAATTTATTCCATGTGCATGTCAAAAAGATACGTTATAAAATAACTTTTCTAAATCATTCGCTTCATTTTGCAAGAAAACCGTTTTTTCGTCTTGACACTATATTTAGTTTTAACCAATTTGACTAACCACCAAATGTGAATCACCAGTCTTGATTGCTTATCGAATTTATCTCCCTTATTTCCAAACATTTTTTCATATTCAAATTCGTTACGGACAGATTAGAAATGCGAGCGTACGGTATTTTTCGTTACAATTGACAACCAGGGGGTAAAACTTAGATACCGCGATGTCAAAAATATATAAATTTTTTCTCAAAGTTTCTACGTTCACTCTTGAAGTTAACCTTTTTCCATTTTTTTTTCTAATGCCAAACATTTTAATCGGCACTAGCCGAATTTGGAGAACCCGGAATTGTCCGAATCCGGAACTGGTAGAATAAAAAACGTAATTTTCAGAAAAAAATTGGCCATTTTCTATTTTGTTTTTCGGCCTAATGGAACTCACTGAATCCATAATTCTCAGAATCCGTAATTTACCAAAAAAAATGCCAGTTTCGGATTATAGCAATTCTGCATTCTGTCAGTTTGCCCATGCGGCATGGGCCATGCCTTTTTATCTATAACAGTCGAATTTTTTTTGTACTTGGCAATTTGGCAAATTCCTCATTAACAATAAATGTTAACTTCTGATTTTTGAAACGATCAATTTTGTAAAATAGGTTCACCCTAGCTCGATAATCCTAAGAAGCTGTAATATTTTTTACAAAGCCGATTTTGTTAATCCTTACAAGGCGTGCACGTTTTTTACGATTATTTGCGCATATTAATAACCCCCATGAGTATATTTAAAGTAATGCTATTTGTGCTAGTGCCAGTTTAATATTATATAATTGTATCACTTTTTTTCGTCTTGATAAATTAAACCGCGTTATCCATGGTCGTTTCCGCGAAATATCTTTATCTTTTCAAAGTATTTAAAAACTTATGAAAACTTTGTCAAATGTAACAAGCTTACTAACCTAGATGTACATTTTACTAATGGAAAATTTTACCGTTTTTTGGTTAGCAATGTTTAAAGCATGAACTTAACATCTCGCGATATGCATAACGGGAAGTTAAAATCTTGAAATATACCTCAGAAATTTATATACAGGGTCACAAGAGGCCCACAAAAATGACCGTAAACAAACATGCCACGTGTTGGTGCTAGAACTCAATTTGTATTTTGGACTATAGTTTGGCAACCAATTGGTTTGCGTGATTTCTATGTTGACCAAATTAACAACCGCAAGCAAAAGTAATTTTCTGAATGCCAAATATAACCAGCATGTTGTCACCCAAAGTTCAGTTTTCGAATTAAATACATATGCTAAAGTTGTGCAATAATGTTACATTTCAGTACTTCGTCACATGCTGAAACCTGTTCTTAGCTATTTATTCTTTATGGCTTAGAGGTATTATAATTCAAGTGTTTACAAGTTATGTTGTTCAAGTTTTTCTTAGCCTTACGTTCATGTAAATGAGTAACGCGTACAAAATGAACAACAATCTAATTTGCAATCTCGAGATTCCATCATACTAGAGCACTGAAAAATTTGGATGGTAGAACCCATATCCTTTTTCAGCTTAACGTAGACGTTCATCGCCGCTACCTCATTTCCTCATTTTTCTGAGTTTCTGGTGGTTTTAATACAGATCACTGAANACAGTGTGCCGCTAAAAAATCCGGCTTCTCTGGTCGAGTTTATTTGTTTTTTTTTTACAACATATTTAAACTTTTTATTAAAAAGCTTTGTTATCACATAACAGATTGTTACAGTGATGAATAGTGACACAGGATTTTTGAGAAACGTGAAGTTGGAGCTAAGGTTTCGTTGTAATACTTGGTCTTTATTCATGTTTCGCCTGGATCGACTATGGTGGTGCATATCGAAATTGCATGTTCCGATCTAAACATAGTTAACAGTCATGCGCATCCAGTTTACTATAACACTCATGCGCATCTGGGGTAGCTAGCTACCCAATTTGCTCTAGCGCGCCAAACAATTAACGGATTTATTTTATTTTGAAGCCCTGTTCTTCTTCTCTTACTGGAGTGATTTTCAACCCTCGTCCTCCACGGACTCAAACGCAAAAACAATTTTCTAAAAAAAATATTTTTCTCTCATATAAAAACGTAAATTTTTTTTTTGATTTCAAATCAGTTGTCTGTTTTTTATTATCACAAGCCGTTCTCTTTTTATTTAAAAAAATGGGTAGCTAGGTACCCAATAAGCGCATGACTGTTAAATATTGAGGTTACATTAACTCAGAAAAATGAGGAAATGAGGCAGCGGCGATGAACGTCATTTTTAAACAGAAAAGGGATATATATGGGCTGTTATTAAACTTTTAAATTAGAACATGATAATTTTGTATTTTGAGCTCACACGGCAATCAAAGGCAAGACTACAAGTTAATGGCTACAACCGCAAAGACAAAAAACTTAATAATAAAAAATGATATGATTAATTTTTGTCTTGGGAATACCATCTAGACATGCGAATTAACATCAATTTGACTGACAATAATTATTTTAGTGATTTTACCACTTTGGCCTCAAAAACAGGCATGTAAGGTTGAGTTTATTTATGACCTTACACAATTTGTCTAATTTTTGATTAACGTATAAAATAATTTATACATTTACGGTGTATCTTTACAAATCTTGCGATTTATTAAAAAAACGACCATTTTTTCTTGACAGATGTTTTCTAGTGGCTAAATTGCTATACTAAAGTACATGTATTACAGTATGGGATAAAATAACGTGCTTCTCGCTTTCTCAAATTTTGTATAGAAATACACCGCGCCACTTAGGTTTCCACTTTTGGCGCAAATGAGAACGCTAAACAATGTCTAATAATTTCATTTGGTGTTATTAATTATTAATTTATCAATTAATGGGCTAGATTTTAAGAATTGGATTCATTAGACATGACTTTGTGATGCCAATGGTGAACTTCGGCAAAGCCGGTCTTTTCCGTTCGGTCTATTTTCACGAATAGCAAAAAATTCTCGCTTTTCACTTGCTATAAGTTATCTGACAAATATGCACCTCTCGCTATACACCCCCTGCGCCCTCATCTTTCAGGGGGAAAAACCTTGCTAAACACTTGTATGATAACGGCATAATTTTCAATGATATAACGGCGCAGGAAGTGTAACTAAATTTGATAGCCAGTTCGTGTGATTATCGGATTTAAAGCGCTTCTCAATTAGGTGGTGTTATGGCAGAAGAAGTTCCTTTTGAACAAAATCAGTTTATTCCAAATCTACATGAAAAATCAAAGCAAAGAAGTAGACAGCATATGAAACAAACAACCTCATCGCATCATATTAACCCGCCGCCAAATAAAATACAATTTTCGCCAACGCAACCCTCGACCAGCCAGTTGCCACCAAACGAGTTTACCGTTGACGAAAAGTTGATCTCCAAGGGGTTAGTTTGACCCCCCCTTAGCTATGATTGCAATTTTTTTTTTCATTTGTCAAAAATCATTCGGCGAATGATTTTATGATTTTTTTTTTCGATTATTTCGTTTCCTCTAAAAATCATTTCATTTCATGATATTAATAGTCCACTGTTTTATGTAGAGATATCACTAAGAAGTTAAAGCGTAACGTAAAATTTATCGTATACAACGACCGTTATGAGCACTTTTCTGATACGTCATGTTTGTAAACAGCAGGCCGTACCCGTCCTTAACACATTATAATGCAGCATAACCTATCATTGCGAAGTTAATTTCTGGGACAATTTTGTACAGACGTTTTTTGACGAAGCATGCTTATTAGATAGGCTTACTAGTGCTGGCCAAACTGTTTTTAATTTGGAACCCAACAGTGCCATATGGCACTGCTGCTTTAAACTAAATGTTAGGCTGTGACTATTAGTCAATAAATGATTTCAATTAGTCTACGAATTAAAAAAACCGGTTGTCAGTTTCCGGTTAATAGAGAATTATTCTTAACAAAAAATAACCGTGAAATTTTAACCGAATACAAAAACCTGAAGGTGATAACTCTTATGAATTTCGACCTATTACCAAAATTACGGAAAATAGGGCAGTGTATGGGTACCAGGAATTAACTAGATCTAAAAAACGTTTGAAAATTGCTAACACGATAATTGACTAATTTTTTCAGTTTCGAATTATAATTCCGATGCGGAGCTATTATTATTATCGAACTTCCGACTATTATAGATTTTTACTGTAAAATTCCATTTTCCAGGATGAATCGGCCAATTATCGGTGTGCAAATTCACGTTACAGTCTATAACAGTAAATACGAGAAAAACAGTAGTTTTTTATAAATAGCCGCTTATAGTCTACGAGCATTGTGTTTATTTTCAAAATTAAAATTACCAGCTTTTAATTAGCCAAACAATTAACAATATTGTTTAACCGGTCTCTCTGTAAATTAAATATGATTTTGAATTTTATGCTATGTGAATTAACCGGTATTTAACCGATAAACATTTTTTTGGTTTTTTGCTTACTACTGCCAGCCGGGGGTTTATCTCGAATAATTTATTTGTTCTTCCTTATTCAAGATTTCCGTTACCCCCAAGTCGAAGACCCGACACACATAGAAAAAAGTTCGTTTATATTGTCAATTTAACGGATCAATGTAATTCCACATTTAATGGATCATTCGTCGGATTAATAAAGACACTTGTCCGACGTGCGACAATACGTGCGCTGTCAGCATTTAGTAGAAAGCGAATTCTATCAAATATATGGGCCATATTTATCACTATATTATATATTCTATATATGGGTCATTTAAGGTCTGATCCGTACCGATGAATCTTTTTCTTGAATTAAGTGTCAGATATTTCCCTAAATAATCAAAAAACTAGTAAGTAAGTTATCAACTCTGTAAAATAGTTCGTAAGTATACATGGCTCGGTTTGCTATGCTAAAAAACAACAATTTGCGAAGTTGACCCTTATTTAATAGAATCAAAATTTTTGCAAATTTTTGAATAAGAAAATTAATTTAATACCCTATATATTCATGAAAGCCTTCACTCAAAGAGGTAATAGTAAAAAAATTACAGGGGTCTCATATTAACTCACAGGCGAAGTGTGTGTAAATAGACACGCAACTGGGTTTTTTCGTCGATTTAAGGTATATGGAGGCCCCGTAGGGCAAAAGGGGTATTGGTGACCCCCCTCAACTTTTCGAGAAAATTCGATTGACGGTGTCATTTTTTGCGTAGGTTGGAGATTTCAAACAGCTCTCTAGGGGGCCCTGGTGGCCCAAATCAATTTCTGAATAGTCAGATAGACGTAGTTTGACGAGCTCTACAACTTGGCTTTACCAGTTTTTTTGAATTATTGCGAATTATTGTGATTTTTTTAAGTGCGTGTTTATTTACACGCATTTCCCCCCTACGGGTTCCCAAAAACTCCTTCCCCCTGAGAGTTAAGGGACACCAAATTAAGGGGCATAATTCAAATTAAGGGACACTTTAACCAAAAAGATTCAAATTAAGGGACGAATTTTTCGAAAAAATTTTTGAGAAGCTCAAATTAAGGGACAAAATTCAAATTAGGGGACAAAAGTGGACTTTGGTCAAAAATAGCAGACGGTCTTTTAATGTGAGACCCTCCCCTCAGGGGAGTCCCCTGTATACCCGGCGAACAATAGTAAAATCAGCGACCTACATGTTCCATGTAATAATACATTTTTTTTGAAAAAAAGCGACCCGAATTTGGCTAAAGCGGTCCTTATTTGAATGACCATCATTTGGTAACCCCTATTTACACATGTATATTAATTATGAGCATTACAATTCATGAAAAATCTCTCTTTTTTCACGTAGTAAGTGAGAGGAGATCTGTTGTATAGAAATGAGCTTGTTGAAATCAAAGTAAAAGTACATTTTTTGTCAGAAAATAAAATGTTATATTTACGTAACATAACCGAACACTTAAGGCCCCTGCCATTCAGACGATTATTTTTTGTGGCCAAAATGTGACAAATGTTTGGTATTTAGGAAGCACTGGAAACGCTGGCATAGAATTGCAGATGACGAGGAAAGACATATGGGGTCTCATTTTATTAAATTCTTTTTTTGATTTCAAAACACTAGACTTTTTTAAAGGGAATAATTTTGAGATCTATAAGCGGTCTAATGGGTCCAACATCACCATTGGATGTTGAGCATAAAAAACGAATTTCATCACGAACGCCACTAACGAAGCACTATTTTGCCGAGAATAGTGGGCGCGAACCCCACGGCAATCCATTTCATATTAGTGCTGGTGATGAGGACGATGTGGAAAATAGTGCAAGTCCACAGGCCACTCATATCTAACTCATCAACTGGTAAACTTTTGCTCGTTTCCAAATTTTTCGTCAATACGTGGCTTTTAGGGCAGCCAGTTTTTTTTTACATTTATACAAATTTAAACCGGAAAGTCCTCTTGATTTACCATAAATACTGCAATATCATTTTAGCCGATTATATAGCTTTGCCCACGCGGTGGCACTCACGACAAAATACATTGACAAACTTATCCTGTGTAGCGCGGGACCACCGCGTGGTATAAGCTAGACAATGATTTTCTTATAATTAAAAAATGTAACACACGGTAGAAGAGATCCAACAAAATTTATGTCCATTTTGAACTTTGTGGGTTCTTCGGTACACTGAAATCGCAAACATAAAAATTTTCGTGGACACATAAATAAGTCGTTTAAGTTCTTTTCAGAATGCATCTTAATATCTAAGGTCATAAGCTTGTTATTTAATTTATACCTCTTTAGAGTTTTGAATAGCTCTTTCATGTAAATTCAGTCAGCACAATGTGCCCGGTTAGGGCCCTGGTCTCCCCATGCATCACATTTTGTCTTGCATCGTTTTTCCCGCATATCTGTTTCCGAGTCATTGGTCCCTATTATGCATTTTTTTTCTCGCCAAAACCGTCCTTTAATTATTTTGAGCCAATAGAACTAATATTCAAATCATTAATCAAAAAACAATTTTGCCAAATTATAGATTTTAAAAAGTTAGTAAGAAAATGTGGAAAATAGAATTCTCAAAATGTATATAGTGAGCTCTAGAATTTTTGGGCGGTCATATTTTTTTAAATTTTCAACAAATTCTAGAGTTCACTACATACCATTTTTAGGTACATTTTCAGGCATTCTATTTTTCCACTTTTTCTTACTAAGGTTTTTAGTTCTATAATTTGGCAAGTTGGTTTCTGATTAAATGGGTTCTATTTGCCCAAAATGATTAAAGGACTGTTTTGGCGAGAAAAAATTGCATAATAGGGACTAATGACATGGAAACAGATATACGTCAACAAATAATTCTATGCATTTTTAACGAAGGTCCGCTTATTGTAGTCGCATTTTTTATTTACATCAAAAAATTCGAATTATCTGGCTGTTCTAAAAACACAATAGTTGCTTTATTTTGCTATTTTGCGATCATCATTCGAGTTAAGAAATGATTATCGAGCTTAACACTTTTCTTTGTTTAAAACAAAGTTTAAAAGGCTTCGTGTTTGATTTTTACCATTATTGCGGGTTCAAATTTCAACCATTATAATAATTTGGGTCTTTGAACTTTAGTTTGTTTCTGAAAAAATAAACCGTCAAAAAATGCAAAAAAAAAATGTTAGTGCAGTTTGATTTGACATAAAATTAAGATTTTAAGGTGTTATTCCAAGGAAATCATATCACGGCCCGTAATTCATTTTTTAACCAAAAATGACAAAAAATTGAGCTTATTGCGACAAAAAACTGCACTAGCACTTTTAGTTTTCATTTTTTGACCGCCTTTTTTTTATTTTTGTGAACCTAGACGTTTTTTGTCCCACTATGTGATCCCGTAATAGATGGAGCAAAATGGAAATTGATCCTAATGTTCCTATAGGTTCAGCATATCAGGTAATTTATCGTCTTAGACCAAATAAATACGCTCTCTGTAAGTGTTTTTTTTTGTTTCCGGTTCTTACTAAGGAATCCTTAGAAAGGCCAGTCAACTACTAATTTGGCCCACACAGGACTAGATTTTAGTTGTCTGATAATCAATTTTTTTGAATTTTTTTGTGACAAAAGTCCCAAAAACAAAGTCCTTTTAGTAATCATTTTAGAAATCCTTTTAGAAAACCTCTTGAAATATTCGTCGTAAATGTTAACTAACTCAGCAATATGGGACTGTAATTTATTCCAAACAATAAACAAACTTTGTAAGATAAAAATTCAAAAAGGTCGAAGAAAGTGATACTGAGCGGTCGGCCTGAAAACTCGTCGCTGTGATAAATAATTTTCAAAATTGGCCAATTGACTTTCACCAAAAGAAGTTATATTCGCGTTTCTCAAAATTTGACATGAATTGCTAAAATAGAATTAAATTATCGGGGATTTTTATACCCAACGTTGGGCATCATAGTAATATTTTTTTTTAATTGTTTAAACCTTTGATTTTATGTTTCGTTTTTTACGAAATGTTAAACATGTACCTATTGTTTACCATCCATAAATGCTATTAAACATGTTTTTTTACGTATTTTAACCCCGTAAAATTACGTTTAAAATATGATCAATAGAAATTTAACCGCCAGAACTAAACGCCAAACTTGTATGCACAACTAGTGGACAATATTTTTATGTTTGTTTTTTGCATAGTAGCAGATTTAATGACTTTTTAGTCCCCATCGATTAACTATCATTTTCCTGGTTCATTTCATAGGCACAATGCAACGTGAAAAAAAAAGTTTTTTTTCATTAGATGAGCATCATGTCATGAATGTATTAATTATATTTGGATGAAACCTCATTAATGTAGCATTTTTTGGGAACATGACGTGGAATGGGCACAACGATTCAATCATATATGCATCATGTTTAATGTTATATTTAATGTTAGATAAACATAATTGCTTCTCGTGTGGAACGTGAAAAGTGCCTTGCCATTGACATAATTAAGACAAAAAAAAATGCAAAAAAAACTTAAAATAATATTTTTTCCGTCGAACATGTTCCATTTTGAGCGAAGATTAAAAAAACAACAGCATTGTTTGGCATAATTTAAGGAACGTTGATTTTGGTTGTTTTCATCGATGTTCATGACCATTAAGTAGTCATTACGGATGCCGGCCAACAATGGCCAATAGGGAGACGTTGTTGTTTTTTGCGTTTAGCGATACGTTCCTGCGTGAAGTTATATTTTTTGGACCCAAGGCTTGCGGCTGAAACTCAAACGCGTTTTCAACTTCATGACATCAAGTAAAAAATGAAGTATAAATTTAGTATGAAGTTAAGTTCATGGTCAAAAGTCTAGAAATAAGCTTAATACCGTCGTGATTTTGAGTTTTGTTATGAATCTTCTCGGTACTGTAGTGTGGAATCTAGGATGCACCTAATTATCCACAAATGAGATGTGGGTTTGTGATTTGTCAATAATGTGCACGTGGTGAATCACCTCGTTGTCGTTCAACTTGCCACGTTCGTCCCGTTATATTTCACTTTTTGGGCGATTTTTTTTTCCGAAATACATATCTTTATGTGTAAAACACTGCGCCGTTATCTTTCGATTTTCCGTTATATTTCGCTTTGTTTTCAAATTGGTTTTGAAAGATAATGAGTAAACAGTCGTTCCAGCGGGAAATTTTGGAATTCTAATTCAAATCCCTTTGAGAACTAATGGACTTTTACTCATGAATGAAATTTTACTCATACATATATTTTTCAGAGACGCGATGCATGACTTTCATTGAAAAAATAGGGACAAATCTTGGCATTCTAGATTTTTTGATTTTCAGTTTTCTCCCACGTACTGTCTGAGTTTTTTAAAAAAGGGCAAAAATTCTCGATTCAACGCTGATTGGCTGAATTTCTACGCTCGAATTTCTACGCATCACGCCCACACTTCGGAGAACTGTACTAGACAGTGAAGTGTTATGAGAATATGATTGTGGNTCAGACAGTACACTGTACTGTTTGTGGCGCAATAAAAAATTGCCGAATATCCCAATGTTGTCTAGAACATTAGCTATACGTTCGGTGATTTTTGTTCGGTGACAAACAGTAGTATATCCGCGGATTTACTAGAACATTTCAGTGTGATGAATTATTTTTATAGTTGACCATAAAGTTACATTTAAGGTCGAAATTCAATCCGAGGAGGAGCCGGATAACCAGATGATGTTGATTTCGCAGGATCCGTGCTTACAACCGCAGCATAGCCTAAATGAAGAGTATAAATAAAATTATATTTTGTAACATTGCCTCTATCTTGACGGTCAACAAATTGCTAAAATCTATATTCTATTAATTTTTTATGTTTTTAGACGGCATCAATATTGCGATTTACCGTCGACAATTATTGTGCTTCTAGACTGTGCTAATTTTTCATGAGCTACACTTTTGGTAACTTTTTACAGTGTTTTGGGTATCTTTTTACCTTTAAATTGTGGTATGATGAGCTGAACTGATTGTAGTCTGACTAAAACATGTAAGTTTTGACGGCATGGCTGTAGTGTCCATTTTTAAAATCGGGGTTATTTTGTATAATTATTTATGATTCCCCTAGAGCATTACGGTTTATTTTGATTCCCTATAGATATATATTTGGGGTGGCTATAAGGTGCAGTATGTCGCAAGGCACACGAGAAGCTTAAAACGAATGATTTTAGAATTAAAAAACTCCTTATTTACTGTTTGGATAGCTTGAAAAACTAGGACTACATTTCTAGACCACCGAAAGTTTTGATCCGAAACTGTACGGATCCTGTTTTGTAACCCGGTCAATCGAAAGTGAAATTTTGACCGGTAGTTTCCTATGATCTAAAAATGAAACAATTTTTTTCTATACTGTGTTGCGTCTACATTCAGTAGTTTTAAATAGGTTTTAATTTCGCTGAATAATCGAACATAAAATCTTTTGCGTGTGTCTAATAAGTAAATCTAAATTATAATATCAATAAAGTAAAAAAAAGGCTGGACTTCATAACCAAAGGACCAGAAAGGACGTGTTCAAATTTTGGGCCTATTTTTAGTTTTCCAATCAATATTTGCCGAAAATTGGTTTTATACTCCGTCCACCGGTAATGTGGCCTATTTTTCATTAAGCTTTCGCCAAAGTTTACCGTATTTCTATTCCCGCTAGATTTTGCTAAATTATGCAATTATCACAAAATAGGCAAAAACGATCTGAAAACATGAAAAAGTTAACTTAGCGATTCTTCATGCAAACAAAGAAAAAACGGTTTCGTTTGTGCCTTACTGGCATTTTTTGACTTACAACTTCCATGTGCGGTGGTAACCCCCCACTGAGAGCATTACAGCATTTGGGGAAGCAGGAACTATAATCTGTAATTAAAACAATCCGATTAAATACTTGACTTTCTTTCCGCGATACTGTAAATACTGTAAGCATATTAATAATATGATATTATAACTTATGGTGCGTCTGAATACATAGCACCGAATGACACGTTCGAATAAAAGACGAACTCCAAACTTACAGAGTTGGGCATTTATTAATCTTAAGTAACCGGGCCGCACCGGGCAAACACCTGACAAAGCAGCCCCGCGACATCGGCCTGAAAAAACGGGGGGAATATACTACATTGTACATTTCTAGTTTGAAAATTCAAAACTTGATATATAGAGGATGTAAAACAAATTTATTTTCTGGCTATTTTTTATAAATATTTCGACGGCTCTAATTAAAAATTAATAAAAAAAATTATCAAGTTTTTTTGCCGCTAATATGTCCAACTAACGGCACAATCATCACATTAATGATCCCGTCCTAAAATAACTTGATGCGAGTTCTAGAATTTTTACATATAACATTCTTATTAGTTGAAAATGAACCCAAAAAATATTCTCAATGAATTTTTCGACAATTTGAAAGTAATAACGCTAAATTGGCAATTGAAACTGAGTGCCCGATTAGACAAATTACTCATTGCTTAGACAATGGGCGTATCAGGATTCATGTTTCAATGGAAAAATAAGGAAAAATAAAGAGCTGCAATATGTAAATGGGAAGTTTGTGAATGGTAATTTCTATTTATTGAGAATATCTCTTTTTTGGGTTCATTTTCAACTAAGAATAACGTTACTACTACGCATGTGATCAACATGTAACATGCTACATTTTGTGCACAATGTTTTGGGCAAAGTAACCATACTGTATGGTCCATATAACCTCAGTTTGTTAAGATCATTAGTAGAGTAATTCCAATGCCCAACTCTGTTGAACATTAAACAGATTAATGGCTTGTCTATTTAATAGATTGAGGTCTACAAATATTATGAGCGCATTGTTTCAAAACTTGAGGAGTCTAAAATATTCTTATTTATGTCAAAAATAGGTTCATTCAAAGAAACCTATCGTTTGTGACAACTTGTGATACTTTTTTTCGTTATAAATCGTCATTTTTCAAAAAAATTATTTTTTTTAAAGCTTTCGTTTACGAAATTTCATTTTCAAGCGGTCGTTTTTAGAATTAAAATTATACTGATAAGATTTTTAAAGGGGACTGAAATATAATCCCAAAAAGTCCGATTAATTAAGTTTTTTGTAAATCGCATTATGTAAGGGACAATTGGACCATCGCTTATAAAAAATCAATATCGTTTTTTTCTTTGAATTCGTATCAATTGAATAATATGATTCTACTCATTTTTATATGAAAACTCGCCGTACTTTCTTGTTTATTTTCTAGATTTCCATCCAGTCTCTTTGCCTACAAAAATATTTCTGTGAAACTCACATATATTTTGCAGTTCGTGTCATAGACTCTGAATTTCTAGTTATAATTAAGGAGACATGTGTGGCGCTAGAAATTATTTTTACCGAATACGATCATTTCGAATAATTTATGCTCCCAAGCGCCAACACGTGTTTGCTCTTTAAAAAATTTTGTTTTCTAATTCGTTATCACAGAACGGCATTAAATTTGCGAGTTTTACAATGTATATTATTTTTTCGTCCCCAAAAAATGAAATGTGCACATCTAGAAGATATGCAAGAACGAGCGGCGTTTTTCATGTTGAATATAAAGTAGTCTGTGCTTTAGTTTAATAAAATCTAGAGAAATTATAGACACCTCAATTGAATGTAAACGCGTCTCACAAATATTAATTTTGTTCTCGTTTAAAGCCATTAGTGCCTATTCTTTTGATCATACGGTAACATTCTGCATGTACCCGTTTTCGTTAAAATTATTTAAAAAAATTATATTTTATATTTTAACTTATCAAAATGTTACTCATTAACTTTCTCGCTTTCTATAGAATATCTTTTTTTATAGAATTATAAATAAACAAACGATAACGACCTTCATGCGTATTTAATAAATTGGTCCCGCTGGCCATATATGCAACAAGTGTTTTAACTGAGATACTGTTTTGGCTAATATTTTTGAAAGCAGTACAGTCCTTACTCTCTATACGGACGAACTCAATACGGAGGATTTCTTCTAATACGGACGCTTTTTGTGAAAAAATTGCCCCAAGTTTTGGGGCCCAAAACAGTGAATGGTACGTCATTTCGCGACCATTTGGTCGCGAAAGTACCCAAAATCAAATTTATTTCGCGACAACAAATGGTCGTGAAAGTACCCCCACTTCCCAAAAACAGTCGAAAAATGGCCACATTTGGCTTTACACACTTTTACCTTTATCCAATTTAGACTTTATCCAAAATAAAAAATAGATGCAAAATACAGCTGAAATTATCCAGGATAAGGCTAATCTGTATACAAAATTAAGACGGGTCGGCCATTTAATCATGATACGAATTCAGTCCCTGCCTGTGTTTCAAGTATCAATGAAAGTGAATGATTCAACGTGAACCTGCATATTTTAGAGTTGTCGAATATCATTTATTAAATGAAGTCGTGATTTTCCTACTCAGTGATTTGAAAAGAATTTGAATAAAATGTTTCGACTTCAATGTTGTCTTTGTCGTCACGGATGAAAGCGTTGTATTTAAACCGATATCGCCCTTCTGGAACCCTTGCTTGCCAATTTGAAGTCTAAAAAGTTTAAATTTTAATGTAAATAATTTGCTGTTAATTAGGGGCGTAAGGGGTTGGGTGCCCCTATGCAAATTGCGCTACCGTAGTGTTGGGTACTGGTACATCCTGGCCAAGGTGTAAGTGGAAAAAATTTGGAAAATTGCGGACTATTCGGTTATACGAGTAAGGACTGGTTTTTATAATAAACAATTTGTTGGACTCATACCAATGATAGCTTTATCATAGATGTAGTGTCCAATTTGTCGACAAAATTGTCAGATGCGCCACAATTTCCAATTTGGTCGACAGGTCGTGTTATATCTTCCCAAATTATGCGAGAATCATTTTCGAT
>SCLG01000111.1:328512-372773 GCA_004367875.1 Oikopleura albicans
AATTGCCTTGGTATATTCTATTGAGTACCTTGGGTATTCGTACAGGTGTCCATGCAATCAGTTTAACGCCGCTTATTATAGCATAGGAAACGGCAAAAATTGAAAAAATTAATTTCAAAGACATTTCATAACTGTGCATATAATCAATGACCATTGGGACACCGGCCGACGCAGACAAACAACCTTTTAACTTGCTAACAAACTTTTTAAAAGTTACCGTTATTTCACTGTCCCTCTTTTTATTCGATATTGTTAGCAGTTAACCTGAAATAAAGGCCATTGTGGTTGTCTGTACGGATGGAATAGCTCGTGGCATTTGAAGATTGACAACATGATTGACAAAACCAGCCACACTCAGAAGAGGCCACGCTCCCTAAAATAACTTACTTATCTTGGCTATAAGGGCATTTTCTAAAAGTGGGTGCACATACTTTAGCCTACTTCAGGTTACATTTGTTTAAATTTTCGATCGCAAACTTGAAACGAAAACGTCTACAATGAGCACAGAGGCCAGAAAGAACGCTCAAAGAAAAACGTGATGGGCCTAAGTGTAGGCCACTATTCGTAAAATATTATTAAGTCAAAATGTTTCACAATCTTTATAGAACTTTACGGTCTCGAATTTTCATTTTCGAATTATAGATGCAAAATCAGGTTCGCAATTTTTGGCACTTTAAATTATTTACCCATAAAATTAATTCTTCATCTTCAATAAAGACCATCATTATCAATCCGGCAGTCATGAAAACAAATGCAACTAGTCGAGTAATAAAGTTTCCTTTTTTGTCAAGTAATATCCCAAAGAATAAAGCAGCAACTGTCCGAATAAGCTAAAAACGGGTTTTTTTTATTCGTCCGTACCAACGTCCGGTCTTCAAGGTATGTTATTTTTTCTTCCGTCGAATAAAGTAAAACACTAAGTAATATAATATTTTTATGATTGGTCTGGTTTTAAAAATTTCCGAACAATTTCCTTCTTTATGGTTTTTTCTGACGTTTTTTCATATTTAACTCTGCAGACTAATCGGTTCGACCTTTATCAGGACGATTTCTCCTCGTGGTCTTATCAGACCGTTTTTCTTCATAGCCGTTATACGGGCCGTTATACTTCATGATTGTTGTGCGAAAACTTAACAAGGGGTGTATTTAAAATAATTAATTCCAAAGATAGGGATTAGCAGACAGTTAACGGATAAAAAAAGTTTAGTTGTAAAATTGTAAGAGAAGTCTATTAAAATATTTATGATGTCACGTATTGAAGACGAAAATATCAAACCCCATCAATTTGACGTAAGATTTATATTTGCAAGTAAATTGTCACGATCCGTGCAATCTTTTGTGTCCAAAGTTGTCTTACAATAATCCTCATAAAATCCGTCACTTTTCAAAATGCTCGTCATCATACCAAATCCTTGAAACATGCCGTTGAAAAAGAACGTTTCGATTATACAGAAAACTATACATAATATATTTCCCAGCAAAGCCATACTGGTAAGACAGTACTGTTAAATAATACTATTAATCACGTAAATGGTATCAAATAGTATTCAAATTATGAACTTGATTATTATTAAATTGCATTTGTAAATATTATTAGTTCTCGAAAGATCTTATTGGTAAGACACGCTAGCAATGATTACATAGTAAATTATATGGTTAAGATCGTAAACGAACGAAACATAGTTTTAACTGAAGTTCTGGACCAGAACTTCTAGCTCATTTCTAAGACATTTTGAAAAAATTCTGACTGTTGTTTTGTTTTTCGAAATTTGCACAGATTTTTGAGAAATCTGCATAATGCACAATTTATTAAATTAATAAAGATGCTAAAAATACGTTTGGAAAGACTAATCGAAGCTTTTCGAACAAACTTATTCGGTTGTTCAGCTGGCACCGTAGGAATTGGTACAAAGTACAAGCTGAATAATGTCAAACAAAAACGTTTTAACTGCTGCTTGACCGTTTGTAATCTCCAAAATTTAAAAACACAAACTGTACAATTATAGTTTTTAATTATTGTTTTGGATTGTTTATAAGGATTGCTTTTACCTTATTTTTACATAAATTTTACTTCAACTTATCTTTGAAGGTATCATGAATACGTTTAAAAGCAAAAACCGACCGTATGACGCTTTAATGGTTGTCGAATTCGTGCATATGTGGACATATGCAGCAACGGAGAAGAAAGGTGAATCGGCCGAACTTTGCTATCAATTAGAGGTTATTTGGTTATTCGTCTTTTCTGATTTTTCTTTTCGTTATAATAGCTTTTTCTTCAGCATAACTGATATTTTCCGTTGTATACTCCTTCACGAAAAAGTACCGTACTAATTAACGGCGTGCGTCATTAACGGCCCTTTACGATGCGTTTAAGTTACAACGCGCTTGATTTAAAAAAATGAAAATCAATCAAAATATTTTTTTTGCGAAGGAAAAATATCTTACTTTAGAGGTTTAATTCTTGAGCATTTTCAAGACAAGAGAAAATGGGTGATATAACGATCTCGTGGGCAAAAGACATAATGGCGCAAATGATGCAACGGTAATGATGTGCTGCCCATTAAAAATAAATTTAGAAATAAAATTTTACCCATTGGTTTAAAACTAACACACTTGGAGCTTAACTTCTAAGTGTTCAAGAAAACGGCGAAAAGGGTTCTTTTCCGACGCTCTAACTAAAAATAATCTTTAATTTTGCGGTGTATCGCAGGGCTCGGAAAAAATCGAATAAAAAAACTCAACTTTCCTCAGTTGTCGGGTTCACATTATGAAACAAGCTTAATTTTCCTGAGCTGCCTAGTGGACAAAAAACCTAATTTTCCTCAACTACCAAATTCAGAACATAAAAAACTCAACTTTCCTCAACTGTTGACCATATAAAGCTATATATAAAGCTATATAAAGCTGCTAAATTGAACAGAAAAAAACTTTCCTCAATTATCCAGCTGAAATTAGAAAAAAAGGCCAACTTTCCTCAACTATCGTATTTGTCTTAAAAGAACGCTTCTCAACTTTCCTTGGCAATTCGAAAGGACTTTCGAGGAAAAGTAACTTTTGCCGAGCCATGGTGTACCGTATACCGGATGACAAAAATTGCTTGTTACATGTATTGTTGGCGGGGCTGACTGAAAACGGAGAACTCCAAAAATGGAGAAACCTGAAAATGGCCTCTTAAATGCTCTGTAACACCAAATCGTATCTCCTTTTTCACATTTCACTAACGTAATCTAATACGCATCAAACTGCATGATATATGTGAATTTTAGAAAATTTTATATTTTCCATAATGTTAATTTTCTCCGTTTTCATGTTTTTTTACAATAATCCAATAAATAGTTTATGAATTCAAACACTAACTGGAATTAGTAGACCTAGTATCGCCAACTCATTGCCGCTAAAAGTTTTGTTTCATAAATGATACGTCAATATGCGTTAAGGACATAAAATTGTAAATATTGCAACGGCAGTGATGTGCTGGTCATTTAAACAGATTGTGGTCATGATCAATCATGACAAATTTAGCCCAAGTCAGACTTTAAGAGAGAAGAGTTCAAGCTAACCGCGAAATCTTGGCGTTTTGTGGTTGTCTCTTACGCTCGAAAATTTAACTTACAATTTTTCATATCCGGATTTGTATTCTTAATTATAATATTGTGGTATTTTGAAGACGACGAAACGAATTTGAGTCAAATGAGAAAGAAAAAAGCAGCAATGGTTCGGTACAAAGCGACCCGTCTTCTACCGCGTTAACCGTGTTGGGCATCAGTTCCAAATGGGATGAGCTTTTAATATTCCTGAAAATTAGAAAAATAAACACTATGTTTTTTTTTCAGATAATTGTTATGTCAGATAATTTTTTTTCACATAATTGTTGGGACATAAAATAACAATGCGGTTTAAATATGAAATGTGATATAAGGAATTTCCTATGAATTCGACTAAAACCTTCACCAAAAACAAAGCCTCTATCGTAGTACTAATTCTAAAAGACCGTTAATTATGTCACATGCGAGTTGAGTCGAATTCATGAGAAATCCTTTTATGAGGTCAAGTTTCCCTTGAACCAATCAATAGTGCGGTGAGCTCTCCAAAGTATTGCAACAAGTTCAACTTTATAAAATGGTTTATGGTTCGATGAAAAATTCGTCTCTGACTCGTTTTTTTTTATCAAAATACAATCATATTTACAGTTTTTTGTAGTTTAATAATTTATGTTAGGAAAATTATGCCAACTAAAGCCCTATTTGAACAACCGTTTATTTTCGCAATAGCAATAAACGACCCTTGCAGGTTATCATTTCTTATGAGAAGCGTTTTGAGCGGTTAAATTTACACGGCTTAAAAAAGGCCATTATGAGATTTCGTCATAATTATCACAATGTGACCCCTACGGGTTATACAACCGGTCGTGACCCTTGGGAGTTATTCTATATGCACCAAAATTTTAAGCTTATTTGGCATAAAAAGTAAAAAAGCGCGTCCCATTTTGTAACTGTATTTTAGGTCAAAAATCGACGCAATCAACATCATTTGAGAATTCGTTTGAAGAAAGCATTCTTGCGGCGAACAGAAATAGGATTTTAATACAAACTTAACCGACAAAGTAATGAACAATCCCATACACAAAACAAACTTAGAATCCTTTAAAAAGATCCATTATGCAAATGAACAAACCAAAAGCTCAGCGAATGTCGTCTACGTATATATCTGCCGAATCAAAAGAAAATCATGACTTAGTTGAGTTTTAAACACACAAAAAAAATGTTAGAATCATTAGATAACTAATGGAATATTCTTAAAATACTTTGAGCAGATTATACAATATGAGGGTAGTACTATTTTCACAGTTTTAATTCATTGGTTCAAAAACTAAGAAATAGAAATTTGGAAGTTCGATTCACGTTTGACTCAATGGTGTCAAAGTAATTAACACAAAAAATTTACCACAATTGTTTTTATGCCGTTTAGTAGTCATCAGAGTTTTTGAACCCGTTTCGAAAATGCTAAAAATTCAATTTAAAAAAAATCTGTCATTGCATAACTTGAGCAAAACCGAATTACAAATACGTCAATGTCAAATTCGTATCTTAGACGCACATCGTACGTTTTTTTAAGTTTTGTCAAAAAGGCGAGGTCCATATGGTCTAATGAAGTTTCTAATTTTGACCGCAAATCAGATAATGATAGGGCTTGAACAGATTAAGATCCAGATTACGAATTTATGAATTATAACTTATAGCGTTACTTTAATTAAATCTACATAATATAATATACATCTGTAGTAAGGAATAAATACAAAAAAATAACATGCACAGATCAAGTGTTTGGCGACGGTAAAAGCCCTTCCAAAATATTTCGAACCTATGATTAGATATTCATATGGTTTACAGTCATGCGCATATTGGGTAGCTAGCTACCTATTTTCACTTTATTTCTAAATACAAAGAGAACAGCTTGTGATAATAAAAAACGGACAACGGATTTGAAATCAAAAAAAAAAATTTACGTTTTTATATGGGAGAAAAATATTTTTTTTCAGAAAATTGTTTTTACGTTTAGGTCCGTGGATGACGAGGGTTAAGGTTGAAAATCACTCCAGTAAGGGAAGAAGAGCAGGGCTTCAAAATAAAATAATAATCAAACAAATCCGTTCATTGTTTGGCGCGCTAGAGCATATTGGGTAGCTAGCTACCCCAGATGCGCATGACTGTTATAGTAAACTCGATGCGCATGACTGTTAACATTCAGACTCTTAAATTACTTGATGTCCACTTTTTAAAACTTCCACAGTGTCTTGGTATAAGTTGCAAAATTAGCATGGTTTTACAACCCTGTCCTAGACTGTGTGCTAATCGTTTTGTTTATTCTATTAGTAAATTAAAAAATAAAATCACCTAACGCGTAAACATTATGTACTCAGAAATTTTCTTTTTTTGGAAAATATTGCTTCAAAAATTTTGGTCTTTCACAATACTACAGCTACGTGAATTATTACGGTACGTAGATTTATTATTCTGAAAGCATTCTTTAACACGAACAAAGGTATCCAAAGGGCATCTAATCATAAGTGTAGGCTCAATTCAACTTTATCTTACTATGGACGAAACCTTCCGGGCGCTCGTTTATCTACATTAAGTTTACCAGTATGAATAGTTTACCCTAGATAAACCGAAGGGGCCCCTTTGATGTCAACGCATATCCGTATTAGACAGATTTCTATAACACTGAAACAAAACAAGTGCAATTCGAATAAAACTTTAAAATATGTGAAAAAACGTTGAAAGTTTCAGACGGGGTTCTCTTGTACTTTTCGTATGTATTTTTCGATTTTCAACTTTCGGATAAGACATCGACCCATCAATGTTAATCCAAACCAGCGACGACGTTAAAGACTTGAGTGATGCAATCGTAATCAATGGTGATTTTGGTACAATGACAAAATTTTTAACTGGATTTTATATGCCAATTAAATACGAAGGTCAGGTGACAATTGCACCATTTTTTTTGTCATAAAAAGTCTTGTACCAGACTATTCACTCACTCTGTAACTAGTTAGGTGGTCTATATTAAATCTAAGCTTAGCTAATATGAATTGACACCTAAATGAAGCTCCTGAAAATGTTCACCAAGTTTTGGTTAAACGTGACAAATATGGATTTCCAGTCCGGGTTTAAATCAAGAATTTTTTCGTTCGCCGCGTCACGATCCGAGAAACTGATAAGTACAAAAATTGAGCTGGTTTGCCTCAAGCATTTGCACGAGGTCTAGAAGTTAAGAGTTGAAAATTAGGCCGTGTTAGATACTGGACAATAAAAGGAAGATTTGTTTTTGAATTTTTGTAATTTTGATGAACATATGGGCGGAAAATCAAAGTTTTTTTAATAGGATCTAAAAACACTATATTATTATTTTGAAAATGCACGATTTTAAAAACCCTAATTAAAGTTGCGTTTCTTGTTTTTGAGGCGTTAAAGAAGCAGTGGCATCTTCGTCGTGAGGAAAACGTGTTTAAACTCTCAGACAACACAATTGCATTTTTTGA
Organism: Oikopleura albicans; assembly: GCA_004367875.1. Lineage (NCBI taxonomy): Eukaryota > Metazoa > Chordata > Appendicularia > Copelata > Oikopleuridae > Oikopleura > Oikopleura albicans. The sequence goes on from SCLG01000111.1 coordinate 335,555, forward strand.
CAGTGACGTTATTTTGCCCGAGCACCTACAACATGCCAAATGCATCTATAATGGCCGGCCTGTAAAATGTTTTTTACAAAAAGTACCGAAATTTCTTCTAGTTTCGGGAGTGTCCGAGTCGCGATTTTCTGGAAATGAGTCATTTCAAGCAGCCCTCGGACTTTATCGTCTTGACAATATTTCGATCACGGCAAGTTATTTGAAGGTTGAAAATGAGAATGTGTCAATATCTTTTGACGACAAAAATATGACATGGAAATTTGAAGGGACCGGTTTGATAATACATGTTTTTATTAAACTGAATCGTGAAATTTTATACAAGTTTAGTAAGCTGTCAGGTTACCATAATTTTTATTGGTGCAGTTATTATTCCCCTAAGGGGCGTCATAACAGTCGTGCATCCCATAAAAAATAATGAGGTATTCAAAATTTAACTTTAGCTCATATTATAACTTAAAGGCTCGTTGATCCCTTGACAACTTTTTTGAGAATCAAAGTGGCCGATGACCAGGTGAATAATCGACATTTCAAAAGTAGAAACGCAAATAAGGTTGTGGTCATTTATAAACTCAAAGTCTGTCACATTTATTACGTCGTTAAACTAGTTTAAATTCAACAACAGTACAGTCCTTGCTCCTATAAAGGCCGATTTCGTTCATAAAAAACGGCCCTCAAAAGATTGGCGCCCCTCATAGAGTTAATTTAGCCACATTTTCATTAAGTTAGTGATGTTCACATTTAATTGACTAAAGGATTATGTAACTTACGGTTAACACGGCTAAATATGAGATAAGATGGAAATTTACGACATGTATGTTTTCAAACGTTAGAATTAACTTAAAATATGATTGATTGGGGATTCTTGAGTATAATATAATCTTTGAAATGATATTTAATGGGTTTAATGATACACATTATATCTTGTGGAATTTTTTTTTTATTCGTCCCAAAGTTTATTTTCATGATTTACGACAGGATTAAGATGAATGAGAAGCTGAGGATAGATTTTTTTTCGCTGTAGATTCTTCATGGCAGTCTCGTTTTAAAAACTCATCACTTAGTAAGCTAACACTATTAGCGTTAAACTTAAAGTTTACTTTAATAACGTTATCATTGATAACTTATCAATCTTCATGTTAAGAAAATTAACACACTTCATCACTTTAATATTGTTAATTTACTTAGGTAGGCGATATACATCACTATAATAATCACTGGTGTTTAAAGTTAAAACTTTTAGCCCTATTTTGGTATCACCGCGAGGTAACAGTGCAAAATGCTTGGCATTTTTTCGCGCCCCACATTATTTTTTTTTTATTTTTTATTCAAAATATTCAAAATTTAATATGAGCTCCAACACGTGGCATATTTTATTTGGCACCATTTTTTGTCAATAAATGTTTCTAACCGACATAAAGAGTCTTCGTTGGATAATTTTATGCAACTCAAAACGGATCGAATGCAGTACTTGCCCACGGAAACGTTTGATAACGACATCTATATTGATCAAAATGGGTGCAAAAAGTCATTTGGCGGTCAGTTGAACATCGAGCGACTTCCGGACTGCGCTGGTTTATACCTCTCAGATTTACTTGGCCGGAAATATAAAAATGAATTGAAAAACGCTGAAAACAGTATTACGAAGGAACAGTTTTAAATACACATAATTAAGTTATAGATCATATAATCCATACAAAATGTGATACTATATTGTTGTTTTTAGATTATTAAATAATAGCTAAATAACCTAAAACAAGAAGTCTTCAAAAATCGTAAATTGTTCTTTACCCAAAACTAAATCATTAGGATTAGCTTTTTGTTCGGTATAACTTATACCGTATAAGGTTATTCCGCGTCAAAAATGAACCACTTCTTCAAAGAAATATTCCGAGTCAATTTTGGTTCATTTTCAATGCGGGATAATCTTACGGTCAAGTCAATTTTTTAACAATAAGATAAAGCCCTGCCGGTCAAACGGTTTAATGTAAAGTGTCTTGATTTTATCTTATTAATATAATCGAAACTGAACGATTTGTATTTCCAGATTGATGTGAACTATTTATAATGACATTATATGTCTAACGAAGAAATATCGAACATTCAGTTAACGAGTGTAATGGAGTCTAAAGTAGCTCATTACAAGTGCCAAAATGACATTATAAAATGACATAGAATTAACTCTGCATACTCACATTTTTGTGAATCGATTTAAAACTGTAGTGTTGAGCTTCGTTTACAAAATTGTGCCTTACTCAAACAGCTCGAAGTAACCAAACAGAGCCAAAAACAAAACGCATGGTTTTGTCAAATCTGTATGGAAGATAACACGAAGCGAATGGTACTGGGATGTGGCCACACTGTATGTCATAACTGCTCAAACGTCATAAATAACTGCCCGTTTTGTGACCAGAAAATTAGAAAAAATGATTTGCGACAAATTTTTGACGGATAAAAAATACGGAACATTTGTCAATTTCGTCATTTTACTGCGCAACAACAAGTTAACCAGAAAATTAGACCAGAAAATTACCTTTTTAATAATAATTTTACATACATACTGTATGTTTTATACATGTACCGTAGGGGGACTCTCTGATGGGACTGCTTTAAGCGAATGCGCGCGCATGCGCTGCTTAAAATCATATGCGCTGCCTAAAAGCACTCCTATCAGAGAGTCCCCCTACGCGTAGCTACGGTATGTTTTCAAATATCACGATTCGAATAAGGATGAAACCCAAACCGAATAATCCATATAAAATGATAACAGATAAGAGAAAGAAAGTCACTAGTAGCTATCATTTTGTAAAGTTCTCATAATAATCGACCTATTTAACTTTCTTCTTAATCTTATTTATTCATATTTTTATTCATTTATTTATTTTTCATATTATACCACCTCCAACTGCGTTGTATTTTTCTTCCTAAGTTTTCATACCTATTCTATTTGTAAATATCCATTGTAGCTATTAAAAAGACGAAACAAACTGTCCAGTTTTCCTTTGTGACATCTCTAAACCGTTTTGCCACGTGAGTTGATTTTTGCTGCCAATTGGCTGGCGAGGAAACGGGCCAATAGAAAGCGCGTTTTTTTCAAATCAGTAAACGTTTGGGACGTTTATCATGATAACTTGCCTCGATACATTCCGTTTTCTTTTTCTCGTTTTTTTTATCACTTTAACACATGAATTTCTCTGTACAACAATAAAATTAATTATGAACGTTACATTAATGAGACCTTTATAATTGATGAGTCATAATTCCGAGTGTTTTTGATAAACAAAAAAAAACGATTGAAATATATTGCCTAACTCGTGAATATATTTTTGAAAAAACCCATCCTCAGGAGCCCATTTGATTAGTTTGGTGGAAAAAGACGATATTTAGTAGCGTTTTGTACTGTTTGTCTGGGCATAAAACGACGGGCCTAAATCGTTTTCTGTATCATTTTTAAAGGTTAGTGTGGCATCATTGCGGGAGTTAATCCGCAGAGACACAGTACAGATATTTTGTCTTGCTTTTCAATTGGGATTTTGATCTGGAGGAGGCCATTTTCTAATGTACTTCCATCATCTGAAAAGGAGATAAATAACTTTTTGGACACTTCACGGTAATTTTACTGATTGTGTCATTTTCTTCTGATCCATGGCGTTTTATTATTTATCTATGAGTCAAGACTGTCATACTTTGCACTCCGTAAAAATCACTAGTCTAAATAATGATAATCTGTTTGCATATTTCATATAATTGTTTGCGGGCCAAAAAAGTGATTTTTGATTGAGATGATAGAAGCTACTCTGGCTTATGGAACCACAAAGTTTAGCCAAAAAACTCCTAATGCAAATGAAAATGAGGCCACAATGGCGGATTAAAAACAATACCAAAGTAACATAAAAAAAATAATACAAATTAGACCACCACAAAAGAAACAACTTACGCCGAAATAGTTCTTTTTTTTTAACATTTCACGTAATTAAGATACAGCCCTTACTTTTTATATGAACCGTTTGTGGTCCTGGAAAAAACAGTTTTCATCAAATACACGACCGTTATGGAGTTAGTGCATGTCATTGTCATAGTCTCAATTTAGGACAAATTTTTAATGACTTTTATTTTATTTTTTTATGTTAATTACACCCCCTAACCACTTAATAAAAGCACGATAAAATCCATCAGTTTGACGGAAAACAATTTCGAGCATTTGGTGGTTGGAGTACATTTGGGGGTTGTACTATGCATAATCAAAATACCACCTGGCTAATTAATGTTAAATTACTTCAAATAAGAAAAATAAATTGCCAAAAAGTCAAATTGAAAATATTTAACATTACGTTATGGAATAAAATTCATTCTAAATTAATTTCATCTGAACGGGTTCACGTAACGATTCGGCTTTCAAAAAATGGTGTTTATTTTAACTTGCCAAACGTCAAATGTGTAACGAAAGCGTATTTTTCAAGGGAGGGATTGAGTCTATTCAAAAAAATGATCAGAATAATATTACTTCAAATAATATTTTCGATCGTCTGGTGGATTAAGGGTTTCTTGTCGCCCATCAGGCAAATTCCAAGACGGAAATTACTTTTTCAGGGTCGATTTAAACGTTCACTATATTTTTAAAACTACAAATATATTTATTCGGCAGTAGATTTGACGTTTCAGATAAGGGACTAGAAATCGAACGGATCAAAGGAAGCGCCCTTATTTCTTTAGAAATTATTAATCTCTTTATTATGATTTCGATTTTTCGTGGACTGTATAAGACAGTTAGTATGTCGGCAATTGTAGGGCAACATGTTACATTTTTTTGCTGGAAAATAGTAAGCGGAAATTGAAAAGAAATATTTATAAAAAATGAACCCGAAAAATGTCCCGGTAATGCTGCTCGTAATACAAATCGAGTACTTTACACCCTGGAAAGATTTTGATTATTTAAAATGGATTCCAAGTTTTTAAAAATCCCAAAAAAGTTTCAACATGTTTTATACACAGGGTGCGCAGTTATCTTGCGAGCAGTTATCTTGCGAAAATTGCCGTTCGTACGCTTATCTTGCGTCTTTTCAGAATTTTGTTTGTCGGGATTTATAATAATTATATTATATGCACTGAGCAGTTATCTTGCGAAAAACGCTTATCTTGCGACTTTTCAAGGACCAAGTTCGCAAGATAACTGCGCACCCTGTCTAGCACATTTTTGCGATTCTCGAAAAAGGATGTAAAAAATCAATAAAAGACGCCCAGCACTTTATCATGTCCCATAGAATTTGACTTATACCTTAAGAATCTTTATATTGCCTCATACAGTATGAGTCATACTGTACTTTTGCGTAACGTAAAATAATCTACACAAAAATTTTAAAATGAATGCACCATGACGGGTTAAATTGTAATATAAGAGCTCAAGTCATCAAAATGTCATAAGATAGAAACAAACGCTTCTTCCACCGCCATTTACCTAAACACAAAAACGGTTATTCAATCAAATCCAAATATACAAAAAGCAAAACTTTACGATTAATCCCTGACAGACCCCCTTGTATATTCGAAGTCGACCAGCAACGGAAAGTAAAACAGTTATTATTGTGGGAAGAACATTTTTTTAGAACAACATGATTAAAGTGACATTACGACCTTTTTGGTTACTTAGTTGAGCTGTCCTCACCTGTCTCTCACGTTGTGTCCGGCAGATTAAGACTTTGTTCATCCTTCTTAAAAAAATACTTTTACTCCCCCTGAGTCAGTATACATTCATAGTGGCCTTTGAGTATAATTTATCACACATACGGTATATGACCAAAATGGCATAGTCTATGCCGCATAGAATAATTTTTGTTAACGTTTCTTTAACCACATGCCACCCAGGGCTCAGCAAAAATCAGCTGGTCTTCCAATTCGTGATTTTCCAGTTCGTGAACTGGGCACCCGAGGCGGGCACAGCTCATTAAAATTTAAGACCTCGAAATGCGATTCGGGCACAGCTTATTAAAATGAAAGAGTATTACCTTAATACTTCGGTGCCAATTTATTGCCACTTGAAATCAAATCAGTCTGAGCTCTGGCACACGGTATCAAATGTGAATTCATATCGTAACTAATTGGCGTCTAAAAGTCTTATTAGTTCCAACAAAATTTAAGTCGATGCCACAAATGTGCTTTCAATTTCCACACAAACCACCAAGAACGCCACTTTTACAATTGACTACTGCTAGTTCCGCTTTCTGTTTTGTATTTTTCACTTTAAATTATCGAGTGTGGCAACCGTCGGGACAGTAGCAACTGATGCACAAAAATAATACTGCACATATGACCATATTTTAATTTTTTTAGTTATGGACATTACACCCCTGTCGAGATAGGACCTGTGTCGAGATAGGAATACCCCTGTCGAGATAGGAATAAATGATCAGGATAAAATGATCGGGGTACGTTCGGTTTCGGCTAACGCACACCTAATACGTTAATGTTTTTAACATGAGTTAACGTTTTTTAGACATTGCGGTCATACTCGTTATTAAACGTTTCTTTCTCGAGCTTAACGTTTTCGCATACCAAAAAACGTAACGCGCAGATAGACCAGTTAATAATTGAGAATAATTGATGTCCTTTTTTATAAATCTTAATGACTGTTCTTGTGCTGATGGTTTTGTATACGATAGATGTTGAATCTGGACTATTTAACGAAATCATGCTGTTTTACAGATATTTGTAAATTTAAGGGCGTGGTTTACACAAATCGTAATCCAGTTTTTGTTTTAAGAAGACTTATATTGTTAATATTAAAGGGATAGTGATAAAAATTATCTTTCTAGGTACGTTTTCTTAAGTTTTTTGCTACATATTTTTTCAGAGAAGACCTGGGTGTGCTTAATTACGGTAGGTTTTTCAAATCAGAAAATGGTGCCTAAAAAGCCGTCCCCTGTACATCTATTTGTTTTCGTTCAAAAATATATACCGTTTTATTTGTATCTACTGCTGAATTGTAAGTGTGGTCAGTTACATACACACAGATTATAGATTATCAGGCGTTAATGCAGCTTATCAACCAAACGTTAAATTATTTGAGTTTCATTTTCTAGATTAAAATCGAAACCATCACTGGTAGCGGGATACCACAAATTCTCTAACTCATACCGATTCTAGATAATACAAAACAAAAACTTATTTATGGATGGAATAAATATTCTTATGTTGCGCAATCTTTAAAACATCGCCAATTAAAATTAAAATTTTTAATTATTTAAAATTAAAACTTTTAACTGTTTAAGATTAAAACTTTTAATTTTTTATTGCCCCTAAAATTTTGTGAGAATATAATATTACAGAGTGGTCGCCCAGTTAATATATGTACATTGTATATTGTTTTGAAAAAGCGAAATATCAGCGCAAAGTTTGTGAGACGCGGTTTTAGCCTTGAAATTATNGACGCGGGTTAAATCGGTAGAAGTTGAGGTTTGGACCCATAAGAGAAGAAGGATAGACCTTGCAAACAAACGTCTAATCAAGAAAATCCGTTCATTGTAGGCCACGTAGCGAATTTTTTAGTAAAATTGGGAGCTATAAAAAGAGAAAAAAAACGAAGAAAAAAAAAAGATTTACTGTGATCGCCCCTCTTGTCGATAATTTTTATCCCAACAGCCGCAAATCAAACAGATTCTCAATAAATTGTCGGGAATAAATATTCTTATGTTGCGCAATCTTGAAAACATCGCTAATTAAAATTAGAATTTTTAATTTTTTATTGCCCCTAAAATTTTGTGAGAATATAATATTACAGAGTGGTCGCCCAGTTAATATATGTATATTGTTTTGAAAAAGCGAAATATCAGCGCAAAGTTTGTGAGACGCGGTTTTAGCCTTGAAATTATGTCACAAACTGTTCCGGTTGAATTACGAGAGTTAAAATCACGCTCGGGAATCCTATTCAATTATATAGTTTCGGTAAGCCTTAATCGGTCTACTGGTAAGTATTTAACAGTCATGCGCATATTGGGTAGCTAGCTACCCATTTTCACTTTAAATCTAAATAAAAAAAGAACGAATTACGATATTAAGAAACGGACAACGGTTTTGAAATCAAAAAAATAATTCACGTCTTTATTTGGGAGAAAAACAATATGTTCTTGCAGTCCATCTTGGAGAAAAACGATTTTGGAGAAACCTATAATCAAGATAAAGCTTTAAATCTTAATTGAAGGAGAACCGCATATGATAATTCAAAATGAACAACGAATTAACAATTTATAATGATATCCACGATCTAAAATCTACAGTATGTTTACCCCCTGCGCCGTTATGTTTCACCATTTTAGATTTAATTTTTTTTTTGAATTCAAATAACACAAGAACCGTTCACGATAATTAAAAACGGACAACGGATTACAAACTGTAAAAAAATGCGCGCAATATATAATTAAATGTGAGTGTTCACCCCCTGCGCCGTTATGATTCACGATGTTTTCTTTGAATTTTGTTTCAAAGTTCGATAAAAGGAGAACTGTTTATGATAATTGGAAACGGAAAACGGATTAAATATTGATAAATGAAGTAGCATATTTAAACTTGAGTGTTCCCCCCTACGCCGTTATCTTTCCGCACCTTCTGGTTTAATTTTCGCTAATTTGAACTGCGTTATAATTTCATCATCGGAGTTCAATTCCATGTTTCTAAGCGCAAATTCACAAATATAGTAAACTGACAGAAAACAAACAAAAAATTGGTTAAAAACAATTGATTCTGATTGGCCAATTATTTACCATTATTTAATATAATTTATATTTCATTTTTTTTTTATTCAACTTGTAATTATATCGTTCCATTTATGGTGCGAAAAACACATTATATAATTTGTAGCGCACTTTTCGCATGTCAAATTTTTGGGTGCGTCAACGTTACGCTGCGTAACTATTGTTTTACAAGAGATGAATTATTTTTTTTAAATTATATTCTTAAAGTAAACATTTGCACCTATATTTTAGTCGTTGTTAGAAATTAATCCGTCAACTAGTTCGCTAGATAATTTCTTTGGAAAGTTTAGACAACGGGTTTTTTTACAAAATCGTCGACACGTTTGCGCTCACGGAGGACGCGGGTTAAATCCGTAACCAGTTGAAAACCGCCTCAGGAAGAGAAGAAGGATAGGGCTTCAAAATAAAATCATAATCAAAAAAATCCGTTCACTGTATCGCGCTCTGTGAATTTAGGAAAAAAATGGGTAGCTAACTACCCAATATGCGCATGGCGCTTATAGAAAGCACGCTGCGCATGACTGTTAAACAGCGCAGATGACCGTTCGGTCAAAACATGTCATAACATGAACACATAAAGCAATTTTGTCCGATAAGGGACGATGCGTGATAATTGTGCTAGTATATTAATGACAAAATGACAAATGACAAAATGTTTTACACGTTTGTGATTCTGATTCAGAGAACTCATTCTGTTTTAGTAACCGACGTTTAAATACATCAGCGATGAAAGATTACCAAAAATAGCTCAGTTTTTTGTCGTTTCAGAAGGATTTTAGAGGCACCACGGTCTGCAGACACCTTATAAGTGGAACTATTTAAATTAAATAGAACTAATTTTATAAGGTTATTGACGATTCTAAGTAATTGTGATTTTTTACTTCGAGAGAAAAAAATAAGCCATAACCACCAAATTTTTTCGAAAAAAACTGTTTTGGCCAAAATGTTCGTCTCGAAAAGTTAGCTTTTAATATTTTTGGAAAATCAAGGCCAAGTTCAACGAGTCACGTGATAATTTTGATTAAAGGCCTCCAATTGGTCCATTTTTATGTCCACGTTTTAAGTGCCTTAATTAATTTTTTTTTCACTTTTTTTTCGCTCAAAAGAAAGCTTGTATGTTTTTCTAGTGAAGATTTTCTCGAATTTTTGATATCATCTCCAGAACTCTTATGGCAGAATCCTATGGANAAAAAATAAAATAAAAAAGGACTAAATGACTTTTTAATTCCAAAGTTTTGAACGTTCCTGTCCAAATTTAATGGGTATTTAAGTAGTATTATTGCTTTTAGAAGTAAGTTTCGGAAAAATTGTCCACGTGCATGCCCGTAAAACGTAATACTTACAAAATGAGACTTTCTAACGAAAAAACTGAAATATACTCACTTTATCAAAAAATCAACTAAACGGGACAAAAAATTATACTGGGTCGTAAATATAATAGCCATACAAATTGTAGGCTGTTACAAATTGATTTCGACAAAAATGAAAATGGCGAAACGTCACCAAATGGTTTTCCAATGGCAATAATTTAAATTTTTAAAACCTTTCTAAACAGTATCTCAAAAACTACTCAAAATGTTGAATGTAAAATATAGTTATGTGTTTGTGATCTTTTGTGATCTTTAAAGGGAGAATTCAGAAACAAACGATTGACACAATGAAAAAATCGGACAAACGTTAAGCGAAAAAACAGTTTTTTGAAGAAATTTTAATGAATTTGTGGTCTTGCTCATGCCATACCAAAAAAACTTCTTAAAAACGTGTACTTCGAATAAAAAGATAATAATTTTCACTATTCCAAGATCATGTTAACTTATTTAGTCATATTTGCTTGTGAAAACAGTTAAATTTATACTAACGCAGCATGTATACGCATTTATACCGTTGCAATTATTTTAAAGTGAATGCTAATTTGTCTCAGATCAGCGTTACTACGAAAATTGTACTTAGGACGTTTAAGATTCGTGTCTTAGATTTTAAGTACATCATATATCTCAATTAAAAACATGATCTATTAAAACGGGTACTTTGACGTCATTTACTGCTCTACCAGTATACACAAAGCAAGAATACGAAATAAACCAGTGGACTAAATGAGGCACCCTCAAAAACCTCGAGTAGGTATAAACAAATTTTGGATAAACAGGTTTTCGTTGAACAATTACAAGTATTTGGTTGTTTATTATAGTGGTGTGAATTCGCTTATCATACTTGGACCGCGGAAAAGCTCGTTATAAAACGGTATAAACTAAAGAGTATGCAGTAAGTAATTAATATGCGTACGACGAGTGGTAAATATTGTATAATTGAAGAACTCAGTTGTTTTGAGATTATACACACTCTACAAATAAAACCGTCGACTAGGTCAAAAATATTTTGTTGACTATAATTTTTCTATATACTATAATTTTTCTAGATAATATAATATTCCTTTTCGGGCACACGGGTTTAAAAATATCTCATTTCCTTAGAAAATATCTAGTTTTTCTTATTGGTAAGTAGAAAATTTTTTATCATAATCAATTTACACACGATACGCTTCTATCTTGCAACTGAAAAATCCGCAAGATAACGGAGCGAATGAAAAAAAAACTACAGGAAGAGGGGTTTCAAGATAACAGCGCAGGGAGTCTAGTTTGCAATTAAAAAGATGAAATTATAATTCGAGACTCTTTTTTTGTTTGAATTGACTTCCTTTTTTGACAATCGCGAAATCTTTTTTTATAAAAAAAAATAGGGCTTTAACTAATTTTGTCATCCCAGTTGTAGATGTTTCTGCTAATTTTCTAATTTATAAGACATCATAAAGTAGAGACGTAGGACAGACAATTTCATCAACCAAAAAAGGAAAATGATAATAAATTTGCGTTGAAAATGTATCTGGTTTTGATGCTTTGAACCCCCTTACGTGTTATCAGTGAAACGGATTATAAGTGGCTTGCTTCCGAGCGTAGGTTTTGTCACGTAACCCGCGAGGATGACTCACTAACGGGGAAATAAATCAGATGATACTTTCACTTATGCACAGTAAAACAAGTTTCTTAATTTTAAAATACACATACTATGAGAAGAAAAATACCAATTCACAGTTAACCATTGCTCTAAAATAAGTTATATTTAAAATAAGTTTACTATACTTCATAAATATTTATGATAATTTTTATGAACAAATACTTTTATCGCTTCAGATCGCTCCCAACTTGCCGTGTCCTTGATTGATTTTAACACGCTTTAGACATATTTCTATAAAAACTAACATAACTTACTTATTGCAGAAAACGTTTAGTTGACTGTGTTTATATCAGTTTTAATTACAATCGACACATACCACATTGATGTACTCGAAATGAAATATCTTGACCTTGATAATGAATCTCTTCGTAGTTGAGCTCTAAGTAATTGGGGTTAACTCTTGAATCAAGAGTCTTGATTATAAAAAATGGGCCTAAAATTGAGGTCCAATTTTACATTTGAAAATCAGAATTATTATCTGACGGAAAATGGTGGTTATCATGTCGATCCACTAAATATCGGCGATATTTTATCGCCATTTCCATAAACTTTCTGAAAAGGACATACATGTATGTCATATACAGTTGGTGCGCTCACAACGCTACGCAATCACTTCCTCAAAAAGCGTTGCGTTGTGGGCAAACCGTAGCGTTGTGGGCGCACCGTTGCGCTGTGGGCGCACCGCTCACCAAATGCATTACAGGGTATTGGCTCATCTCTAGAATTGAGAACTAACTTATTTTCAATCACTAATTTTTCACAAATTCATTTTGTATTGAATAAATTATATTATTTTTAATTCGGCTCAAGAACATATGACGAGAAATATGTTGTGTGATAAACGAAAACATAGGTCAAAACCCATTGCGTTGTGGGCGCAACAACCTATAGGCCAAAAACCGTTACGTTGTGGGCGCACTGTAGCGTTATGGGGCGTAGCGTTGTGGGCGCACCAACTGTAGGTAGGGCATGCGGCATGCCGTCCGAAATTTTTATTTTAGGGTTGAGTAGCTCAGAATCTGGGAGTTGGTTTGGTGCAAAACATGTAGTAGAGCGAAAAAAACATGATTTTTCAGTTTATTTTTTTTTACGGTTTATTTCTAACCGGTTGGTAGATGACGCTTTGAAGGTTCACCATTAACTGCGCCGTGGTCGGCGTTGTTTCCTTGTTTTTTTTTCAATTTTAAAATAAATGGATTGTTACAACTTGTAACCCCAAAAAAACGTCTGACGTACGCAAAGTAGCTAGCGTGTTTTAACTAAAATCACTAACATATCGGCGCATGTATGAATGTATAAATGTATATATGTAAAGTACAAATCGGGTACCCTATTATCTTTCACTTTTTTGAGATTTTTTATGAAATTTAACGCCCCATGTATACAATAAAACAATGTGAGTGATTCACTAAATGTACTAAGTAAAACGTTTGGTAGCCGTGCGGGAGCGCTATCTGAATTCGGCGCTGTAACTTGTACGCACGCCGGCGCCCTCAAAAGTTATTTAAAGCCGCCTAAGAGTCTCAAACCACCATCAAACTTCTAAATTAGCTTCCGATATTATCTACTAAGCGGATAAATAAGGACATAAATTTTGAATAATGAAAGTGATAAATTCAATTGCAATTTTTTCAGCAGCCGCATTGGCACAAGACGACCAAGATGTCGTAAGTTTTACATTTAAGGCACTAGTTTAATTTAGCGAAATGATTTTGAAGTCAGTTCGAATTTGTTTTTTATGTGATGTATATTATGGATCTGTGAAATTTTTTGTTTGGTCCTAAACTAGACGCGATGTCATTCCTTGTATCTTTTCAAAGATAATTTTAAATTCTTCGTACCTTATATAATATAAGTGACTTATATTCGTAGTCAATCGGAAATCAAATAAAATATAATCAACCAGGTACTCCATCAAAAATAAATATGTGACTTCGAAGTTGTTTTTAAATTAAAAAAAAACGTTTCGCCAGATTCGACCGGTGTCATTTTGAAAAGGTGCTTAAATAATTTCGATTGATTCTTCAGAGAGGTATGAGCCCACCAAAACGAATGCTGAAATTGCAAAACAACTTCAAAAGTTGGCTGACAGAGAATTTATCGCCATTGGGACCCCGTGTTACCGACCGGTATTTAAAAAATGGAGTAGTAATCAAAACGTTCTATTTTGTGTTTGTTTAGCTGGGAACGGCATGCAGACAATATTGCGGCGAACATGCTGAGGGCCTTTAACAGACCCCAGTGTGGATTTTTCGACCAGTCGATTCAACATGGCGGCCCAGACCCCAACCCGGAGCATCGACCCGATGGAAAACCGCGACGAACGTTGCGCCGGCGGCGTGAGATTGATGTGATGCTCAAATACGACAAAAATAATCCAATTAAAGGGCTCAATCAAATTTTAAACGGATTTCGTGTTTGGTCTGAGCGTCATATCAATGAGTGTTCCGGCCAACGAAAAAGCCAATTCATTTCTAATCGTATGCAAAAGTGGATCAGGACTGTATTCAAGTAGACTGCTTTGGGGCTTATAGGCACTAACATTTGCCCCTAAAGCCGATAAATAGCGCATTATTTTAGAAATTACGTACAGACCAAGGGATACCTGTTAAATTATTCCAACACTGACTTAGACCACCGGGTAACGATATTTTACCTTTAGCTCGGAGCTTAAATTTCTTTTTAAACTTAAGCAAAAAAACTTTTAAATGTCAAGTGACAACATTTAGATAAAACAAAATCTAGTCAATCTGGAAAAATATAAATAAAAGGCCCTTTTAAAGAACTAATAATGTAAGTGATTTATGTTCAGTTGAACTCTAAATATTTGTTGTCCTTAAAAACTACCTTAAATTTACATTTAATTTAGTTCAGATAATCTTTAAATTATTAATCATGATTTATGAGGGAAAAATAAATCCAGCAGTAAAAATTATACTATACGAAATGGCCCATTTCAAATGGGTATAGACTATACCGTATAGACTACACACCGTGTAGATTATACACAGATATACAAGACCTAAAAAGTTGATTTTCAACGCAGAGGTTTTATCGGCACCGTATGAATCACTCTATTTTCTTTTGTGACGAAAGGTTAACCCGCCGAAATTTTCCACTTTTGAGCCAGATTTCTCATTGGCCAGAAATGAAGAAATTTCGGCCGATTACCCTTTCGCCACAAAAGAAAACAGACCGATTCAGACAGTGCCGTTTTATCATATAAGTTGGGTTTCCAGAAACACATTATTGAATACGCGTCAGAAAATTGGGCGAAAAATACGAA
Source organism: Oikopleura albicans (assembly GCA_004367875.1). Lineage (NCBI taxonomy): Eukaryota > Metazoa > Chordata > Appendicularia > Copelata > Oikopleuridae > Oikopleura > Oikopleura albicans. Next base: position 350,594 of record SCLG01000111.1, read on the forward strand.
AAAACATTTTAGATATCTGAAATTTAGATATCTGAGTTAAAATTCTGTACAGTACTGATAATTCCTAACAAAACAAAACTTCAAAACAAAAAAATGCACACGTGTCACGGCGATTCCGAAGACATCTGTTTAATGTATGAATTCTTCTTTTTCGAAGTTTCACTTTATGAATATAATAAATGTACAATTAAGTTATCTGAATGAATTGCGTATTACCTGATAAAATTTAACAAGATGGCGGTAAAGTAAGCATAAAAGTTACGTTGGCCAACGTTTCTATCCTTGATTGTCTTTTACTTCATGACTTATTGGAAGTTTTTCACTAACGCATCCCATAGCCTTTTTCCACTTAAAGTAGACGTTTATCGTGGCTACCTAATTTTCCCCATTTTACTCCTTTTGGTAACGGTGGTTTTAATATAGATCACTGAGTTTAATATTGTTCAGCTAGAAAATCCGGTTTATCTGATCGATCTAAAAATAGTAAAATGCTGGGGTTAGATAAACTAAGAACAATGAGGAAATGAGGTAGCGGCGATGAACGTCTACTTTAAGCGGCAAAAGGATATTATAAGTTCCTCGCCAGCGCGAAAATATGATGAGTTTTTTTTTCAGAATTGAGAAAAGTTATTTAAGATTAATGTTAGTTTTATTTACAATCTGTGTACAAATATATAAAATTACCACAAAATATAATCATTATGGACACAATGCGTAACGTCGAATCACCTCACCAGTAGATCTGCTTGTCGTGCAACACTTTAACGGTTTAACTATGATACTTCCAATTTAGAAATGAGAGAATGTGAGGAAACTTTAGTCTTTATTATATGGTAGTTTTCAAAAAAAAACTCCAAAGATAAACCCAAGTCTTATATGATAGTTTGGAATAAATTTGACCAGCACAACATCCTTGTGTAAGGGTTCGTATAATGGTATTATTACAACATGCTAGCCCTGTTTGAACAGGATCATACTGAACTGGGCCACAACATGCACTGTTAGGCTGTGTTTTGGTTTGAACCACTCCATTACAGCAGTTTGCATCCGCACTGTCAAATGATTGGCCGTGGCAGCACGCATCGTTTATCACGTCACGCTTACACGTTGAATATGTTGCTTTTATTGGATTTAGTTCCGGTACAGCGTTTGCTTCCCATCCCGAATTTTTCCATTGGTCACACTGCTTCTTATCAAACTCGCTGTTTTGATTATTGAAGTCGAAATTTTTGGCCTTTTTCAATTTATTTTTAAAAGTTTTTGGGAAAAAATGCCAAAAATTCGGTTTTCGGGAAAAATTACAAAAATCGTTTTTCGGAGAAAAACAAAAAAAAAATTCTGGGAAAAGGTCTTTCGGGGAAAATTCAAAAATGTCTGTTCAAAGAATACGTTTTTCGTAAAAAATGTTTTCCACGTAAAATGCAAATGAGCTATAATTAATAGCCTATAAACAGTAGTACAGTACTACTAGTACAGTACTACTAGTACTGTTACATTAGTACTGTTACAGTACTAATTTCTATATCTAGGGTGGCGAGCTGGTATTTTGACCCGAATTTCAAAATTGTACCGGTTAGGAATAAAACCGGAAAATTTTTTTACACGAATATTATCGGGTATATTCTATCATTTAAAAAAATTAGGGCGCTCAGGCCCTTATTTCGTGTCCAACATATCCCAGCTGGCCATCCTACCTATAGTAGTTTTCTGGAGTGAGAAAAAAAGTGTCACCGAGAAAATGTCGCTTGTAGCTTTGAAACCGTACTCGGTCTTATCTATGGTAAGACCCGCGTCGAGCTCGGTGACAAACTGTCCACCCACACCAATATCATATTTGTTAAATGTAGTAATTAAATGAATAATCATTTCTTGCGGAGAAAATTGTGTTAAAGTATGACCTGGTCCGTCGAAAACAATGCGCGGCCCATTTATCACACTCACAAAGCGCTGCGCCATATTCATCATCACTCCTACAAGTTGACCGTTGATTCACTTGGTCGCATTCGATCGTATATTTATAAACATATGATAATGGAACACCAACTGCGGATTCTACATTTACAATTTTATTACGATTGGGATGACATCCATAATCAGTTTTAGAAACGTTGGGTAGAAATCACCGAAATTCTAACAGAAATATTTAAAAAATATGTTTCGAAAATACCCTGTTATTGCCTAAAACCAGTTACTAACAACAAGTAACAGTTCATTTAAGACCAACAAACTAAAAGATGTTTTTTTAGAATCGGTATAAATTATACCGTATAATATTAGGATTTCTACCATTTGGCCAAAATTATTTGCACTAAAATAAGTTTTTGTATTTTGATGAAATGATTTTTACAAAATTTGAATTTTCCCATCATTGTGACATACGTTTTTNTTTTTGGCGGTGTTAGCCTTTTATAACAACCTATTATATAATTTCTTAAGAATTTAACCATTTGACCAAAAATCCTTGCACACAAATAAATTGTTTGGTGTATGAATTCAAGCGGTACAAGGTTGGTAATACCGATTCAATATTTTTTTTACCTGAGACATTAAACCTCCGGTCGGCTTGTTCATAACATAGATCGTGCAGAAAACAGCATGAGTCTACAGCATCAATTGGACGCCCTTGATTATAAGTCCCGCAAAAACAGCCATATCCGGCATATTCCAGACCAGTGACGCCTGGCATGTAACAATTTATATGCTCTTGAAATTAAACCAGACCACATTTTACAGCTGAAAGTATTTATAAAACCAATACAGATGATAAACCAATTCTGGGACACTTTTTCTCAAAAAAGTTCAATTTAACGATTTTTGCGCTCGAAAGCCAGGATGAGCAAAATTATCGGAGATGTAAATTATTGATACCCAGTGGTATTGGGACATAAGTATTGACGATAATTTGGAATTTTTCTTGGAATACACGTTATATATGAATAATTTGAATACTATTCCGTTCAAATAAATTATTTAGCATTGTCATAATACGTGGCTAAACATGTATCCCGCAAATGTCAGCACAGGTTGTATTATGGGTACAAGTATTATGAGTACTACCCATTGGGTAGCGTCCATTTTCATGTGGTTTCGTTGTTATCCACAAACTACATATTGATAGCGAATTAACGAATAAACTGTATACATAGTTAACCTGAACAAAGTAAATAAAGTGCTCGAATACTCATCCGGTCGATATATATATTCTCTTTGGAATTCTCTTGTTGACTTGTATCGTTGCTTCTGGTGACGACTTTTGCTCTATATTAACAGTGTATATTCCATGTAAATAAATAGAATTCTAATTTTCCGTAAATTTTCTTCACCAAGATCAATAAGAAATAGCATGCTTACCTCTATATTCTTAAAATAATCACATTGCTTCCATTAATTTCATCATTTTTCCCGAAACAAAACTTTAATAAATAGAAACGTTTGTCTTGAAAAAAACTCGACAGACGCTTATTTATGTCAATATAATCAGGAAGTATGGAGCTAGTTTTTGCAGTTGAAATAATTTTTATATACTTTATATAGATGTGTATCGTACCGTATCGTGCCCAGTATGAATAGTTCTAAGGCATGACACGAAAAAAAATATTTGATTACCGCATTGCCAATACGGCATTACTGGAACATATGAATCATATGATATGATATAAAAAACAGTTTCGTACAAAAATTAGTTTATTAACTCAATTCATTTGCGGAATATAATATTGAATTTCAAGAGACATGGCTAGGGCATCGAAAATGATAAATTGCTCTCTAGCGCCAACATATGGACATGTAAAAGGTTTTTGATAGTTTTAAAAAACTTGCAAGGTCCGAATTATCCGGAACCCAGATTATAAAATTCATAACTCGTTCAAGTAGACATTTTTTCAAAAAGCCCTCCGTCTACCCCTAAATACAAATTGTATATCTCTATGGGCAAAAGAATTTGTATGTCTATAAGTTACAGACATATGTAAAAATAGTTGTCAGAAACAATATAAACAAAAACAATACTCTAAAACTTCATGCTGGAGTTAGATTTATAAATGTAATTTTCAGAACTTTCGTTTGTCCATTTTTGTAAAATCAAATAATGGTCGCATTCGAAACATCGTATTAATATTTGATACACCCATTGGTTCAATATTTCATTGTCCAGTTAAAAAAATGCTTATAAATAATAAAATCAATTTTAGCATATGCGTCGATGATTTCCTGTAAGTAATGTCTTTTGGGACGGCCATTTATAGGTAAAATAGTGAAACACGTCAATTTTAATATATCATGACAGTCAAGATTGCCAAGTCATTGCGACCAGTCATTTCCCCCTTGCAATTTTAAACACATAGGTCACTGTCGATGTTAGTACTAATTTCTTATAATCAAATTTTAATTCCTATTCTACTGCTTGAGCCATGTACAGCTCATTATTGAATGTATCATAAAGTCTGTAGTCACCAAACTATTTAGTCTCAACAATACCTAAATTATCATAGCTCACTTTTTAGCGGTTTCTATTTGTTTTTTTTTCTATAATATTTTAGTAACATAAAATAATTTTATAGTTTACTCGTTTACCGCGCGCGTCAATTAATGATGTTTAAATGGTAAAGGGTACTTTCGCGACCATTTTTGAGACCATTTGGTCGCGAAAGTACTCATAAACGGGTTTTTTACGCGACCACAAATGGTATCCCACTCCGTTTAAATAACCGCTTAACTATACAGCTCAAGGATCGATTGGATGGACTTGGCAGTTCGACTGGCCAACTCATGTTTAATTAGAAGTAAATTGCGGAGCTTGGGAATCGGGAAGTACAGAATGGGGTTTGACAAATCTGTCAATCATAAACAAGGCACATATTTGTCGTGTTTAAAAGTTCAAGGGACAAAATCTGGAACCACTCTTCTCTTTTCATCTGAAACCAGAATATACACATGTACTTTGTATAAGTACCCTGTCATTATGCGGTATGCTTTTATAGACTTAATAAGTTGAGATTGATGAATTTTTGATGCATACCGGTATAATGTGCGTTTACTAAATCTAAATTATATATAGAATCTAATAGATGTTTCATCAATATCTTTTAACACAATAGCTACATGTTTAATTATTTATAATTTTCACCGTCTCAGAATAAAAACAAAAACGCGTATTTTAGTGCATTTTATTAAAAACGATCGCTATTCTACGGCCAAAGCTAAAAAATGATCCCGAACTAAAAACCAAGTTGAATTTTTACGTTCAGATTTTTTTCAATTTTTAGACGGAACAAACTTCATTGTTCACCCAAAGGACAGCCACCTAAAATTTTGACTCTAGTTTAGAAATGACCCATTATTCATGACCCATAACTTAAGGGCCATAAATTATGAGACATAAAATTGGGGTTCTTTGTTGATATCATCCGACTGCTGAGGCTGCGAGCAGTGTTTATTTGTAATCAGTAATGAAAATAATGTAGTAGAAAAATGTGCACTATAGGAAAGTCTTTTGGTCGCGATTTTGTCAGTAGTGCACAAAATGAGGGTGCTCATCATAAAAGTCGGAACTGTAGTTCATCGAAAATTATTTTGACTTTGACTTAAATTGTAAACATGGTTACAAAACGTGCTCTTGAGATTTTTGCACAGAAAAGACACGTATGATTTCCCACAGACAGTCTACTTCACTGTAAATAAAGACGAAATCCCATCATTAATTTATTTTTGACAACTTGGATTTTAAAGCATATTTCTGACAATACTATAATAGCAATTGATCTGTAATCAATAATTTGGTTTTAATCTTACCAACTTTGCAATTAGCCGTTTATATAAAGAGTGTTAAAATTTTTGAAAGCCAACTCAAAAATAAAATAATGAACGTTCTGTTTGCATTATTATTTATATTTTCTGGTACACGTGCTTTTTACAATGCAGGACAGTTCTGGGTTTCAAATCTATATTTTTCACTCGTCTCGTATCAAAATTCGGCTCGTAGCGCATTTTTTCCTACTTTATTTCTAGTAACGACCAATTTTCCTTTTCATTTTCAAGTTTGAGTGCCCTAACTATTGCCCCACTTTATTAATACCGTAAAAATTGTATTGACCTGCATCAGTGTTCGAAAAGTTGGCCAACGCGTTGGGAATAAAAAGGCCCAACGTTCCCAGCGCGTTGGTTGGGCGTTGGCCAACGCATCCCAACGCCTCCAACACTAGTCATGCATTGTATCATACAACGAGTAAAGTTAGCACATAAACGTGTATAGCTTAGATAATTTTTGTAGTCTACGGGGCCCCGCGGGGTGTCCAACCTAGACTTTTACATTTTTGCTGCTGTTTAGGGCCTAAACTTTAGGCTTACATAAAGCAGCAAAAATGTAGCAGTCTAGGTTAGACACCCTGTAGAAAATTTTAAAATCTAAAATGTAAATCTGATATTAATATTTTAACAGACATTAAAAATTGACACTCAGTTTTCACAGTTTACCAATAATAAGCTAGATTTTTACAACCAAATGGTTGAGAAATTAGAAAACAATTTCGAAAGCTATGAGTACAACGAAGACACAGACTCCGATCAAGCCGAACCACTAACAGAACCATATTATTTCATTTTTGGTTAACGAAGAATAAATAATGCGTTTATTTTGTTTTGTTATTAATTAAAGCTGGTGTGTTAGAAAGTAGCGCGGTCTTTGGGAAAAATTATTTTTCGTAGAAAGTACAAAAATGTTTTTTCGAGACAATACCAAAATTGGGGTGGGTAGGTAGCGACTGGCGAGCGGTATCGACTGGTAAGATTCTTACCAGTCACTAAAACTTACCAGTCGCTAAAACTTACGAGTCGCAAAAAGTTACCGGTCGCAAAAATTAACCAGTCGCAATAACTGACCAGTAACAAAAACGGACCAGATGAAAAAACTCACCCAAATTTACTAAAATATACGCCAAATTTACTAAAATATACGCCATATGTGCACTTATTTTGACACTCAGTCAAAAAGGTTCCGAATAAGTGCAATTTGAACAGAACTGGAAATTAATACGGATTTTAATAAAAATCCGTTTATTGAGAAAAGTTTTTATCGGTTACCGGATAACTTTCATTTGGCGAAACGATACATTTCATGTATTTTAGTTGATATGAAAATTATTAGCAAGTCATCAGTAATGTTGTACTAAATATTTATAGTATTGAAATAATGTAATACAAACAATGATTGGACTTTATGCCATCAGCCTTATGCCATTAGGTCAACAATAGTTCCTTTTTGATTCCATCTGAACATTTTGTGGTTCTTTTCAATTTTCTTTTCGAGTTATAAACTTGTTATGGCTGGCATTTCAAGGTTTCAACTTCACAAGTTAAAATGGTTAAATACAAAGCTTGGAATCTAAGAATCTGCCAGAAAACTATCAACCAAATTCAACGGTTAATATTTTCGATAAAAACAACATCAACAAGAAAATAAACTAATAGACTCAAGAAAAGGATTCCAGCTCTAACCTACAACATTAAAGAAAATTCGCCAACCACTCACGGAAAACTTAATTTCATAGACTTTTTTCCCTCCACGTTAAAAAAAAACATGAACCTAACGGCTTTAGGGTTAACTTAAAACTGCTTAACTTAACTTAAGCAACAGTAATAGCCCGTAAGTTTTTATTTTGGATAATCGGTAAAAAACGATTATAAAAGCCGTTAATTCGATTTTTTCTAACACTTTTTGTTATTGTAAGCAGAATTCAAGCCTACAGGACGTATTTATAAAAATCTCCTTGTGATTTTGAATCCTAGTCTACAGTCTTAGTTTTTATAAATCTTTTCCCGAGTAAATTACTTCAATATGAATTAAATAATGATGCCTTTAATAGGTTAAGAGAGTGTACAATGACGTGTTTATTTTTCGCGTTTTGGTTTACGTGAGTTAATTTCACACATTTAACCGGTTTTAGAAAATTAGTGAAATTAATATAATCGTATACCCTACTCTAAAACATGTCTTTTACCGGATAATCAAACCAGTATTTTTATTTTTTTTATCTACTGACCTTTTAACAATGTGTACAAATTCTACGTAAGTTTGTTACTTACGCCGAAACTCTAAATTTGGTTTGGACATTAACTAAACTCTTGCACTCACACTACTAAAACACCAAACGGTTCAGCTGATGTGTCATTACAAATATTTTTAAAATAATAAAAAAATAAAATTAAAATAATAAAAAAATAAAAGTACGACTCGTGCAGAATGACTCATTTTTTCGAAATGATAAATGGTCAACGTCATCATTGACCATCTGACATTTGGATGCTTTTTGAGCACCAATGAAGCCGCAATTGAAAAGTTTTCCGCACCGCAACAATGCAAGTTTAGTTTTGTTTTTGGGAGCGTCGCTGTTTAGAAGTTAGATTCTGGAGAATGAAGATATATAATCGAATAATAAATGTCAACAATAAGGGCACAAAAAATCACACAATTTAGATGAACTAACAAGTCAATAACAATGAATGACAATAAAATTTGTGTATTTATAGATTCAGCGGGGACAAACCAAAAGAAATCCGCGTTTTCTCTGCCGTACACTCAACATACATGTAATTACATGTAATTTTACACGTAATATAAAAAAGTGGTACTAAGGTACGTCTTAAGCAGCTCCCGGAACTCGCCGTCAACCTCCAAATAATTGTTCCAAGACCACTTTCGTGAACTCTTCGGGCATAAATTCACATTACCACTTCAGTCACCAGTTAAGCAATCTTCCTCTATATTTTCTATTTGTTAATATCTTTTCTCCAATAGAAATACACAAGGTGCGCGTTCACAGGCATGCCGTTAATAGTCAGGTTTTGGAAAGAACGCGCGTCAACGTTTAAACGCGTTTTTACACAATCTAGACGCCAACGCAAATTTTCAATCTTGCCCCAACTCAACGCAAAATTTGCCCAAATTTACAACCCTGATCTAGACCATAGAAAAAAGTCACATGTGGACCAAAATAAAATAAAAATGAGAGTTAAAATTACAGTTTAAGTCGTGGAAGCGAGAGCGTAACACTTTCCTTTGTCAACAACTGTTACGTTCTCGTTCTCGTTTAAGGTCATGTAATATGTTTGCAAAAAACTTAAGTATATCGGGTTTCGTTATACAAAGTTACATTGTATAGTCTGTCACTGATACACGAAAAATTTTACCAGCTAAAGAGCTGTATGGTTAGGGGGCGTTCCTAAATGACCAACCTATAGAAATAATACTCGTATACTTCTGAAAACTGACATGAACTTAGCGATGGGTATTCCAAGCGCGCTAACAAAGTTTCAACTTATTCAGACATAACCGGTTCTAGATATGACGGTTAGAACATTTTTTACGGTTTACGCTCTTATTTCGTAAATACGAATCGTACAAAGAAATTATAAACTCTGGCGTATTCAGAACGTTAAGACGCTTCTGATGAGACCAAAAAATAATTTTTTTACGCAATTTTAACCAACCAAAATTCAGAAAAACCGGTTAAATAAAGGTTTTTACTGTGGTTAACCACGAAGATGGTTTAACACAACTTTAAAAAGTTACCAAAATCACCGCCACCTGAAAGGGAAATGTATGGTAGTTTTTGGAAAATCTAACACATCGGTGTTGGCGCTAAAGAGCAAAATACTGAAAATCACGATTCAGTTTTTGGGCGTTCACGGGTTAACTAATACATTTATGAACAATTTCTTTTCGGATGTCAACTAAATGAACTATTGCGGTTCGAATAAATACCATATTGACTNCACTTTCGTGAACTCTTCGGGCATAAATTCACATTACCACTTCAGTCACCAGTTAAGCAATCTTCCTCTGTATTTTCTATTTGTTAATATCTTTTCTCCAATACTGGTTTAGTCTCATGAAAATCGGCTGCGCGTTTCTAGTATACCGTGTCGGCATATTTTAAAATGATATTGGCCTATAGGAGCACCCCATTGCAAGAAAAAAAGAAGAAAATTGCTCTATTCTAGAAACGCTCAGCCAATTTTCATGAGGCTAAATCTGTAGAAATACACAAGGTGCGCGTTCAAAGGCATGCCGTTTATAGTCAGGTTTTGGAAAGAACGCGCGTCAACGTTTCTACACAATCTAGACGATAGAAAAAAGTCACATGTGGACCAAAATAAAATAAAAATGAGAGTAAAAATTACAGTTTAAGTCGTGGAAGCGAGAGCGTAACACTTTCCTTTGTCAAAAACTGTTACGTTCTCGCTTTTTTGTTAAGTTTTCAAATCTAGTTTGTTGGTCATTGTTGGTGTGTTTAATGTCATGTAATATGTTTGCACAAAAACTTAAGTATATCGGGTTTTGTGAGGATTATTACCCTCTATATAAGTACCATAATAGGAAGTAGTGTATGTCGGCTAGTTAGCTCAGTGGTAGAGCACTAAACAACGTTGTGAAGTGACGCGGGTTCAATCCCCGTACTAGTCATTCCATTTTCTCTCTGACTGGCATACACAAAACCTAACAGTTTCGTTATACAAAGTTATAGTCTATCACTGATACACGAAAAATTTTACCAGTTAAAGAGCTGTATGGTTTTTATAAAATAAGGTCTGAGCCATCCAGGATGGTCCATTATGGTTTTAATGAATATGTAAAGCAGCCCTAAATTCAACACGGCCGTTCATTTGATTTTAATTACAGCATATAAGAACTAATAGGCAGCAATCATTGGACATGATGTCGAATTTTATTCAGTGATATTATATATGCATTTGGCCAGGATTTCATTCGTTCCATACATGTTTATATAAGATTTGCAAAAAGTGGTCATGTTATAAAAAAAAGTATGGAAAACTAAAAAAAAACCGTTAATAAGGGCCGGTTTACTATTTTTTGTACCCATTCTTTGGCGTCCCGGCTTGCCAAGTTTGATAGTTTTTGACTATCTGAATTTTCTGCTTTAATGCAATATTTTTTTTGTTACAATTTTTCTTGTCTTAACGCCGCAGTAAGTTAAAATTAAGGCTTTTTCGGAGCACATGATGCGTTAGCGCAAAAAGTGGTGTACACCGCCTGTCTACGTAACTTAACGCCCCTTAACTTAACAAGAATCACGTAACTTAACAAAAATCACGTAACTTAACANTTGGGGAGGTTTGGGCTGATGTAGCAGAGACAAAAAACCTCAAATTCTAGTGCTTTTTGGTCATTTTCTCGTAACCGGTTGGTTTTTGGCCTTTCTAATCAAGAAAATTAGATGCGCCATAGTCAATTACCTATAAAAACTGTCTGATTACAAACATATTACGTACTTCATTTCGAGGGAAAAAATTTAGGAACGACCCCTATGTATGGTTTTTATAAAATCGGTCTGAGCCATCCAGGATGGTCCATTATGGTTTTGATGAATATGTAAAGCAGCCCTAAATTCAACACGGCCGTTCATTTGATTTTAATTACAGCATTTAAGAACTAATAGGCAGCAATCATTGGACATGATGTCGAATTTTATTCAGTGATATTATATATGCATTTGGCCAGGATTTCATTTGTTCCATACATGTTTATATAAGATTTGCAAAAAGTGGTTATGTTATAAAAAAAGTATGGAAAACTAAAAAGAACCCTTTAATAAGGGCCGGTTTACTATTTTTTGTACCCATTCTTTGGCGTCCCGGCTTGGCAAGTTTGACAGTTTTCGACTATCTGAATTTTCTGCGTTAAAGCAATATTTCTTTTTTGCGTCTAATTTTTCTTGTCTTAACCCAGCAGTAAGTCATATACTGGAAATATTAACGTAAGGATTTTTCGGGCACATGATGCGTTAGCGCAAAAAGTGATGCATTTGAATGACCCTTATTCTCATTCTGGAGGGTCAAATCTGATATGAGTGTCCAGGAGCACTTTGCGGTTCCAAAAATGTTTTCTACCAAAAATGCTTTCTAAATAGTAGTTCACTATACATGATTTGATCATTTTTAGCACAGAAATAAATTCCCCGCGTGAATTTCATGGTACATTACTTATGGAACATAGCATATAATTGTTTGGTATTTCTAAATGAACCAAATATTAGGACGGCGTTATTAAATTTTGTCCGAGTTTTTTCCGCTATTTTTATCACAAAAGATTTAATTGAACCGCAAAAAAACTCAAAAAATATTTTAGGTAGAAGTACACACTTGTAGTCTACAAACCAGTAGTTGCTCCTGTATTTTATTTGAAGCAACGGACCAATTAAAACTCATTAAAAATAAGTATGAATACATACCGATCACGGTACTGTGCATTCATTACAGATTAATAACTTTTTCGTAAGTTCAGAGTAAAATTGGGATACCGTATACACAAGACTATTACTATTGTTACCGCGGAATCGTCCATGTCAAATTTTAAATCGCATTTAAAGTTTTAAAATAATTATCTCACTGCCGCCACCGTCGAACCGATTGCATAAAAAACATTTCCTTTTTTCCCGAAGAAACAGAAATTCGACTTTTCAAAAAAAACGAATCAATAGTGCTTGTTCTTAGACTACAAGTTCATTTTTTTGACGTCGCTAGATGGTGATGTATTCTGGTAATATCGTCGGCACGTAAACTCCCCCACTAAGCAGTTGGTCCCTATTTCGAATATGATCAACTTTTTTTAATCAACAAAATAAAACAAAAAATCTGAGAGAAAAAAAAATACAAGAGAGCAGCTGACCAGACTTTTTTATACGTGGAAGAAAATATTGATTTTTGTCCGTGGAAAAAAAAGAGGTTTCGAACGAAGATTTTTTGAAAATAAAAATATGAAACAACATATTTTATTTTGTTATCTCTTTCAAATAAGTTTTGCTGAAAAGGTTAGTTCACAAAAATATTGGCCTTCGTACAGAGACTTTTATGAAATAGTTTGAAATTTTGGCTACTTAGTTGACCAGTATAATATACCATAATTTACCTTAGTTACGATTTTTTTATGTGTTTCAAAATGGCAAACAAATTTGTCCATCGTTTATTGACCATACATAATTTCGTTGATAAATTTAATGTATCTATTTGGTTAAAATTTGAAAATGGCTGTATTAAGCGTATACCGGGTATTGGACTCAAATGAAAGGTACAAAATAACAACTTTAGCTTAATACCTCGGTAACGAATCCGGCTAATGAATTTTTTTTACGAAACACAAGAAAACATTTTAATATAAAATTCCTTAACTATGAGATGATTTTTACGACCGATAATTAAGGACGGTACGGTCGATTTGCTGATATTTTTAAAATTTTGTCGTATTGTAATTAAATCTTAAGTTTTAAGGTAGAACTTGTAGTGATAACATTTTCAGATTGTGTGCAAAAATATTGGTTTCTTGAGCTGAAAGTACAACAAAACACTACAAAAAACTAAAACATTAACATCATTTCAATAACAAAAAAACAAATTAAAAATGTATTCACTAGAAGTCTTTTTTTATTACTTTGGGAATAGCTTGAGAAAAAAAATCCGACTAGCTATTTATTCGGTATACTTTTTTTTCAATCATGTATTCATGCCAATATCAGGGTCTCACTGAAAGTGAATGTCGATACAGAGTAATTCTAGAAAAAAAAACGTGAAATTGTTCACCAAGAATAGGTAAATGTGCTACTGCCTTATCAAGGTGATAAAATGTATGCCTTGGTGCAGTGTTGTAAATATGCGTTGGGGCGTAGGGGCGTCCAGTTGGGGGCCAACACAAATTGTACGCAAAACACCTTAATTGATCGCCTTACAACACTGCCTTGGTGTATAGAAGGGTTTATTTGTCCATTTTATTTGTAAACAAATTTACCGAACCGTCCTTAAAATTATCGGTGTTATTTTTGGTTGACTTTGTCAAAAAAAGTCCTAGTCTACCTTCCAGAAAAGTTGTAGAATTTTTGACGCTCAAATACCCGTATCAAAACAGAACCCCGTAATTATAGCTTGAATAAAGTTAGGAACCAAGTAAGGCATTTGTTTTTTTCAGGGAGAGAATGCACAAAATGACGGACACAACGCTGTTAATGCGCCGTCGCCAGAAGCCATCCAACTAGGACGACTCTTTCAGACTTACAGTCCTTTCTTTAATCCAGAAAATAAGTTCTCAGTGAGTTTAAAACTTGGGAACAATATGAGGAATAATCTTGTACCAATAATTCGAAACGATCGACTTTCATTCAAAGAAAGTGGAGATGTAAAAATTCCGAGCAATTTGCTAAAGTCCAAATTCAAAGAAACAGTTTGTAAAGATACAAAACTTGATCCCGACGAAGTCTGTCCTAATGTTACCGATCATAGGTGGGTGTGCTAGTTTTTTTGTGATTTCTTTTTGATTTTCGAAATTCGAAAAATATACCTCATTTACTAAAATTTCACAGCACTTCTTCCTTGAGAAAAAGTTTCGCGACGTAGAGGAAAAATATCGCTGCCGAAAAATATTTTGGCACATAAGAATATTGAAATGACATTTTATTGAAATCTGATTCGTCCGTTCTTAANGAGGAGACACGTTTTGGCGCTAGAGAGCATTTTCGACGCCCAAAGGACCCTTCACTGTAAACCTTATTCTGATGTCACGTGACGTCATCGGTCAAATTTTTGGTCTTTACTTTTCGATAATTACAATTAGGTGAAAATCTGCGTACACCCGAAAATAAAGATATCCATTATTCGATGGGCGATGCAACAACCGTATTGACATCAATAAAGGCAAGGCATTTCGGCCGCTCAAACGACTTGTTCCCGCGCGATACGGCGACGGATTCCAGACAATCAGAAAGTCAATCAAGGACAGAGTTAACCTTATAAAATCTCAGCCGACTTACGGCTTAATTTTACACATACTTTAATTGAACCACTTGATTTGAGCAAACCCAGAAAAGGGCAATAACTGTCAGTAACTGAACAGGGCGAATTCTGAAAAGGATTTTACTTTGAGTGAAAAAATATTTTTGGCCATTTTTGGAAACTGTTTAAAAAAACATTGCCAACAATAAATGCGGNTATAATACAGTAACGTACCGTTACTTAGATAGGGGCTTAAAAATAAAAAGAGAGAGAATATTCTGAGAATTATTTTATTGTTTTTCTACTGATCGGCAGATAACGAGTGAGTGAGAAAGTGAGTTGCGCGCAATAAAGAGACGGCCCGTAATTAACGAGCCGTAAATTGAAAGTGAACGCGTTCCACGCACAACAGCCAACAATAAATGCGGTAGCAAATTGCTGCAAGACACAGAAATAAAACGATTTTTGAAAAAATTTTTGAATCTTTCAACGTTACCCAAAAACATCAAAAATAGTATTAAATTTTTTTTCCGCGTACATTTTGTGTTGGAAAAATTTTAGAGAAACTAAAAAAGTAAAAACGTACACATAAAACTGCTCCAAAATGAAAACAAAAATTACAGTCTTTTCAATTTTTAACTCTGAATGACAGGGAATGGAGCTACCCATGGCACGATTAGTCACAAATCATCTGCAAAAGAAAAAGGCAGCGGTTTCAGCTATGACACACATGTTTACGCAATGGGGTCAATTTATTATTCACGATATTGTTCACACTCCGGTCATTTTAGCCGAAGACGGGTCCGATCTCGACTGTAATTGTGAAACACCGCATGTTGAATGTATTAATATTCCGATACCAAGAAATGACCCTCAGTTTCCCGGGGTTAAAAAATTTTATTAACTCGACACCGCACATCTGATGATGAATTTGTTCTATGTACGCCAAAAGCAATGAAAAATGGATAATTTATTTTGTGAAATTATTACTAATAACTCGGAAAACTTACTTAAATAACTAATAACTCGGAAAACTTAACAGAAAATGTAGACCATTCATTGCTGGAGGAAAAAATAAACATTTTAATATTTTAGAGTTAACGAACGAGTAACGTTAGAACGAGTGCGACGTTGGCAATGTTAGTGCATTTGACAAACATTGTCAACGTAAAAATTTTATTATAAAATAATTGAACAGCGGCCATTGTGACATTATCCAATCACATTTTGCGACTCAAAATGTCATGGTTGGTGTTGCGGTTCATTTTTCCTTTTTAAACCCGGACAATAGTATTTAGAAGCGAATCGGACATGTTTTTCTTTGCCAAGGTCAGGTGCAAATTAATGGAGCAGTTTAAAAATATAAGAATAGCAGGTGCTGCTTCAAGTTCACCGTGTTAAACTTAACCTTTAAAGGCCCTTGAAGAAACTCTAGAAAAAAAAAACGAAAATTGAAAACTGACGAAGAAAAATCCCAACACTTTCTATTCTTCACAAACTTTTCCAGAAACATCTTTTGTTAAAAACTTTTACGAAATCTTTTTTTTTCCAAAAGTTCATTTAACTCTTGTAGAAGCGTTTTTTGAAATCTTTTTGTCATAACTTGAAATATTTTTTCTAAACTTTTTTGTGATTTTTTTAAGTATTTTAATTTTGGAACATTAGTTGAAACAGAACTTAACTTTTTATACAGTTGTGGACACGAGAACGCGACACACAAAAACACGAGAACGCGACAGTTTTTGGCTAGTGAAAGTGTAACGTTCTCGTGTCCACAACTGCAATTATAAGATAATACGTCGTAATAATAATGTCATAAAATTTTTTGGTTTATCTGAACTGAAGATTATGAATACATGTAATATTCTCACGGAAATTGAAACATCTTTGATTTTTGCGATTGGCTAACAAATATTAGCACCAAACAAGATCAATTCCGACACCAGACGCAAACTGTCAATTTTACCAACGCGAACAAATTAATCAAATTTCCAGCTTTATCGACGGCACAACTGTCTATGGCGTCGATGAAAGTCTGGTCATGGATATTCGTGACCCAGATTCAGACGCCGGGGAGTTAAAAGTTTCAAGCAAATTTTCGGGTGAGTTACATGGGGCAACACTGCCCCAGACAGACCGAATGGTTTTTTCGACCGGTAAACCGCGATGTCCGTTCAAATTGAACCGTAGCAAAGATGCTTGTTTCTTCGCTGGTGATAAGCGGATTAATGAAAACGCTGGTTTAGTTTTATGGGTTTAAAATTCATTTCAGAAAATTTTTGAAAAAACTTTTGAAATGTAAAGTACTAGCTATAAAGAGCTAACTCTATGCTTACCTATCATTCTATCTATAATATATGATTAAACCCATAGTACAGCCAGCATGCATACGATCTTTGTCCGGGAACATAATCGTATTGCTCGGGAGTTAAAAATGCACAATCCAAACTGGTCATCAGATACATGCTTCAATGAAGCCCGTCTTATCATTTCCGCAATGCATCAAGTTATCACATACAACGAATATCTCCCGCCGCTTTTAGGCCCGAAATACATGGACCGTTATGACCTCAATATTATTAAAGACGGTTACTTTTATGGTTATGATGCAACCGTCGATGCCTCTGTTAAGGGTTTGAAATTTTGACATCCGAATCTGGTCTTAGATTTTTTTTATCTCAAAAAATAAATGATAAGGCGACCTTCGAAGTTAATTATTTCTAAATTTTCATTTTTATTTTTCGAGTTTCAGAAAATCAATTATTTTTTCTAACCTTGACTTTGTCTCAAATGCTTTCACAACTGCCGCTTTCCGCTTTGGACACTCGATGATTATCGACCAGCTTTCTATTCCCGACGTTGATTGGCTACAACGAAAAGATCCACTAAAAATGCGGGACAATTTGTTTAACCCTGAAGCGTACATCGATGAAGAAAAAAATCTCACTTATATTAATCCAATTCTTCGCGGGCTTCTTATTGATATGTCGCTTGAAACCGAAACAACTTTTCCTGACTCAATGCGGAATTTTCTGTTTGCGGAAGAAGGCCAATTCGGAAAGGAAAATTGTTTTCAAATGTACAGTTACATAGCCCTACGTGTGTACTTGATATAGGCGGACCGTAATTTGAAAACATAAAAACAGGATCTTTTTGCCATTAATATCCAGCGCGGTCGAGAGCACGGCTTGGGGTCCTATAATGATTATCGGGCATTTTTTGGTATGCAGCGTGCCCGGAGCTTTGCCGAGTTAAAAGAAATTCCGGCCGATATGAGAATGCGTCTTTCTCAAGTTTATGCTCATGTCGATGATATTGATTTGTACGTGGGCGGTCTAGCTGAGGATCATGTCGAAGGTGGTTTGGTCGGACCCACATTTGCCCACATGATGGCGGCGCAATTTCGCGATTTGAAATTTGGCGACCGATTTTATTTTGAGAATGGCGCTTGTGAGACAATCTTCACGCCGGCACAGGTGGACGAACTGCGCAAGTTTACGCTGGCGAGTTTAATTTGTACCTGTACGGATACAGAAACGATACAAAATAATCCCTTCTTGCCCGTGTCCGAAACAAATCCACGAGTTAATTGTGATACCGTCTATAAGCCGGGGGTTTAAAATAAAATGTGTTATTAATGTATTTATAATTACAAAAAAATTAATTGTACGTGTCATTTGAGTCGTTTTCATTTAATTAAAACTAATGATAAGTTAAATTACATAGCCGATAAAGTATTTATTTTTACAAAATACGCGAGTTTAATAAAGTTAAAGTGTCACGAAATCTTTGCTGGCGTGAAATTACGTGTTCTGTTTAATTTTGTTTGCGATATTTGTAATCTCCGAGTCAAATTACGTCATCTATGTCAGTTTCAAGAAAGTCTACTACACCGGGTGCGCAGTTATCCGGCGGGTTTCGGCGAAACCGTTTCGCGACAAAAAATCTTTATCGGGCGCCCCATAACTGCTCAGAGCGGAAGCGGAATAAGGAAAATATACTGTATGCAAAAAAACGCCCGATAACAGCACGAGGGTGCTCGATAACAGCACTAGCCGGAAATTTGATCATATACTGTCTGAGTTAAAAAAAAAGTGAAAAATTCTCGATTCAACGCTGATTGGCTGAATTTCTACGCTAGAATTTCTACGCATCACGCCCACACTTCGGAGAACTGTACTAGACAGTGAAGTGTTATGAGAATATGATTGTGGGCGTTGTGATATTCTTTTTTATCCAGAATTTTTCGCTTTAAAAAAACTCAGACAGTATATGCAAAAATATACAAAAACGCCCGATAACAGCGCAGGGTGCCCGATAACAGCACAAACCGCCCGATAACAGCACAAACCGCCCGATAACTGCGCACCCGGTGTAGTTTTTAACCGATGGTCGGTCCTCTTTCCATTATTTGTTCCTCAGCTGCGGCCAATTGAAAGCTTTTGAAAGTGTGTTAATTTATTTTTCAGACATAATTATGTGTATTTTCTATATCTCGTTATATCTAGATTCTAGTTACATGAAAACTTGAACCCTCAAAAAGCTCAATTTTAAAGCGTGGCAAGAGTCTTTCCTTCACACAAAAGATCATACCGGATTTCAAGATTCGGGAAAATGGACGGATTGGCTTCCTCCAATGTCGACGCCGCCTTCTCTTGAACTCGATGTTCTTAAACGAGAACGACCAGATGATTTATGCCTCAACACTATTGCCTCTGAACTTCGATTCATAAATGAGCAACCTCAAGGTATCAACAAAATTAATGATAAATTGTAGGGTCATAATATGTTTTCGATCTCTAAATAAAAAAAATTAGCTAGAGACGTTGTCAAGAAGTTATTCATAAAAATGTGGCATTAATTTTATAAAATGAACATTGTTTTCATATTTTTTTTTGTTTGCAGAATTGAAGAGAAGCATAAAATAATCGCTTATTGGCCCACATCACACGTGTTTTGGAAGCAAACCAATGAACAACTTGTTATTTTTGTTTCAATGTAATTTATCCAAAATTATGTCCAGCGTATATATTGATGTCTACACGTCACACTTTCCTCTTAAGAATTTAATCGCTATGTTGTGTTACGATATTTTTACATAGGTTACGTACGGATTATAAATATAATCAAAAATAAATACATTTTAGTACGATTCATGTGTCCCGCTGGTGAAGTTATTGGTCGTGATTTTCCTCCGGCATGTCTTGACCGCGGCAAATGGACCCCGTGGTTTGATAGGTCAAATCCAACCGGAGCCGACGGTGATGATAATGAAGAAGTGCGCCACCTACGCCACGAGCGGCCTGATGAAATTTGCGAGTACCCACTGTATATGCAAGCGCAATCGGTCGATGAAGTACCGGCTCGTGAAACTGGGGACGTTTTTCATGTTTTGGATGCGCGACGTGGTCTCATTTGTCGCGGCAAGCATCAGGAAACGGGCGTCTGTAAAGATTACCGCGTTCGATTTTTCTGCCCGAACGGGTCCATTAACCCGCGCGGTATTTTGGCAGATAAATATCAGGAAGGTTATCAAGAAGGCCTTTTGGATTGGACACCTTATATGAGCACTGATAATCCGTCTTCAATGGGAGATGTTGAATATCTCGAGGTTTGTTTTTAAAATCATTTGGAAAACTATTTGTACACGAGTTGCACAATTATCTTGGGAGTATTTGTCTTGTTGTAGTAATTCGTCATGTTTGGCCTACGCTCTACGGAGTTATCTTGACATTTTTTTCAAAATATTTTTCCAACATAACGACGCAAATGATGTAATGTTTCACGATATAATATAAAGATGTTTTTCGTTTTTGTCATCTCATCAAACTATTTTAGGATGCTCGCGACAGAATGCCGGGCATTTGTCCGGTGCCTTATGCTATAGAGGCGTTGACCGTTACGGATGGCATTGATGCAATGGAGACTGGCGATGTGTTTAAATGGTTCAACCCACGCAAAGGGCTTGTTTGTTTGAATGAAGATCAGGTTTGATTTTTTTTTTCATTATTTTGTTTCTTCCTTCGGCTATATTTTTAGACCGACGGTCAATGTGACGATTATAAGGTTCGATACCTTTGTCAGAAAAATGCGGATTACGACTACCCGGATCCAGGTTTAGTAACATTAGTTTCCACACCACCAAAGTAAAGACAAATGAATTTAAGGCCAAAGAATCCTTTTTTGAATACAGAAGAAGTTAAAACGCATTTTTAGAAAAGTATAATATGATAAATTATATATACAGGATATATATATGCCGGTATCCGTCCAGCCCTTAACCGTCCGGCACCGGGTTAACCGTCCAGTTTTGAAAAAAATTTATTGGACAGTTAACGGCATATCCTGTGTATATCTCAAATAAGACCAGTTTTGCTAAAAAAAACTGAGCCTTATTTTGAAATAGTTTCAAACGCATGAATTCTTATATAAAATGAATCAACTTAGTTGATAAATATTATATTTCCATATATAAATAAAACTATTATATTCCGATAATAACTTCGGTGGTGAACCCCGATTTGAATAACATTTTTAGAAACGGAGGGTTATTGGAGTGACTTCGGTAAGGGTCACATTTTCGGCCCATATGCAGAAGTATGTTACGATTATTGGCCAGGACGATGTGAGCTTTATGCCGAAAAGTCAAACTGTAATCCAAAGTGGAAGGTGTTGAGCAAATTGTGCAAAAAGTCGTGTAACCGTTGTGCACCAAACTCACTCGATCTCTCCCACCTGGGCATAATGGGAAATCAAATTTGGATGCAAATAGCGCCCGATGTGGACGCCGCTGACGATGAATATGATGCCGTCATGAACAATTAAACCATTGCCGCTGCCGTTTCTTTGGGCTTTTGAGTTTTTCATTTGTTAAACTGTAAACACAATTTTTTTAAGGATTACGTAAAATTTAATGTTTTTAGTCATAAAGGTGCCCGAAAAAAGGATATTTTGAACATCAAAAAACCGTTTTATCGCAAAGACTTTTATTTACTATACAAATAAGAAACAATATTTTTCACTTCGATTAACAGTGCTTACTCTCATTACGGACGCACTCGATACGCACGCTTTTTGTACAAAATACCCCCAAAACAGTCGAAAAATACAGACGCTATTTACGAGAATGAAAAACGTCTGTATTGGAAGTAAGAACTGTAACACAAAAGTAAATGGATATAATATAGACTGTATACATGTGCAAGTCTTAAATTCTAAGACCATCTACCAAACTATCATAAGTTGCTTAAAGAAATTGATAAACTCAATAAAGATTCGCTTATTGCTTTGACAAATTTTATTTGAACTGTTCTGCCAGTCATTACTTCTCCTCTGTAATTCTCCACTTGCCAGTAAACAATTTTTGTTCAAAAAATCTTTATGCATTATTATTTGTTTAATTTTTTGA
>SCLG01000111.1:386921-397484 GCA_004367875.1 Oikopleura albicans
AAATGGGGCTTCACTTTGACCAAAAGCTTCACTTGGGTCGAAGGCTTCACTTGGGCCAAGAGTCTCACTTTGGACATGGGTTTTTAGGCAAAAACAAAATTCACTTGGGCCATAAGCTTCACTTGGGCCGAGGGCTTCACTTGGGCCGAGGGCTTCACTTGGGCCGAGGGCTTCACTTGGGCCGAGGGCTTCACTTGGGCCTAGTGCTTCACTTGGGCCAAGGGGTTTTATGTTTTCAATGGGGCTTCACTTGGGCCGAATTTCTATGTTTTAGTTGGTAATGCTTCACTTGGGCCCAAGGCGCCAGGGGTTGCCGACGGACCATCCTATGGCCCAAGTGAAGCGCTCCCGCTAAAAACTCAGGTCTATTTTCAAATGAAAATAGACCTGGCAACACTCTTACGGAAATTGTAACGCAATATTCTGTTACTAAATAGGCGCTATAATTGCTGTCCAAAGAAAAAGTGGTATCTTACTTGCGATAAAAATGGCAGTTAGAAAAATGTTGGCCGGACCGTTTTGTAATTACACCCAACAAAAAACTAAATGGATTATGAATTATTTGTGAAACATAACTTCCCCCTCTGTAATGATTTTAACATTCAACAATAGGCAAATTAAATCTAATTTTAATTGATTTCAACCAAATATTATCAAATGACAAAAGTTGCTATTTATGATTTTTCTTTTGAACATTATTAGATTATATAAAATTCAGACTCTGGATTCCGGAAATCATCTTGTTAAATACTGAGCGGTTCATTCTGGTCCCAAAATTAAGAAAATCAAACATGAAAAGTCTTTGAAATGTCCCATTCAATTGTTTTGTCAGAAAGCGAGTTCAGTAGGGTCGAATTCTAGAAGCTTTAGGGTTATCTAAATTCAATACATGCCATAACCAGTTATCTTAACAGTAGTTATGTTAACAAAGTTGGGTTATTTTAACACTCTTTGGACCGGTATCCGCCCACGCACGGATGTGAGCAGTTTAACGCAATCTAAATTATAAAATAGCACTTTCGTAACATTTGTTTTTTGCAACCCGGGCTTGAATCTCAAAATTGCGGTTATCAGGGTGTTACACGGTGATTCTTTTTGGGAAAAATGTGATGTCTATCGCCGGTTTACACGTTTAATTTTTCGCATTTTCTGGAAAAGTTGCGTTTTCCTGATTGAATTTTCCAATCAAAAATACCATTTTTTGTTTTAATCCGCGAAACGGGTTCATTTTGAAGCAAATTCTGCACAGACGGCTCTACACGTTGTCTTCCGTGAACAGTCTGAAAAACGTTCACGCAGTTAAAAGCCCATTTTACATCTCTGTTTCAAAGTAAAAAATACAAATTTAAACTGGATAATACTCTGGTGTGAAAGATTCCAAGGAAAAAAATCAATTATAATTGTTAATAATAAACTAATATTATTGAAATTTTGACCACACACAGTATAATATATCTGCTATTTTTGAAGGAATAAAAAAAAATAATTGATAATACATATTGTATATGACCATCGAAAAATTGATCATCTTTCATCAGGATTTTACACCAACTCATCATAAATACATTATACAAATTATTACTATGAAACTTAACCCCCAACCAAAAATATCCAGCAGAACCCCAACCAAAAAGTCGGACGCTTGTCCGACTTTTTGTTCACTCTACTCTGATAGTTTCGTAATTTGCACGATAATCAAATCGATGGTCCTGAATCGAATGGGCATACTTTCGGAAGATCTCCGACCACCTTGGGCACTTTTTGGTCGATTTGACCACAAAAACTCAACGGTTGACCGGGTTCACAACGGGTTAACTGGGTGACGTATGGGGTTAATTTTTTCTTCATTTTGTCAGAATTTTGCTATTTAACACATTTAGGAAAAACATGTTTTAAAAATGAGTTTTTAATGCATAATGCATCTTAATTTAAATTACATCAAAACCTGTTTTGGGCCGTTTTCCGAGTTCAATTAATCAAAAAAATTAACATTTATGTTTTTGTATTTTACGGATTCACAATTATTTTCTATCTTCGATTTCACTGTCAATTCATTTAATAAAGCCGAACACCAAAAAATACGTCTATTTGATGGTAGTCGGACAAACGTCCGACTATTTTGGTTAGGGGTTAAATAACGTTAAATTTAACGAATTTTGAGTAAACCACAAGAGTTAAGCGTCTATATCAAGTTTTTATTTTTAAATATTTTTTTACCTTAAAATATTTGAACAAATTTCACAAATAAGTTTTCAGGTTAAACTAGTTCATGTAGCATACTGACTTTCAACATAAAAAAAATGTATCGCAATCTAGAGGGGCGCTAAAACGCGAGATACATGCGCCACTTAATAAATCCATTTCGATCTTATTTTTTTCCGCATGGCAGACAATTCGAAAGAGATTTATCAGACACTCGAGAGACTAAGTTTTGATGTTTTTGTAATTTTTAAGGATGTGGGGTCTTATGGACGGTCCATAATAGCCATGGACCCTATGGCCCAGGCTATGGTCGTCGCAGCACTCCCGATCTGGCCACATAACATTTTTAAAAGTCATCCTTTTTAATGTAGAAAACTTAACATCCAAATACCTGGATAAGACTTTTATAATAATATTTAATATTTAACAACAAATATCGCGAAGTTGTACAAATATTTAAAATATTGTACGGCATATTCTACGAAGACTTCTACTAAAGCACAGTGCTCCTGTTGAATAACTGATTTGGGCTTCCAGAAGATAGATTCTGACGATTAAAAAAAAGAATCCCGGTAAGTTTGACACGGCGGTTTTTTTGATCGGTTTAGTTTTTCGATTTCCGGTTTTCGCTTTTTTTCTAGTGACCGGAAGTAACCGGAAATAACCGGAAATGAAAAAAAATGAAAAAATATAGCGACCGCAAAAAAAAAATCGACCAAATCCGTCCATAGAAACTCGAAATATGGCCATTTTAAGATTTCAGCGACCTTACCGGTCCAAAATCAGCTGCTAGGGACCACCAGAATTAGGGGTGAAAAAATCTCCAAATTTTAAAGATGCTTCAAATGGGCTAAAAGCCGTGTCAAACTTACCCGGATTCTTTTTTTTAATCGTCAGAATCTGTCTTCTGGAAGCACAAATCTGTTATAGTTCTCCAGGAGCACTGTGTAAAGAGAGGGTTTGTCTAGGTCGAATATGCAGTAGAAATAACAAACGGTTAACTTAACTGCTAACTACAAAAAAACTAGCAAACTATCAAGTACTGTAAAAATTTAGAATGGGATTTCAAACACGAAATTTATTTTATCAAATACTTTTGATTGGCAAATTTCAAAAATCGAAGTCTGAATGGCAAAGAATTGACGGCTCGTGGAGAGGTAATTAATAGAAAATTGACCCAACACTGACGTACTGTTTAAACGGGCAAGTAAACGGGTTGTGTCTAATAATCCATGGAATTATTGAAATCTACAAAACACAATTTACGAATTTAATTTTTGTCCGTTAAATAGTACAAGAAGCAGTCGAATTCCAGGACACCCAGTTTTTGACACTTTTCAAAAAACGTCCAATTCCAGGACGCTTTTATTTCCAAACAAAGATTTTAACTCCCATTTAAACAATAAACTGAGATGAAACTGAGATGCGGAACTAAAAGGGACTTTGAGCCAAAATCAAAAAGCGTCCCGAAATTGGACTATCCTTACATTTTACTTGTTAAAAACTTACTTGTGATGTTTACCACTAGATATTTGCACTGATGAAACATGTATGAACTGGTCAAATGGAATTATGTGGCCCGAAGGTGCACGAGTTTTTAAGGAAGGCAGTTTAATGGCGTGTATGAATCGTTGCTTGAAAAATCCGGCGATCAATCATGTATCGTCTTGTAGCGGTATTTCATATGACAATCAGACAAAACGCTGTGCCTTACTTTCAAGATGGCGGACAATTAGGAGTGTAGCGACAAAATGTGTACATTGTGCGGTTGCTTGGAAGGGTTCACTAACGCCAAAAAACTCTCCAACGCCTATTTCCGGCTATCCAAGGACAAATAGCTTCTCTCCGGGTTCGTAAATTATAACGTTACAGTTGATCACCAAACGAGTTGACACTTTCGTTTCCGATTTTCTCGTCAAAAACTGTCAACTCGTTTGACTTTGTCAACTCGTTAGGTCACTTTTGCCCCTTTTTTGCCTATTTTTGCCGAAAAAACGCTCAAAAACTGTCAACTCGTTTGACTTTGTCAACTCGTTAGGTGTCAACTCGTTTGGTGATCAACTGTATTAGTCTATAATAATGGAAAAGATACGTTTATTTAACTACTGTGGCCCAATTTTAATATCCTGTTGAGGCGTTTTTTCTCTCAATTTTGAGAATAAGTAGAACAAAGAGAGTAAGTAAAACGCTCGGTATTTTACTCCGTATTCACGAAAATAATTTTTCCGGTGGGATAAGACTTTGCGCATAATGCGCAAATTTTGAGCAGTCTCATTGGCGCCCCAAAACTCGTTTTTGTTCTTTCTCGAAAAAAAGAAAACCGGTGGGAGCGAGAATATTACTAGTCAAATTGGAACCTACCGCATCCAGTTCCTCATACATGAATTTTCTATCGCAGTTTTGGCGTTTTACCATAGATCTTGGCTGTAGTTGGCAACTTCCGGTCTATGCGCCTTTTCCGGCCATTTTCTCATTTATTGATTTATCATTTTTAATAAATAAATAAATTTATAGGATTACCGTCTGGATTTGAAGGCGAAATGAAAATAGAACATAAGTGGATGATGGCTCATAGTGATGAAATTGCAAATACATGGCATTTTTACTTCGATATAAAACCAATCACCGGCGTTACCACTACTCTGTTTGAATTTCATGACACAAACTCCTGGCACGAAAATGAACCATTAGTGGAAATTGCAATTGATGATTTGGTTTTGTTAGTTTCGTGCGATGCCGAATTTCGCCATACAATGACCGCAGATGTCTGGTCAACGGTTTCAATTCGAAAAACGCCCCACGAAAATAGTTTTCAAATTGAAATCATTATTGGTGGCGAACGGGTTTTGGCCAAGAATTATGATAAAGCTAGCGACTGGAACTCAATTTCCATTTTTACGGGTGAAAGTGCAAATACCGGCATTTTTGTGCGGGATTTTCAACTTGAGTCTGGAATTTGTAAGTAAAACCATAGAGTCGTACCGTGAGCTATGAATTTTTTTTTACCAGTTTTACCATTTTAGTTCCACATCCATGTGACCAAACAGACCAAGGAGGATGTTCTCATTTCTGTAATAAAAATGGCGAAGGGTATACTTGTACATGTCGCGTTGGATATGAACTTCATCCAGATACCTTAACCTGCGTCAAATGTAAGGACTCACTTGAACAAGCTGACTATTATTATTAGGCAGTAATATCGGGTTATAAATCGAATCCTTACTCCTTTTCAGGACCGTCCTTTGTGGGACGATAGCTCCTTTTTGGGACGTTTTTAGGCCAAAATGGGGCCATTATCTAGAAAATTTATCCTTTTTGTGACGGTGCTCAATTTCGGACGATGCTCTTTTTCGGACGCTATTTTTTATATAAATTTTATTGTGCATTATACATAATAAACCGAAATCGTCCCAAAAAGAAGTAAGGACTGATTTAACTTTAATACTTAAAAGTTATTTTATGTTTTAAGTGCAACCTTGTGAAACCAAAAGTGAATGTGCCCAGTTTTGCTTCAAAAATGAGTTTTCAATGTCCGGTTACACGTGCGCTTGCGATTCCGATTATAACCTCGACAATGACGGCCACTCATGCAACAAAAGTAAGATTTTGCAGTAATGTCTAGCTTTGAATTCACTTGAATTTTGTTATTAAAATATATTTGGCAGTATTTTATTTTATCAGAATCTAAATAATTGACTCCCGTTTTTTCTCAGTATTTTTTCTGCGTAATCACCCTATTTAAGTCCTCTTAGAACACAGCATCAACGCTGATTGGCCGAATTAATGAGAAACTATGGAAACAGACCAATCAAAAACCGTAATGTTACTAACAACACAGGGTGTGCAGAATTTTCTGTCAAACTGTGTAAAAGTTCTCGATTCATACTTTGAAATGTACAAATATTATTGTTATTTAAAAAAAGCTTTTCTGCAACATTGAAAGCAATAAAACTAGTGAGTAGTATAGCTGGTGTACAGCATTAAAGTGACAAAAATTTTCCCACGCTGTCAATCAAACTGCGCGCAAGGCTTATTTACCTACTTCTAACCCTAACCCTAGTTAATCATTAACCGCGTTCAATTCGTAACATGTTTACGCAACTTTTCTTAAGTAATTTGAAACTTCAACTCAACCATAATTAGGCTAATTACTGATTACCAAAAAATTTAGAATTGTTCAGAATATAAATATTCGACACCTATCCAATATAGAATTTCCAGAGCTATCAGATTTTTTTTATTTCGCAAGTCTCAATCACACTAATTAGGCCTAATTAGGGTCCAAAATTTTAAACTTATTATAATGTTTTTACACTTAACCCTTAGAGGTAGTTTTTCTTAGGCAGTTCAAATTCAGTATTTTCAAGCCACCTTGACATCTAATTAGGCCTAATTAGCGTGATTAATTTTGCCAGAACAAAGAGTTAAGGATAGTTATCAAACCATTTGTGAAGTAGAGGGGCGGGGATATGCCCAACATTATATTTTATTTATTTTCACGAATTTCTAAAGCTCCGCTAATTAACAGTAATCAGTATACAAAAATAAAAAGTTCAGAACAGGGCTTATATGGGCATCATTCTTTCGGAAATAATATGGAGCGCATTTTTTCAGTCAAAAAATGTGAAAAAAAAATNATATTTGGCAGTATTTTATTTTATCAGAATCTAAATAATTGACTCCCGTTTTTTCTCAGTATTTTTTCTGCGTAATCACCCTATTTAAGTCCTCTTAGAACACAGCATCAACGCTGATTGGCCGAATTAATGAGAAACTATGGAAACAGACCAATCAAAAACCGTAATGTTACTAACAACACAGGGTGTGCAGAATTTTCTGTCAAACTGTGTAAAAGTTCTCGATTCATACTTTGAAATGTACAAATACTATTGTTATTTAAAAAAAGCTTTTCTGCAACCTTGAAAGCAATAAAACTAGTGTTCGAATCGAACATTTGTCAAATTGTCATTTTTTGCTGAATAATACTATAGTTTAAAAAATCGACTATCAAAAACAAAAACATTTCCATAGTTTCATTATGGCAGACTTCGATCCCAACGATAAATAATTTCAGAAAAAAACTAAACGTTTTGTTCAGTTCATCCGTGCGATCAACACAATGGGGGCTGTAATGAAGTTTGTATCAAACAAGGCGAAACACATACATGTGGGTGTCATGATGCCAATTTACACTTAATGGATGACGGAGTATCATGCCGAAACAGTACCTGTAAGATAATATAAAACACAAAATTATTTCTAAACAAAATATTTTTTGATTTTTTTATTGCACTCCTTTCTCCCATAACAGGCGCTCTCATAATGGTCGTATATCCCATATTGACCGTTAATCTCATATTGGCCGTGAATCCCATAACGGCCGCGTTTTTCCTTCTTATATCTGTTTCCGTCTTATTTGTCCCTCTATAATTTTTTGAAGGTCAAGGTTATTGATTCCGATTAAAAAAACCTAAAATACATATTTCGTGAAAAGAGAAAAAAGGCAATCTTCCTGTAGTATCAGGATAAATGCATACCAAGTTTACACGTACTCGTGCATCATTGTTTAGACAAAGTTCTATATAAAATCTGAAACCACCGTTACATGTATACACAGGGTGCACAGTTAATCGTCCACCAATAGTTTGCAAGCGGGTGGACGGTGAACGGCAAATTTGCGTAATAGTATTGATTGATTAATGACCGGATTCTAAACTGCGCAGCCTTGATTGTTACTATTTATTTCAGACACGGCGCTAAGTTCACTTTGGGCCGAAGAAATAAAGTGTACAACTACGTCTTTATGGAATCAAATTTGGACACGATTAAAGACAATTAACCCGGTAGAGAAAATCATGTCCCTGCTTAACTGTCCAAATGGGTCTCATTGGGATGTGTGTGCTAGCCCATGCCAGCCGGAATGTGACCGACCTGACCCTCAATGTGATTTACCATGTGAACCCCAATGCGTATGTGATGGGCCATTTATTTTATACAATGGAAGATGCATTCTACAAGAGCAGTGTCCACCAGGTTAATATAAATTTGTACAAAGTATATCATTGCGGGGCTCATAAATGGGCCATATTTAAAATCGCTAGTTTATGCCGAACAGTACTAAAAGAGTTAAATTTAGTCCATCCTTGCGATAAAAATAATGGCGGATGTAGCGAAGTATGCAAACGAGACGGTATCCTTCACACATGTGCTTGTAATGATGAAATGCACAAAATGTTGAGCACCGATGGCCAGACCTGTATGGACAGTAAGTACCTAGAATATCAAAGGCAGCGCCTGTTTTACTTCAAATCAGACTGAATAACGTCTATTATGAGTTAATATATGAGATATTTAAAGAAATGTAAGTTCTTCTTCACTTTACGTCTTCAAAAATTGATAATTTGAAGTTTACGACGTAATTTTCACCAATTCGGACGGCGGTTGTTTCGGAACATCAAATAATACCGGGACAACTCAGGTCCGCCTAATTGAGTCTTTTTTTAATACTTTGATTGATGATTTTAAAACTATAGTAAAAGCCTGAATCCGTTTTGTTACTACTTTTGCAATCGAAGGCTTTAGAATAGTTTCAAATAACATGAATTGTGTCAAATATTTATGTAGTGTTAATTTATATAGGTAGATAGCGTAATTCGAAATAACGGCCATATTATTAAACATTTTCTTAAGAATGTCCTAGCGGCTCTCACTGGGAAGAATGTGGAGATGCGGATATTTGTCAACCCGAATGTCACAGAGAAGCCCCCGACGAATGTTTTGATTCTTGTGGTCCCAAATGCGTTTGTGATGAAAATTATGTTTTGCTACATGGAAAATGCATTCAACAAGATCAATGTCCAAATCGTAAGAATGTTTTTAGTTTTATTTGTCAATTTAGTGTGTATTTTTAAACTTTTGTGACTTTCTAAAATTTCTATCATCTTAACAATATTATGCCAAATTGTTATCATAAATTTCATCAAGTTACTTACTAAACTCTTCGAGACAAATTCCTGATAAATATTACGAACAAATATTACGAATAGCATAAGCTACCCTTATAACATTTAAGTTCAAAATGTGTCTGGAGTGTATTTATGTTTTCTAATACTATTCAGTAAAAATAAACGTTTGTTTTAGCGGCCCCAACAATAGCTCCCAACCAGTGTCCAAACGACTGCTGGGAGTTTAACGAAGAAAGTGGCGAGTGTGAGGCGAAAAAAGGAAATGATGCATGTTTCAATCTCGAATGTACCTGGGGATCTATGAAATTGGATTTCAGCTCGGAGCTGTTTGGCATTGATGAGAAAGACGTTGATCCATTTCATGGGCAACAGGTGAGCGTCGACTTTTCAGATGGTCGATGGCACTCGGAATGCGCTCTCGGTGAGTGTGGCATGACCTTATCTACTCAGGAAATCGATGGCGCAGTTTGGGATTTAAAATTGGCTAGTTAAACGTCGTTTACCTCTAGACCTAACGGAAATAACTTTAAAGACTATGGACCATACCCAATGGTGCTAACAAACAGGCGACAAACGCACATAATTTATAGATCCTTAAAATTTTTTGAACTCAGAAAGTATAATACCGACGATATTATATCGTATAATTTATACGATACTTTTTAGACCAAAACGTATCGTGATTTCCATTTATCAAACTAAACGGCTTGACGGGTTATTTTACCAAAGTTGGGTTATCTTACTGCTTTTTAAGCATTTATAAAAGTAAAATAACCCCTCAGGTGGTGTATATACAATTCTAAGGTTACATAAGTTATACGAATAACGTAATAGAGTTGTGAAAAAACATAAGCTAACGAACCATATCTTGAAGGTTTTTGCTTGCCAAATGAACCGTAAAAGCGGGCAAACATTTTCACTGAAAAAATAACCCGCAACATAACGGTTTTTGAGATTAAAAAAAAAACGAGATAATTTAGACAACTGTAAGAAACAAAAATTAAAATAATAGTCCAAAAAGGCGTCGTCTCCTTCGCGGGAAATTACTTTAGCAAGAACGCTCTTTTCCTGGAAAATTTGTTCCAGGAAAAGAGCGTTCCTGAAATAGAGCGTTCCCGTTATAGTACATTCCCGTGATAAAGTCCTCCCGCAATAAAGTTTTCCTGAGAAAGATTTTCCCGCAAAAAAGCCAAATTGTCAGGTTAAAATAAAATGCCAAAAACAAGGGTTACTATTTTGCCAAAATCATACTAATTCAAACAAAAAATGAATTAATTATTCCAGGAAAAGAGCCTTCTAGAAAAAAAATTTTCCAGAAAGTCCATTCTCGAGAAAGTACTTTCCTGAGAAGCTAACTTCCCGAAAAAGAGCGTTCCCGAAAAAGTAACTTCCTGAA
>SCLG01000111.1:402527-431998 GCA_004367875.1 Oikopleura albicans
AACATCATATTCATTTGGTCGTCAGTATCGACATTACAGTCCTGGTTCATCATATTGGTCATCAAAAAGAGCGATTTAAAATCGAGGGAATCGTCGCCAAGCATCAAAAGGGGCATAATAGAATTCATATCTCCCATTCCCCCACCTTGCATCATCATCATCATAAGCATATTTGAGTTATCGGTTGTTTTACTGTCATCATCGTCCAGCAACAACAACGGTAACATCATATTCATCTGGTTAGCCTGGTTAGGGTTAGAAACGCCTTGCTGTTGCATCATCAGCATCAGTAGGGTCGAATCTATCGCAAGACATCCACATAAAAAACTGAGTAAAAATTTCATGTTTTTGGTATATTCGGTTGGTGATTCTGTTTTGATATTTCAACCTTTAGATCAAGTTTATTATAAAGAGTGACCGAGGTACCTACCAGCAGGTGGGTTACTCCGCATCTTGATAAATGATCATACCAATAAACATTAGAGTTCATCATAAAGATTAATCTAAGATAATAAAAAACCCATTCAGCTGTAACAGTACTATCGTCTTTTGGGATATAATGTTATTGACTGATTATACCCCGCGATTTTACGGTTGAACAAAATGCGTCACACAGCCGTGCACAGTAGAAAGACGTTCGAAAAACAGGTTTTCAGAAAATCGGTAATAATTTAAATAAACTCGCATAATCATGTGGACTCTGTATTTATTACAATTATTGTGAAATGGACAAATAAGGCAAATACTTTAATTATCCTAATCAGACTATATTACATATGCATAAGATGCGAAACGGCAAGACGTCTTGTTGTTTCGCGGGCTGTTAAGCCCCATCATCTAATTAGGGTAAAAGTAGGGGTCATGTTGTATGAGTTTTGTGTTGAAATATGACCCCAATTTGGGTGGGCTGGGCTTTTGAAAAACGCGATTTTCACCGTTTATTCGTTATTTTTTAACTAATTTTAAGTATAAAAAATGCCCAAATAATAATGGAAAAAATTAGCTTCCTTACCCCACTCTCTATGTCGCACGACTAAATTGTTTTTCTAAAATCTCGTTTTTCATCGCCTATCGATTGTTCTAGAAAATTAGCTCACGCGCATTCACTCTCGTTCATGCTTTCTCACTTATTTGCTTGAATATTCTATACCAATGGTAACTAATGCATTTTAATCAACAAGTTCTGATTCTTATCCTAATCAGACTATATTACATATGCATAAGATGCGAAACGGCAAGACGTCTCTTTAAATCTATGTGCTCGGATATCCCTGATAATGAGTATTATCTTTCAAGATACCCTCAGTTAGGCAATCACCATCTCTAATAGTGGGGTATCCGGGTGCATAGTTAATAGTGCATCTTGTCGTGTTCTGCTGTCGTTCTGTGGGTTTATTGTTTATTGTGTAGAAAACCATTGGTATCATAATATATGTGTAACAACAGGAAGGTTTTTTCTAAAAAGTGAGTCGAGTGTGAATTCGGGTGCGGATAAACTTCCTACAGTTAGGGTTATTCGTCATTTGTACCCATTTCTCAGCTTGTTCAGGCGTGACCGTGCAATTGGCTAGAATTGTGTGCATAATTTGATAATTAATCGGTGTCTGGTCCCATGTAATCAGGCTAAGGTACTCTGTAACTACCCGTACTTCCATAACTTTGTGATTTTAATCTAAATTATAAAAAATCCGTGACTACCACGATAGTTTAGCAAATTTAATTATGCACAATATCCTTGAAGTGTACAGTGATACCATTGGTAAGCATGTCTCTATAACGGGAGTTGTCGAAGCTGTCGCGTGATATCGTCAACTTCGGTCACTACCGGGCTCATCTGCCGGATGATGATGAGTCGCCGTACGCCCTGATAATTGCGTCGCCATGGTATAGTTTGGAGCAAAACGACTTGTTCGGCGGTGCCGACTGTATTGTACATTTTGCCTTGACGATATTCTATCAGGTATACATCCATCTCGGGTTTTATCAGGACTGTGTATCGTCCTGATCTAGTCGGCGTCCAATTCGAATCCGTCCACCATATAGCTCGCTGATGGGCTCGGAAGACTTCATCTCTTAGGACGGCCCGGCATTTTTGGAATTCTCGCCATGTACCTTTTTGCCATAGTGCCAACATTTCGTCGGTAATTCGAAACGCCCGTATTTGTAGTTCTTTGAAGCGTGACGGCCTGTCTCGGGCCATGTTTCGGACCGCAGCTAAGGCAAAGTGATCGTTTGAATCTACCAATGGTACTTGAAACTGAGTATATAATTCGCGCAATTGGCGTTTTATATCATCATTTTCTTCAGCCACATTGGGTGTCACAGATTTAACCGCCTGATAGTACACGTTATCCTCCGCCAATTGAAAAATGGGCTTCATTTTTTGTACTACAGTAAAAAGTGGGATAGGTTCCGTGTTATTTTCAGTTGTTAAAGTCCGTAACACACGATTGATCCCACACAAGGCCTGAAATGCCACATCCATGTCCGGATATATTTGGGCGTCCATAAATTGTTGAACCGCCCCTATAACCTATACGAACGGTAGTTTGAAAAATTTATATTGTATGACGTATATACCTGCTCTGGTGGTGTCGGGGCCATACGATATAACGCCTCAAACAAAATGCGATTTCTAACGTGTCGCATTGTTCTGTCTGTCTAAACTACGCCCGGATATTATTATTTTGTAACTGTTTTACCTTATTTATACATGTAGACCTAAGTGTCTCTTAAGGCAGGGTATTTGACAGAGCAGTATAAGTATGTTATTACCATTGGTATCAAAATTCATGAGAAAATTAAAGATAAACGTTTCCTTTTTGCACAAAAAGTTAAATTGGCCAGTATGCTCGAAAACACTAATCCCACGCGACAATTATGATTAGACAATTGCCGCCGCGAGTATTCTGAGTTCCTCATTCCATAGCGTTTTGTATGCTCGAGTCGCCAATAAGGTTACTTGTAATGATTGCGACACCATGTTCACAAGGGCTAGTTGTTGGGAGACAGGGCCTGGCTCATCTATGGCATCCTCAATCTCGATGAGAAGTCGTTCGGTCTGTCGAAAAATGTCCAAAGTGCATTGTAATGTTTCGGGATATATGTTATCTAACCAATGTCCGATGCGATTGGCTCTAGATTCCATAATGATCCCTTGCAGACCATTTCGAGTATATCGCAACCATTGGTACAATGATACTACTAAAAAATGTTTTTTAATAACACTTAAGGTTTTCAGCCTACAGTAAGTGCTTTTTTGGGGCGTTAAGGACGCGCCGGGGGCGTCGGCGTCGGAATAAGTTTTTTGGGCTAGAAAACTGATAACCTGGTTCCCGACTCCGACTCCCCTGCGCGTCCTTAACTCCCTTTGTCTTTTGAGGTATATCAGGTACGTTTTAGGAGTACCCGCAAAAAACGGAAATAATTTATATATTTCCCTATAGCGTTCACAATTTTTTAACCAAGAGGGTAATATTGATGAGATCAACTTTTCGGCTACATTTTTGAATGGGGGACTGTAATCCCGCTTGTGCTTGCTCTTTTGTTTTCTTCAAAAATTTATGGTGCCTTGTGGTGTACACTAATTTTTTAGATATTGAATGTTTTTACCATTGGTATGCCTATACGTTAGTTTATTATTGTCCCATTATAAGATACTTTTTGTTGGTGTGTTTTATGTGGCCCATTTGGGCCGCCAAAATTCGGTGCGCGGGAACATCGCGACGGGGCCACGTCGGACCTCGTCGGACCACTCTAACGTACCCAATGCCCCTACTCCGTGGATGAGCGACTTGCTATCGCGGTAGAGGTTTTGGAACTCAAGCGTGAGGGTGGAAAACCGTCCCGTCTAGCAAGCCCAACTCAGAGCCGCTTTTCGGAGGGTTGTTTAGCCGCGTACATAACTCCAAGCATAGTACGAAGCGCGCGCTTGGCTAATAATAGCCAATTAGCGCAATTAACGTTGTCCAGAAAAATGCTAACAAAACTCGCGCTTTCGATTTTTATGGTGTCTTATTGTCCCTTTATCTCTCATTTTTTATTTGGAATAGTTTTTTAAATATTATACCTCTGGTAGGTGTGACCACTCCCATTGTCGATATTTCCGTGGTGTCTGCTAACAGTTTTAGGAGTCGGTTAGCATATGAAAAGTAGAACATATTCAGGCTATTGTGCAAGAAGATTTCACGCCGGTGCGATACTGTTGGCACATTTGCAAGAAATTGCGTCGTATTCGTCGCATTTACTACTGCGTCTACTACCACTGGTCTCATATCGTAACTTTCTAAACGTTTTATATACTATTAGTATTTCCGAAGTTTATTAATTTGCATATTATACCATTGGTATCTAATACAACAGGTTTGTAGTGATTAAAGTTATTCGGTGTCCGGATCGAAAAATTCCCGTATACCCGCTATTCGACAGA
Source organism: Oikopleura albicans (assembly GCA_004367875.1). Taxonomy (NCBI): domain Eukaryota; kingdom Metazoa; phylum Chordata; class Appendicularia; order Copelata; family Oikopleuridae; genus Oikopleura; species Oikopleura albicans. Next base: position 406,957 of record SCLG01000111.1, read on the forward strand.
ATTCTGGGGCCCGTATTCGGGTCCAGATTTCCTGTTGAGACATTATTCGGACCCCTGGAAGGTCTAGTGGGTACTGTTTCAGCACTTCTATAAAGTCAAAAAATGTTGCGATTCGTGATTTTCGCCGAATATAGAGTATAAGACCGTCCAGGGATCTTTTCAGGTTAATAGAAAGTGTTCTTGTCTTTAAATATGCGAATAGGACACATGGGATGGTTTTGTCCCAACTTGGCGTGTGTGTCATAAATCTCATCAAGAAGTCGACAATTTGGACGGTTGGGATATCTCTGCGCTCTTCCATTTCTAAACGTATTTCATACCTAATTTAAAGCCAGCTGTCAGTGATATAAGAAATATTCTGAATGTGCGCCATATTTTAGTAAATGTCCAGGTCTAAAATCCGGTTTTTAAGTCGTTCTTTTCTATCTTTAAGATTCTCGCGCTTTACCGGTTTTTGATTTTTATCTTTATGTACCATTGGTATAAAAATGCTAGAATTATTAGTGTCTACGTTAAAGCCTTGTTGTACTATTCTGGCTGCTGCGCCATTATCTGTCGCTTCACTAAGAGTTCCCCTATAATAAGCTGGCATTTCACTATTAGTGCGCCAGCCTAATAGGCTTTTCATTTCCGTTTCCGGAACTGCGGCCTTGTAACATTGTTTCAGGACTCCATTTCGACCTGAATGACCTCCTATGCGGCCCAAATTCATGCTTTTTCCAATTTTGTTCCAGATTCGGACTACACTTGTAGTCTGATCTTGGGCCTTGAAGTGAAAGACTCTTGGGTCTTCCCCTGATGGTTTCGACACGTGTCGCCACCATTGTAACAACTTTTTTAAGTCAATTTTGGATTTGTCATGAATTTGTGCCGTACGTTGATCATTCCGCTCAGACCATTTATTGTTTTTCCCCGCTCTTATAGGGATACAAATGTATTCTTGGCCATTATCTTGCTGGTAATTTATATCATTCCAAAAGATATCGGTAATTTCCCCTGTGCGCGCCCCCGTTATCATTACAATGGCTAAAACGACGCCCGCAGCGCGATACTGCATTTTAGGACTATCAATTAATGTTTGTACCACTGGTATTATGTCTGGAATTTCAAATATGTTTGCTTTTCTTATAACACATAGTGATTCTTTGCCTAACTGTTCGGCTTTGGCAATTGCCATTTTGTTTATCATCGATTTGACTTCCAGACATAATAGTTGGGCCCGATCTAATATTCTATACAGTGCAAGTGACATTTTCTTTGTAATTCGCGGGGTTAGTTTAGCTCCGCGATTTTTAAGTGTACAGTTCCGGGCTGATATCCATAGACGAAAAAATTCCTCAATGTCTTTGTCGTTTATATTTTTAGTAGTTATTTGTTTCTGAGTCAAAAACGATTCAAACGCCTTTCGACATATAACTGTTAGTCTGTCCAGTTCAGAAATACGGCGACGCATTCTGAAGATTTTTTATAGAAAGACATGAGTCTTGTTTTTTAATACCATTGGTAAACGATTCTACAAAATCAAGTTATGTACAGGGTACAGTTCAGTTTTTGAAATTGATAGGGTGTTAAACATATATATGTTTATGTAAAGAAAATATCCGAGTGCGTCGTCATAGTGTTATCTATGGCGTCCATTATACTCTGTATGGCTTCCGGTTTGAAATAGAAAGCAATGACCGGGAGAAAGGTGTCCATACTGAAAATTGAAGGTGCCGAGAGCATTTTACGAATCAGTTTCCGGCCCCTTCCCCGTACTCGTAATTTAACGTAGGTCATAATACGAGTCAGTATTGGGGCTGGCGTTGTAAGACCGAATTCCGAAATTAAGTCTAGGAAAAGCGCCAGCATTTGTTTAGCGGCTCCGTTATGTACTCCGCGGCAAAAGGACGCATACGCATTCATGATCTATAAAAGATAACACCTGAGTTTAACGCGTATGGATGTCATATGATGTTTGGTATAAGTGTATAATAGTACCATTGGTAAACTACGTTAAGGATAGGACTTCTGACAGCTTTATTATTGGACAATTTGTTATTTGTCGTATACGACATGTTGGATAATGGCGCACCCTCTCTTATAACTTATTCAACTTAGTTCTAAGTTGGGTGTGCCTTGTATGCCATAATTTATGGTTTTTGTAATTTGTTATACTTAATACTGATATGTTATAAGTTATAATCCATATACCCCACCTGCTCTGTTATTTAGCTTAATTAACCGAAACTGTGTCGTTTTATCCAAAATCATAAAAACGATTATTATAGCGTAACTGGTTATCATATCGTGTGTTAACATAACAGCGCAGCTGGTGTATTTGTCTAATTATTTATAAAAGTCCATATCCCTACCAGAAAATATGCTAAATATTAGCATATTATTTTTTGGCTTTGCCGCCGCGGTTGTTCGGTGCTGGTGTCTGGTGGCCCTGTTCATCATTACCGTCTGGTTCAGCTTTTGGCGTGTGCTTAGCACCACCTCGGCCGCGTTTCTTGCCTCGTTTGCCGCGGCCTTTGCCTCTGCCTCGACCTTGCTGATCAGTACGGTGTCCGCCTCGACGTCCGTTTCCGCTTTGGCCGCGACCTCGGCCTCGACCTCCACGGCCGCCCCCTCGTCCGCCGCGTCCTAGATTTTTAGCTCTGTCGACTTTATCTTGCCACTCCTTCTTCTTGAGGCGAAATTGAGCTTGCTGCATTTCTTTGGTCCTCCCCTCCTTAACCTGTACTATGTACCGGTCCGACCCACGTGCTGGTAGCTCAAGTTCTCCCCGTATGCCCTGGCCTTTCGTATTGGATTGCCATATGTTATGGACGCCAATGTCATATTGAATTTTTAAATGTCGAAGGAGGAGGGAGGAGCATAAATCCAGCATTGCTTTGCGTGTTATACCACTGGTACCTAATCTTCTTAAATCCGTAGAAACTGTCCGGATCTGTTCCAACATTTCCGGGCCATGATTGTTATCATAGCACATGGAGTAACGGTCCAAGAAGGCGAGCATGTTATCTAGGTCGGCTTTTTGCATTTTCTCGGGGACTGTTAACATTTCGACGAATTCTCGTCCGAGCTGTTCTTCATTTGGCCGGTCGTCTTGTTTGACGTAACTCGGGGCGTGATTCATCATCATTAGCCATACTTTACGCAGGGGGTCGAAGCGTAGCTGCGCCAGGCCCATTTGGTCCTTTATTTTTTGCATATCCTCCAAACACTTAATTAGGTTAATGTTAGGATCCATTTTTGAGGTCATGCCGCCTGGACACTTTTTGTGTGAGAATTAGGTGGGTCCAGGTTGGAGAGGTTCTTTAACTTATACGCGCGGGGCGCAGTTATCTCACTAACTTAGTCTCTGGATATTGGCAATATAAATATTTTTCTACTAAAAGAGCATTTTGTAGCATGTTTTATATAAATGTTGTAAGGTCGAGCCAAAAGATAACTTCTGACCAGTTTTGAGATAACTGCGCGCCCGGTGCGTTAGAATTTCCGCCTTACTTATTGTTTTGAAGCGTACGTAGCCCGACTCGTTATATTAATACACCTTGCGTTAACAAGGGGCCTTATATGATCCTTTGGGATTTTTAATGAACTTCGGTTTCCAATTATATACCTACATGCCCTTCCCCTTTATGTTAACAGTTTTTGACGCTTAATGTTGTAAACATGATTTGTCAAGCTTGTATAAGGTTACCATTGGTATCATATAATGCATATGTGTACAGCAAGTCACTTACCTCTTGTACTCGTTTTTCGGTTGCAATTTTTTGATTAGTTATGCGTTGCCGCAACGTTACTTGTTCTTCTAGTTGGGTGCGCATGTCCTTGGTTTGGAAGTTACTCGCATGCAGCGCACGCTCTTGAGGCGTGAACGTATCAGTGGTTTGGTCGGCCACTTTTTTGTCCACCACCAGTTTGAGTTTGTATGCCGCTCGAAGTTTCTTCTGACTGGTCAGTTCAACTTGCTCCCGCTCAATCAGATCATCCAGGTCTTCTTGGAACATTTGGTGGTCCTGCTGTTTTCGCATGAAGCGTGTTGAGTTAGGGTGTGCGCGGATTTCCGCAAACGCCTGTTCCTGCGTTATTTCTCGCATACGGCTTTTCGTCCCCATATTTTTCGACAAATGCATATCCGCTGACGTAGATGCATAGCGTTCCGCATAGTTACGCTCATACTGGCGTAACTGCTCCTCTTGATGCTCTCGTTCGAACACGTTCATATGGTGGCTAAACAGGTCATACAGTTAGACTCTAATTTTTTAACAATAATAGGGCTTTTAATTAGGTGTATTTTTACCACTGGTATTCGAATTCTAAGGCGTTACTTATATCACTTTTGCTTATTTTCCAGTCTATTGCGTAATTTACCAATGGTATCATCACTCTTTTTAGGGCGTGTTTATTAAAGCAAACGTATTACCCCTTGTTAAGTTTGGTGTGAAATAACCAAACTGCGTTTTTGTTTTTGACGGGACTAACGTAATCGGGTCCGCAAAAAGGCGCGTTAATTTAATTAGTTGTGTAGTGTGCAAGGCGTTCACCCAAATAGGGACTTCTTTACGCGCATGGAAAATTAACACCCATTTATGCTCTGGCGCTTTTTTAATTAGAATTTCTGCCGCTATATGCCTCAAAGGATGCGGTGGAAATGCGTATATGTTAAACTTCCGCCAGTCTGTAAATGTTAACGCGTCTATATGTAAAGCGCGTTCATCATATTTTTGTGAGACAAAAAATTTTGCTAGTTTGTTACTTTCTTGGGCAAACAAATCGAGGTGGAAGTTAAATTGACATTTTCTTTTCAGGCGCCTAACAATGTCCGGGTTTAGAATTTCTTCATTCCAATCTACTTCGCGACTGGGTGCGTCCGCTTTTTGGTCTAGCGTACTACACCATTTGATGTCTAGTGTAAATCCGCTTGATAGCGCCGTTAAGTTGATATCGCGTATTATTTTATTCAATTTGGGGTTACGGGCACCTGAAAAGAAAGTGGTTTCTACTGATTTGTTATCACATATAAATAATATGTGTCTGTTAACAAATCTATCTTGGAAGCGCAGTACAGTTTGTAGTATAGCCCAGGCCTCTTTTAAGTGTATCGGCCATTCGGACTGTTCTGGTGTAAAATGTGTTGATATTTCAACTTCCCAGTCCTCTATAACAATACCCATTGCAAAGCCAGAGGCATCCGTAAATATCTCTAGCGGCTTTGCAATGAGTGCTGCCGCTGTAGTCCACTTTTTAACAGTGACAAATATGCCTAAATAGTCCTCGGACCATAATTTGAATTCAAATAAAATATTTTCTACCATTGGTATCATATCCGTGTCTAAACATGAGTTTTTAAGGGCTTCCGTCATTTCCCTAATATATAATAACATATTAGGGAGTACCACCAAAAAAGAGCAACATTTGCCCCGTATTCGTTCCAAATTTTTTCGCGTGATTTCGGGTGATTCAATAGCTTTGTTAAGTTGTATTTGAAATTCCGCCCATTTGTGTGGGGGAATAGCTATTGTTTCCTGTTCCGTATCAATATCGAATCCTAAAAACTCAATGCGTTTGGCCGGGAGAAATGTGCTCTTTTTTAGTGATACGAAACCGCCTGGGGCGATTTGTGCCCCATTAGATAAAATGGCTTCTTTCGGGACCTTTGCCCCGGATAAAAAATCTACCTCTTCCTCTTTATTTTTTGGTCGAATGAGGACTAGACGATCATCGAGGTATAAAAAGGTGATCATATTATATGTAGTGCGCAAAAAGTTGACGATAGTCATGTTTTGGAGCTGATAGTGGCTGGGTACTACAGAGAAGCCGAAGGCTGCGGCCGCAAATTTAAAATAATAGCCGGCCCAGAATTGTACTGCCAGATGATGGGAATCGGGTTCCAATAAGAGATGATGGAAACCCGATTTATCATCTGACTTTATCATGAGATCATCTTTCCGAAAAAATTTTAGCGCTAAATAGATGTCATCTAACTGACATGGAAGTTTGAACTCCTGTAGGTCCTTCCATGCCATCCCATCATTACACATGCGTGGGGTTGGTTGGTCCTCCAAAAATTTTAATCTTTCTGCTACTGTAATGGGTGTTGTTACCAATGGTATAAAATTCTTTTGATTTAATATAATAATCGCGCCTGTTATGACCCACTTCGCAATTTGTTTGTGAACAAACAACTTGTTCTCGATACTAGACCTATTATTCCGCATCATCAACGGTACAAATTTTTTGTTTTTAAAATGTTTTCGTTGTATGTTATCCATAGGTACCCTAACTGGATATGAAACGAAGGCCGGTAGGGTAACGTCGCATATTTTAGGGTCCGCCTTAGATAACATTTTCTTTTTAATTTCTGAATTAACTTTATGCCTTATTGTATTTGTGGCCAGCGCGATTGTGGGCCGGAACTGTACTGGCTTATCCCAAGGGACCTTCCTTATGTTAGAGAACAGAGATATGCCTGTATATACGTTCTGGTACGCTTGAAATTTCGTACGTTCATCGTTTAGGGCATTTATGTAAATTAACCAAATTTGCAAAAAATTACTGAATGAGCCCGCGCGGAAGTCCTCTTCGACCCGAAATCGTAAAAACTCCCACTTAGGTTCCCTTATTTCTTCATGTACATCTTGCATATATTGTAATAGAAAGTGCGCATATTCTTGCCATTGCTGGACAGTCCTAGGGCCTTGTTTTACTTTGGGTAGTCCATTTGAGTCCGTATCATATAAATCTACCCATTCGGATAATATATTGCCCTTATAATCACACGCCCGTACTGGATCCGTTGGTAGACCTGGCTTAACCTGATTCAGGTATTCTGTGAATTGTTCACAGTCTAACTGTGAAAAATCATCCTGATGTTCAGGTGGTAGAGCGAACTTATTCATTTGTTAAGTTTCCTTATGAATTACATTACCAATGGTATCGCTACACTTTACAGTACATATTTTTGACATGATTAAAAATTTTTCACATTAAGCGTAATATACAGTATGGACTAAGCATTAATGTGATTTACACTAATCTTTTTCTTCCAGTAGTGTTCCTCCCGCCCGAGGGCACTTTATGATTGGTTATTTGATCGGAGGACTTTTCGACTCGGAGGACTCCGGGGTGGCCGCCGGAGGGCGCTCCCGTACTCGGAGGACTTATCTATAAGCCGGAGGACTTTTTTGATACTCGATCCTAATGTTCCTGAATGATAACTAGTGACATACTGTATATATTGTTTACTTAAAATCCGGTAGATAAAGTTTCACGGGCTGTAATCATGCCTTTCCTATTAGATATTTATCTATCGTATGATATGATTATTTTTAACAGCTTATCATTTAACCCCTTCGGGTTAATCATCTTTTCTAGGCGCTTATTTCAGGCGTGACCAAATCTAGCGGTGTTTTAACATGGTTAGAGTTGAAAAGCTATACTTACTTTGATGTCAATTTGACGGGTACACTTTGCTATGAATGTAGATTTTTGATTTTGAAACCGACTCGATCGTCCATTAACTGAATACGAGGTTGTACCACTGGTAATCGTTTATACGTTTTCACAGTTTTCTAAAATATTCCAAACTGTTTTAGATCTACTGTTTGCACTTTTTATTGTGACTACCATTGGTAAAAAATCCTTAAGTGAAATCAATTGAATAGTTATACCATTGGTACATGAAGCATTCTATACTTCAACTACTGGTATAATTGTGTCAGTAGTTCACTAGGTGGTAAATCATCCTCCTCGTATTCCTCCCCAAAATTATCTCCGAATTGGGTATCCACAAAATCCAGTAACGTTGCATGCGATACTCCTGGCTCTTGATCAACCTCAGAGGCCTCTTCAGAGCCATCAGTTTCGCATGTGACGTATTTACAAATTTTTTCGACGTTTTTTCTTTCACAAGCGTCCAAGTGTAGATCTTGGCCGAAAAAATTTGTTTTTGTTTTTAAGTTGCGTTTTAGAGTGTTTTCTCGCCATTCGGCGAGATTATGGTCCACATCGGTTACAAAAAGCGGCTTGACTAATTGCTCACGATATGTCGTATTGAAGGATTTTGGGAGCCATGTGTTCAGCGATACCAGTGCTTGTTGATTTGTCAGATTTTCATCTGACAAATCATCAAGCAACTTTTTGGTTTTGCTGTAAACGAGGGATTCTTTACCAAAGTAAAAAATAATGTACGGTAACAGCCCTAATAACTGTCCCATAATCGCTGCGACGGTTAACAGGTTAGGGTTCAAGACCAATTTGGACAATTCTGCGACGTAAGAGGTCATCCGAAGTGCATCGCCTTCTATGGCGATGTCATGAGAGAAGGCTGTCGCCTTTCGCGTAAACACATGTGTCCAGTATTTCCAGTCTTGCCAGAACTGGTCATCATCTGGTCCCTCAAAGAAATCGGCAAACCAGTGCAAAATGAGCACGGTATGTGGACCTTGTGTTTTCGCGACTGCTTTTCGGATGGCCCCTTTATTCTCGTCAGATTTGGCCAAATTGGCGTTGGCCAGAGTGACCAAACGGGAAGATTTTTCGGGCCATTTGCGCCATGGGGTGTTAACTTTTTTCAGCGTTTGCTCAACAGTTGCCACCCGTGCCGCTAATGACTCCGTTTCTGTAGACAGTGGGGCATTATGCTTAGTGGTACCACATGGTAAAGAAATGCTTGAACTTTCAGATTTAACAGCGTTAAGACGTTTTAGCAGTCCAGAAGAAACGATTTTTTCCGCTTTTAATTCGGCTTCAAGTGCCACAACTTCCAGACGCTTCTTCTCATGCTTTAACTCCCATTCCTCACATAGGTCTTTGTATTTAGCCACGTCCGCTTGCTGGTTATCCTAAATTTCATGCGTCAGGATTGAATTTAAGGTCTTAATTTATAATCCGCGCAATTACGCCGAGTGCACCGTTATCTTAAAAGTTAAGCCCTTTTTGCGAAATCTTCTTTCTGGCCGGGTGACTGGTCAGTATGTCTCATATGATCGTGTAGACTTACTACTCTGTCAAATTTTCGGAATTGAGCTGTTTATACGTATTTTTGTTGCGTCAAGTTACGATATACCCACTTGTTAGATAACTGCGCACGCTGTGTACTATAATTGTACTGCCCTATAATTATCCTATACACAGGTTGCACGGTTATCTTGCGAACTTGGTCCTTGAAAAATCGCAAGATAAGCGTTTTTCGCAAGATAACTGCTCAACGTATATCATATAAATATTATAAATCCCGAAAAAATAATCATTCTGAAAGGTCGCTAGATAAACGTGCGAGTGGCAATTTTCGCACGATAACTGCTCGCAAGATAGCTGCGCACCCCGTGTATAGCTTATTTTCATAACGAGGTAATAAAGCGCGTTCTCCAGTTTAACATATTTTAAACTTACTTTGCAATCCAGAATGGCCGGGAACCAGTCTTCGGACGTTAGTGCCTGAATTTTCTCGCGTAACGCGCCCAAAACTTGGTCTTGTATTCGTGCGACGCCTTTGTCGTAGTACTTAAAAATCGCCAAAGATGATTTTTGCTTTGGGTTATAATCCATCAACTTCGACCACTCGGCAGTGATCTTCTTCCAGGCTTGCAATTGTTCCGGTTCCGTTTTTAATTTTTTAACGGGTCCCGGTTGGGTAACTACTCGCTTCCTGGTGGATCGTTTAGCGTTAGGTACCACAATAACATCTTCTTCAATCTCTGGGATTTTTAGTCCTGTTGACATTGGTACCACTGGTAAAAAATTTTAAATTCAATAATATATATTTTATAATATATTTTAAATATCAAAATTAATCTCTGTGCCACTTTTATGGTTGGCGACTGAGTGTGAAATTAGATCGAATGGAAATATTGTGCGGGTGAAATACTAGAATTTTCTAATGTTCGAGACTTATTTTCGGGGTGGCTCGACAAATATACTTTTTGGCCGCACTTATTTTTTGGCGTTTGATATTTCTTTTGGGTTTTAAAACGACCCTTTAATATTTTGCAACTATTATTTTAACAATTTTAACATTCTTTGATGGTACCAATGGTATAACAAATTCTTTTTAATTTTTAACGTTATGCGTCATGCACATTACTTCTTTCAGACTTATTAAGGCTTCACGTGTCTAACTAATCAGCATTTCTGTTGTGTATAATTCGAGTCTGCTAATTTCATTTTTCGGATTGCGCTCGAGTTAGTTATCGTAGATATTTCAGTAATACTTATAGTGATGTCAGGTTAGTTTTTTATCTTTGGTATCATTGTCTAATAACGCTTAACAGATGATTTTATAACATAAAAATTCAGAAAAAATGATTTACGGCCGAGATTATCCGTTATCAGTAGTTGCGTTGATAATGACAATTTGACCAAATTTTTACACAACTTTTTGGTAGGGCCCAGTCTCAATATGCGTATTTTCTTTGAAAAAATTTTGAGTTACATAATTAGAATGTCGGGACTGTATATATTTTCCATATTTTTTCCTAAACGTATTATATGGTGTTTTTATTGACGGTATCTATTACTAGATAATCGTCGTCCGCCCGATCGGGCCGGGGCTCCGCCCCCCAACCAAATTGTAAATGAGATCAATGGTCGTCTTGATGTACATGCCCCCTTCGCATTAGGTGCTCCCGAAGGGCATGCGGGCTATATTGCTCCGCCTGTGCCGCCGCCTATCTTACCACCTATTTTCGCTGGGTTAGCCGAAGAGCAATTTTTTCAGCATATACCGGCTTTAGATCGAGGTAGTTGTATAAACATATGCTATACTGGTTTCAACTCAAATGTGTGTGTTTATGTAATAAAAAATAAAAATTGTTAGGCTTACGACGTCACCAGTATCGTATCGATCGTCGGGCTCGTATCGGTGCCCGCCCTGGCGAGCGTACTTATCCCATACGCATGCGTGTTATTACCATTGGTACGAACAATTTTACTATTCCCGTTGGATATCGGCGTCAACGCGGGGCACTTGATAACGTCAGTGCTAGCGGACGCATTGGTCATCGTTTTCGGGGTCTCGCGCGTCGCTTACGCAACTGTGGGCGACACGTCACCCCTCTGAGTCAGGCTTTTTGGGATGATTTAGAGGTTGACATTATACAAATGGACCTCCGCGATTATGAGCTAGAATTTATCACGAATTCGAGTCACTTGGGCCCCGATGATGAGCGTCAAATGCTGCTTATTATTGATGCGTATGATGAGGCCATAACTGCCATATGGGAGCATGTGGCTGCGCTTAATCAGCGTCCACCTTAGTTTGTGTGCTTTTTGAATCTTCTTACCATTGGTATATTATGTCCGAATTGCCATTATTTGCTGATAAGAATTATTTTTATTATGAATTTTTATCTGACAGCAATAAAAGATATCAATTTACTACCCAGAACGTGCCGAAACTTTTCCTTCGCATCCAGGCACCGGCCGCGCTTCTCGGGTTCATACCACGCTATTATTTTTTGAGTCGGGTCACCCAGTCCAAAAAATTCGAGCATAACGTGACATACCCCCCATCAGCGCCCCCGGCGTCCGGACGTTAGGTCCGGTTCGGCCCGCTACTGTATTATAAATTATCTTGTATCGCATCTATTTATAATATGTTGCCTTGCAAGAATCATAAACACAATTTTGTTTTTTGCACTCGTCAAGTTTTATTTTATAGTTGAATCGTCCGCTTTTGCGATATAGGTATCGTTTTATTTTGAAGAAACGGGCTCGGTGTGAGCTTTTTTCTTATCTATCATGTTCAAATAATACGCATACCATATAGCAAGTAACGGTGTTTTTAAGCATATAATCATGAAAAAAGCGCCCTGTCAGGCGTAGTGGGTAGGCTTTTGTCATTCTATCTCCAACACTTTTAATTTACATTCGTTTTATCTCACATTAGCCTCCCACTGTGTAAAATAGACGATTTTATGTACAGAAGGAATAATGTGTTAGTACCATTGGTATCAAAATTCAATAATTTTGTAGAAAACTTAGTCCGTTGAGGTGCTGGGTGTTTCTTGGTCGTCCATTTGCATTTGCGCCATTAACTTTTCAGAGGCTACTACCGCTTCTTCACCTGTGAATTTGCTTTCTGACCAGCCTCTGACAATTTCCTCCAAGGACTCCTGTGATTGATTACGAACCGGTGCCCTTTGCCATCGATCTGTGTCAAAGTCGTGCTGGATCTTTCTGTATTCAAATACCTTTGCTGTATACGTTTTGACAACTTGAATCAGTTGCCCAATTGGGGAGCTGCTCGTAATCGATACGTCATGATTGAAGAGTTCCGGGTTTATGAACCACTTTGTATCGGAGACGAACAGTTTTTTCACCAGCGTTTGTTCCCAGTACGCTCTCACCACAGCCACCAAGGTATCCGACTGCCACCCTTTCGTTGCCATAATCCGGGCCAGTTTTTGGGCCATAGGGACCGTTAGTAAAAAGGCCAGGTCGAACTGCTCCACGATCACTTGAGCAAAATGCTCCGGGCATGTTATCTGATATATGGCTTTAGCGAATGTGAGGTTTAGGGTACCATTGGTAACAATACACGAGGGCAACTCGTCGTATGTCCGGAAATCAATCTTGTCCAGGTCGGTAATGGCGAGTTTTTTCGCTTCTAGCCATACCAGTGTTTGTTTTTCGATCTTACATTTGGATTTCAACACTTTACCATCTTATTTTTTAGTTCAGGGTGATCGTTTCTACTTATTATAAACTATTGATATCTCTTATTCGTTCAACTTTTGATCACTAATACAGTCCTTACTCCCACTATGGGTGCACCAATACGGGTGATTTTATCTCAATCCGCACCCCTTTTTTGTAAAACGTACAGCTCTTGAGCTAGTCTGAGCCCTGAACGTTATCTAGTGTCTTAGTATATTACACACGCTATTTTGGAGAATCAAAAACGTCCACAATAGGAGTAAGAGTCGTATGATGTGTTTATATGCCCTTATATATAATAATATGTAAGTATTTTTATATTGTACAGCTGACCCCTAAACGAGCTGACACTTTCGTTTCTGATTTTTCCGTCAAGCGACTGTCAACTCGTTTTAATTTTGTCAACTCGTTAGGTCACTTTTGCCCCCCTTTTAATCGAAAAAGTATTCAAAAAACCGTCAACTCGTTTGATCTTGTCAACTCGGTAAATGTCAACTTATTTTTATTGATCGACTATATCATATTATTTCTGAACTAATCCTAGATTGTATTCGTATACCATTGGTACTGCAAATCCATCATATGATTGATGCGCTTGGAGTTCTTGTTGTACGCGCTCATCATGTTGGCCTTGGCTCTCAAAACGGCCGTACATCGGTCCTCGGGCTTTCCCAAAGTAGTACTCGCCATCTTGTCTTCGAAACTTTTCCGCCTTTTCCAACCCTCGCTCAGTTACCACCGACATATTGACTCCTCTAACTTTTTGATTTGTACATGTTAGCAGTGGCCGGTCGCGATATTGCGCGGTGGAGTCTTTGGCCGTGAGTCTTTCATTGAAGCAACTTGATTTTATACCAAAAGGTCTCAGAAATGACATCATTTCTGTTTCCTGTCTGATGGCATTTTGACCTTCTTTAAATCGATGAACCACTGTCCCCGACGTTACTGCCATCCTTTGCAGTGATGACCACGCAAACGCCCCTGTTTCGTCCGGGAAAAGTGGGACTAGGGGCGCTTGATAGTGTAACGATTTAGTTGTGTGTGGCGAGTTCCAGGCTATTAGTCCCCCATACTGTTTCACCACTGGGACAAACGTCTTCATGTTGCTTTCGGAGTTGACCGTGATGATACTTTCCGTACATCGCAACATGAAGTCGTTTTCAACATTATATGTATTGAACGGGACTTTGAACCATTTCTCATTGCGGTCGTGGATGAAATGGTTATGTGACCTAATCGGCGGTCCCGCTTCGTATTAGGCTTTTTATATTTTTTAATAGTTATGTGTGTTATACCGGGTGCACCGTTATCTTGTGAGCTTAATCTTCATGAATTCGTACTATAATTATTTGTTTGCAAGATAACTGCTCAATGCATATCGTCTTATATTATTATAATTTCTTACCGTACAATTCCCTGAAAAAGTTGTAAGATAAGCGTGCAAGCGGCTATTCTTGTAAGATGACTGTTGCAAGATAACTTTGCGTCCGGTTTAACACCTTTTTTATTATAGAGTGTCTGCAAGTTGAGATATTTTATCCGATTATAATCCCATATTTGGGATTTCAAAATTCTATGTCCTAAGCTGGAAACCTTGAACATGGAACTACGTGAGCGTGAGCAGATGCCCCGTAGAAACTCATGTAGTTTCACCAACCCATGACTCGTACATTTCGCAATATACAAAATCGAAATGCGTGCTCCGCGAGAGGGTAGAGGACTAAATCGACTTAAGTTTTGCAACCGGAATATAAACTCACTTGCAGAATGACTATCAATAATTATGGTGTTTAGAGTTTGCAAGTTATAAGGGTATTCACTATACACTGTATGATTATTATTTTATTATAATTTTTTATTACTATTTTCGCATTGTTATACCATTGGTAAAAATATTCTTTATAACCTATATTACAGAACTGTTTCTTAACATAAAACCATAAAATAGGCATAAAAAACCTAGTCCTGTATCCTCGTCCGGCAAAAGGGCTGGTGTTCCGTTAAGGATGATTTTTGCCGCGGTGGTCGGTAGCATGGCTTCTGCGAGGGGTACTAGACCGTCAATAATTGCTGAATTATTTGACTGTGTGAATTTAGTCGATACTACCGCCACTCGCATCCAAATTCCATTCGATACTATGGGGCATTCTGATTGAGTGAGGTGTTGAACTAATTTAGAGTTTGGCATTTGTGGGTTATGACCCATACGTGGAGTATGCGCCAAACACATATACGAAAACGGGGCTTTAATCATTTCGAATATCGGTACCATTGGTTTTTGATGCAACATTTCCAGTGTCGGGATATGCGTCATTGTCTGTGTAACCGTTAAGTCACACAGATATTGAGATACAGTCCATTTCAGTTCGTTGTCCGCAAATACAAATTTTGAATACGCTGCCGCGTTATTAAAAAATATATTGATTCCAATCCCTGCTTCCGCCAGTAAGTTAACCAATTTGATCAAAATGATTTTCTCAACCGGCACAAAGTTCTGAAATGTTCCCGCAATGATTTCCGCTTGCTTATGATACCAGGTACCCTTTACTCTGACCGCCGTTGTATCGTTGCGGTGATATCGGACCGTCATTTGGCTCAACACTTGCGTGATCCACGCCCCGAGGGGCAACTCGTCTGGGATGCCTTCTGTTTTTCGAATATTTTGTACCATTGGTATACCATCCAGAACGTCCCAGCCTACAATTTTAGGCGCGTCGATGTCCGAAATGTCGACTGGGTCTTGTTTAGCGAATATTTTAGTATCCGTTTTAAACTGCCCCGTGTTAAAAAGCGTGCCCCCTACGTTCTCATCATTCAGTTGCTTTCGCCGATATTCGGGTTCGGTTACATTGCGGTCGCCCGGGTATGGCATGAATGCGTCCGCGTGAATCGTAACGACGAATTTTATGTCGCCTGTTTGGGTCGTTTTAGTCCATACACGCGAGACTTGCCCCGTTGTCAAATTTGTAATTGGTGCGTCCAAGTTCGGATCATGCGTATTGACTATGAAATTCGACATCGGGTTAAGAGGGTCAAAGTTCGAGGCGTCAGCTGGTCCTTGATACCTATACTTAAGGTAATGCGGCCACGTTGGCGGTTCCGTCGGGTCCGTCATCCACCCTTGCTGTCTCATCATTCTTTCAAACTGCGCAAAATGCGAGTTGAAAGCATTGTTGAAGTGTCGCCGGGTTGGCTTCTCGAGCTTATATAAGTACCATTGGTATAAACATGCCTTAATTCTACGCATCACTTGTTCCCAAGAATCGTACCCTTCTGGGGGTTCGATTTGTGCGGTCGATTCTAACTTAACTCTTAATGCTTCTGGTGAGCTTCCAACTTTGTCTTGTGGCGTGTTTAACTCCTCCGCTTCCAATAGGTCCCAAAATACTGGCCATGCATCGCGGACCGCCCTTTTTTCGCGTTCCACATTTGTTTTTGCCGTCGCTGCACTTTTAGCCACTTGGAGGCGTTCGTAGGCTCGGAATCGATTCCATTGTGGCGTTTGGGTTGATGACACTCGGTATGTTTGACCTAACGTCATAATCCAGAACGTATTACTTATTGTAACTTCGGGGTCCATGCGATACCATTGGTAATTAAACTCATCTTGGTTCTGATGCTCTATGCATTTATCTATGCCGGTCATTCTTGGGTTTAGGCACGTAATAGCATTTGGGTACAGATGGTTGCAGGTGAAAAACTTTGCGGTATTCTCACTGTGCTCCATTTGGACTTTTTCCAATTCGGCCCAAATTTGTCGATTTGGCGCTGTACCGGTCGTTTCTTGTATTTCGTCTTGACTCGGGATTATGAATTATTTACCTTGGTTTGTCATATATTCTTCAATCGGGTTTTGCGTTATCACCTAATTGCAATTTACCCGTTGTGGCATTGTATATGCTCTATATTATTTTATTTCTAATTTTACTGTTTTACCTTGCTATTTATTAGTGTGTGCATCCCATTCGGTGTATTATAGTCTATAACTTATATGTATTTTTTATATACTCATAATTGAGCTTGTGCACCAATATTTGGCTCTCGTGTCCACATTTTGACGCAGACCTATTATTACTTCTTGAGGCAAAATTTTGGTGCACACCCACAGCTGGCCTCTGTGGACCGAAAGTGGTGCAGGCCCTTATTGTGTGTTGTGAAGCCACAAAGTGGTGCAGCCAGCATATGGTTTCTGAGGCCAAGAACTGGTGCGATTTTTATATTTGTATATTACGTGTTTCTCGGCGTAATCTAGTATATTATTACCAATGGTACAATTACATTAATACTTTTCGACAATTAGTATTAATAATTATTATTATTATATTACTAATTATTATTATTGTTAATTTCAATAATCGTCCTAATTTCTTTTTCAACGAAGGGGTATGCCGTTATGTTCTGTTCATAATATGTTGTGTATTGTAAAATTCAAATGTTTTTTAAATATGTTATATATCAACTTATATTATATGCGGTTAAGTTTTACAAACCTTTAACCTATATTTTTCGCTATATAATTATGACGTAACAGAATGAAACATAACGGCGCACCCTTTCCTAGTGAGATGTGTTTTTAAGGCCCTCATATCTACTTCTTTATGGTCATGAATATTTAATTCATAATCCCGTTCCGATGACTGTTTGAAAACGCACGCCCATATTTTTTGTGACCATGCTCAAGTTTTCCATCCAGCTTATAACCTCATTCACTTTTGCTGCTGCAATCTTATTTTCCACTTCCTTGAATGCAAATTGTACTCGTGGGAAAATTGAATCGATGATTTCCAGGTATCGTCGATTAAACTCGGCTGGTGTTCTTGTACATACAATACCGATCGTTGGGTCCAACATAAGTTTTCCCAGAGTCTTTCCATTAAGAATGCGTTCATGTTTTACCATTGGTACTATATCCACACCCAGCGTCGCTTGAACTCTATTGACAAAGTCGTCAAAGTTGTACTTCTTGTCTCTCAGGGCTGTCACCAGTCCCAAGTTTCGAAGATAGTGCCGTTCGCCTGGGCCAATTGGCAGTTTAATTTGGTCGGACCAAGCGTGGTCTTCACTGCTCCAGTCCTTATTTGTGAGAATTTTTACAAACTTTATGATCGCATTTTTTCGCACCGGCCATTCTTCCACTTCCTTTTGACGTTTTTGACTTTGCGTATCTGTACCACTGGTAGCATGAATTTTTCGAGCGCCTTGCAATGCGCGCCATTTTTCGTGCGCCGCGAGTATGGCCATAGCCTCACAATATCGGTTCATCAAAACGATCTGAAAACTTTCTGCCTGTTTCGGCATCATTCGCGTTCCGACCTTGTGGTATGCGATCCGTTCTTTGGTGTCCAAGGACACTTTATCTACAAACAATTTTTGTTGGATATTTTCCAATCGTATCGCAACCGGATATTTGGTCACAAATTCTTCCGTCGATAGTATAGTAGCGTCCGTAAACATCTCTACCAGACCTGTTTTTATCAGTGCGTGCATACGGTACGCTACTTGATCTCTCATTTTACCGTCACCTTTTTCTTTGTAAAACTTCGACGGCCACAAACTTTTAATGAAGTTACATTCTTTAATGACCCAATCAGGAACTCCACTTTGGCAGAATGCCCGCCATGTTTTTGGACACATTTCAGGGGCTGATACTCCCAATCGTACCTTGTATCGATTAAAGGTGCGGGCGAAGTTGTCGAGTCTTTCGTAGCTTGTCAATGTACCAATGGTAAGTAATACTTTATCCTCCTCATGACGATCCAGTAACAAATCGTTAGCCGTTTCGTTAATCGCCAAAAACAAAGACCCCAATAGCTCCGACATGAACCAAGATGGCCATAGTCCACGCTCATTGTCGTGCTCTTTCATGTTGTGTGACATTGTCATTAAAAAATCCATGTTGAGAGCAATGTCTTGTGAGATGGCGACAATTTGTTCTTCCAGATCCAACGCCACCATCATCCGCGTTACTGGCGATGCGCGTATATTAACGTACCTGGCTTGTTTCTGTATGTTCAGTTGTATACCTGAAAACGCCGCTATTTGTTGAATTATTCCAGGTTTATCTTGCCAGGTCTCGAATGTAGGGCGGTGCATATTTAATGTGTGTGTAAAATTGTCCAGCACATATGCTTGGTTAAAGAGCGCCATTTTCCAGAAATCTTCACCAACTTCCGGGACCAATATTGGTGCTACATAAGAGATTATTATTATTTTCCGGTTCCTTTTTTGTTTATGTTTATTGTTACCATTGGTATGACTACTCTTTCTATTATAATCGACTTTTAATAATTGGATATATCCTTGTATAGTTTCGACTGCCGAATTAGACGCCATCGATTTTTTAACATATACGTATATCTCTGTATATTTGTATGTACTACTTTATTTATATATAACCGCCTAACACGCGACATTCACAAAATTACATGTTAACGCTTTTTGGAATTTGTCTAACTTCGATTTACCGTCATTTTAGTCAAGAGTTTAGCCCCTTGTACTAACAAAAGTACATGAACAGTTTTTTGTCATTTAACTTTGGTGATTGAACAAGTTAGGCGGTGTATATAGTTTTTTGGTTGCAACTACGTTGCTGGCCAGCGGGACTGTACTTATTATAACTTTTGTTACTTACCCTTTTCCAGTAGTTGTTCTTTGGTTTTTAATTGTTCTACCAAGTCACTTTTGGGGATAACTGTGATCTTAAACACCCCGATCTCACGTGGTAGTTTTTGTTGTAACATCCGTGAGTTTTGATTAAGCTCCCACAACTCGTTCGTTGTAGTAAAAGTCGAAAGGTTGGCCAGTCTGGTGGTTGTTTGAAATTCTGGGAAGTGTTCGAGGACTCCTGGGATACGTCCTATGGCTTGTTGGATATCCATGTTATCGGCCTCATCGGCCTCTACTATCCCCAGAGCCATGACTGTACATATCTTCCAGCCTATTCACAGATTCGTAATTTAGTTATTTTATATATAAAAATACACAGGGTGCGCTTTTGTCTTTTCTCGTACTTGTTTTTAGAAAACTACGTTTTTTGGGGAATTTCCCGTTCTAGTAACCTTGACAAGTGGGATATTTTTTCCCAACAGGACCATAAGTTTACTAGTAAGCTTGAAGCGGCGCGGAACTTACGTGCGCACCTTAAATGCAATGTTTTTAAATAATTTTTCGCATTTATCTTTTCGTTTTCGGAATAACTTTTCAGGAAATGTATTGTGTACCATTGGTATTAGTATGCTCATAAAACCGTATTTTTTCCTTTCGGCACGTGTGTTCTTGTTATTATTTCGTAAGAACTTTTTCGCGATTAAGCTTAATACTACGCGGATTTGAAATTCGAACTGTGTTAAACCTGTGCCTGTTATCGGGTCATGATTAATTTGACCTTCGTCGTCATAAGTTTTCCAGTCCGGGTTAGATGAAACGATAACTGCGCCAATTTCCTGATTCGGCAGCAGCAAATTTGACAGGGCGGTGAAGTGGAACATTTTGGTTTTCCACTTCATGTCATGCTGGTCAAGAGACTCCAATGTAGTAATATACTTTTCGGTACCATTGGTAAATAAAGTCAGTGAAGCCTGAATATAAAGGCGTTAATACGAATTTCCGTAGCTTGTGAAAATAGCCATTGCTGTGGGTCAATGTGTTTATCGCATTTCACAAGTTTTCTTACGAAATTTTATCGTTAAACGGACACGATAATAAGGTGTTCCGCATTATTTTGCGCTATAAGCATTCATGACTATAAGTCATTTATCATTTGTAATGTCGTTTGCGCGAAACAAAGACAAATTCTGTGTATAATATCACAGACTTAGGGTTAAATGTAAATGCATTATTTACTTTTTAACTTATAACGTATAAAGTACCAGTCAATTTATGCCGGTAGCATGTACCCAGCGTGTACTTTTTGAGGTTAAATGTAAATGCGATATTTACTTCAACACATACAGTATGTCATATACTATATTTACATAAATTTTTCTTGCGCTAATCAATAGTTAGCAAGACTTTCTCAGTATATGTTTTTGTCCTGGCTATTTATGCGTTATAAATTACCATTGGTATCAAAATACATTGAGATACCCTTTTCAGGGAAAAGGGAGGTACATGATAAACGCGTTGTTTATCGTGCATGTATAGAAAATGGGATGAGATAGACGCGTTGTCCCTCAAATTCATTAGGTACTCACAGAGCTCAGATCGCTTTTTGCCAGTAGATCCAGGAGCAGACGAAAATTATCATTCTGGGCATCTTGTTGCAAGAACAAGTTGGACAACCCAGATGGAATTTTGTCCGTACCATGTTTCAGCAAGAAACTTGGTAGTTGTCCTAACCGTAATCCTGGGCATGGTGACATTGGCAAAAACGTAACATCGAAAATACCCGTAGTATCATCGGCGATAAGCTGTTGTAGAGCCGATATTTCACACAATTCATAAATGTTGTGTAACTTTTTACCCGCAGGGTCGTCGTCAGACCACGTCATGATGCGATCCGGCAATCACTAAAGCGATTTTTAACTGTTTATTCGTCATTTTTTCTCTAATTTTAAGTATAAAAAATGCCCAAATAATAATGGAAAAAATTAGCTTCCTTACCCCACTCTCTATGTCGCACGACTAAATTGTTTTTCTAAAATCTCGTTTTTCATCGCCTATCGATTGTTCTAGAAAATTAGCTCACGCGCATTCACTCTCGTTCATGCTTTCTCACTTATTTGCTTGAATATTCTATACCAATGGTAACTAATGCATTTTAATCAACAAGTTCTGATTCTCTTAAATTAGTTGTTTTGTTGAATTTCAGAGAAACGGCCTTTCAAAGAATTTTCAAAAACTTTATTTGTGATTTGTAGTAATAGTTGTAGTATTCGTGGTTGATGTAGTAGACGTGGTTGATGTTGTGGACGTGGTTGATGTTGTAGACGTAGTTGATGTAGTAGACGAGGTAGTTGTTGCAGTAGTAGTTGTGGCAGTAGTTGTTGTTGTTGTGGAATAATGTGTTTTAGATTCGAACCCTGTCATACGTTTGTGTTGAGAAATGTGATTGAGAAGGTCTGTGGCGAACTGAAAATCTACCGATGACAAAAGCTAATAGTAATAAAAGCAAGCACACAGCTAATATACCCAAGATATAAAAGATGTCAATAGGAATTAGAGANACTAGCTGTGCCAGTCGAAAACGACGCTAATCGCAAATAAGTGGCCTCCGAGTAAGGGTCTCGTTTGTGAAACAGACAAGTTTATCTGCCCTTGGTATTATCTGATTTATTGACAATAGCAAAAGTCCACTTTCTTCTTTGTTGACCGAAACTACGGAACTACTAGTAGGGTGAGCGCAAAAGTAATTGAGAATAACATTCGTTTCTTTTCTTTTTTTTCTCCTAAAACGCTTCGGATTACCGCGAACTAGCGAAAATACACTTTTTCATACAGAGTGGTGCAGCCTGATTTAGGCACAAACGGTATAAGTTATTACAAGCAGCGCGGTGAGTTGTTTGCGTGGCTAAAGGACGCTAGCCAATAGGAGGCGCCTATAAAAAAGCATGAGCCAATAGGCGCGCTTGTAATTCAGTTACAGACGCTCCGCGCCTACTTAATGTATAATTTAATCACTGGTACCACAGCATGTCGCAGCAAAAGCGATTTGTGTTTTTTCGACGAAAAAGTTTTTCACAGAAAACGTATCACCCCGAGAGAAATTTTTTAAAAAGGTGTTTTTTTCAATAATACAAAATTAGCATTCACAAATGGTAAAATAATTCATGATTTAATAAAGAAGTGTATATTCGAATCTTACGAACATTTTAAACTTGTTCATGTTTATAAAAACACTAATTTGTTTTCACTTTTAATCTTATTTGTACGGACAATTTTGAAATAAAGTTTTTAAAAACGTAAAAAAATCGGTGGTCACCCTAGATTGGCCATCATGAAATATAATATAACTGAAGGTGCCAGACACAAAATTGGCAAGCAAAAAGGTCCAGCTTTAAAATAACAAAACAAGTTTTTTCATGGATGTTAAATTTGACAATATCACTTTTCTTTGCAACTTTTTTACTGTATTAAATTTGAAGTAGTTTAACCAATATGCCATAAAAGAAAAATACAGAGATATCAAGTTTAAACATTAAATGTTCAATAAGTGGGTATATTATACTTAAAGTAAATGGATTAAAGGGAAGTTTCTGATTGCTTTTGACTTTTTGAAATAGCAGTAATGCATTTGTTGTCTTAACCGCACCTGAAAAAAGTTTTTATTTCAGTTTCTGTAAACCTTTCAATGATTATTTGCGTGTTGATACTCTTCATTTCACATGAAAACTTTGTTATAGATTCTCTAGGGTCCGTTAGAGCCTGTTTTACTTTTTGAAATATTTGTTTCAAAACCCTACGGTTGTGGTAGGTACAATATATTTTTTGCGCAAAACTTTCTTTTGTCGTTTGGGGATATCAAATACCGTATACACCCCCTGCGCTGTTATCTTGCAACTATCGCATGAAAAAAATCCGCAAGATAACGGAGCGAACGGGGATATCTGCAAGATAACAGCGCAGGGCTTAACACATAAATATAGGGTTTCCTGGAAAATTGGCCAAAAAAAATCTGCAAGATAACGGAGCCAACGGGAAAATCTGCAAGATAACGGGTGACAAGATAACAGCGCAGGGGGTGTATCATAATATTTTATTATCATTATTTAGCGGAGCATGGATTAAAAAAGTTGCCTTGCAAAAATGGTGCCCGTTTTGTATAAAAAAATTCTTCCTTCTTTCATAACGTGTTGTATACAATTTGCAGGCGATAATCACATTACCTCCTAGTCGGAATTTCGTACAAATTTGCACGAATCGTTCTAAAATGTCAAAATTAATAGGAAAACGATGAAATATTCAAAATCGCTGATAGAGGGGTCTCACCAAATTTCCTGAAAAAAAAATTGTAAAATGAATTGGGGTGAACTTTTTTTTGAGAAATTATACAATCGGGGTTCTGACGTAAATGTCAAAGATCCTTGAAACAGATGTCGCGACATGTCGACTCATTATTTGAGATCTTTTTGGGGTGTTTTTCCCGAAATACCTTTACTGGGGGACCTTCATTTTTGTTACATGTTTTAGATTTTTATTACATTCTAAGGTCGGGAACACGCAAAGTGGTCACCATTCAAAAAAGGGGTCCACTTTGTTTGTAATCCTAAGGTCTAAGCTAACGTATGGACAATAGTTTATGAGCTGATAAATTACATATTATATGTGTTTCCCCTCCCTTCCGAACTGATTTTACTTCTCGTGGTAGCAGGGCGCGCGATATAATATAGTATATGGGCCATATAATATGGCCCATATTGATTTACTTTTTGGGTGAATTATGAAAAATATATTATGTGCATTCTTAAGTGTTTCTACATCTGCAAACTTTAAGGCCGCTATCTAACCAAAGTTTGGTTACCAAACACTAATTAATGAATACGCTATCCTCAGTACGGCGTCGGCAATAAATGAACTCAAATATCGTAACCTAAATATGATCCGTTGTTAGTTTAACGTTAACGTGTTAGTTTCCGCATAAATTTTCGACAATCTTCCATCAGATTATATTGCCACCATTCCAGTTAATCGCCGTTAAATTGTTTGGCAAATGGTACCAAGTGTTAAAGTTAAGACCCCTTTCCTGCATGCGATTAAATCCTCGTTAATATTTTGTTGGTTCACTTTTGCTCTCAGATGCGATACCGCTGCTTTTCTTCAATCTTTCATTATTAGTTATCACACAGTGAAAATTGGGAAATTTATTAAGCGTTGGAAATACAGTATGGAGATAACCCTACTACTACTACTACTATGTTTCGTCTCAGCAAAAAGACTGACTTACCAGTTTACGGCTTAACTCACAGGGGAAGTGCGTGTAAATAGACACGCAACTGTTTTTTTCGTTGATTTAAGGTATATGGATGCCCCGTAGGTCAAAACGGGTATTGGTGACCCCCCCTCAACTTTTCGAGAAAGTTCGATTGACGGTGTTTTTTTGCGTAGGTTCGAGATTTCAAACAACTCTCTAGGGGGCCCTGGTGGCCCAAATCAATTTCTGAAAAGTCAGATCGACGTAGTTTGACGAGCTCTACAACTTGGCTTTACCAGATTTATTGAATTATTGCGAATTATTGTGAATTTTTTAAGTGCGTGTTTATTTACACGCATTTTCCCCTACGGGTTCCCAAAAACTCCTTCCCCCTGAGAGTTAAAATACCTAAAATTATCATTTTCTGGGTTAAACGAAAATGCGTTTTAAACGCCACTAATCTTTCTTGTTATTTCTTGTTATTTCTTGTTAGTTCTTGTTATTTCTGTTATTTTGCAAAAATAATGTTATGCATTTAAAGAC
>SCLG01000111.1:432910-448362 GCA_004367875.1 Oikopleura albicans
TTTTCCCCCTACGGGTTCCCAAAAACTCCTTCCCCCTGAGAGTTAAAATACCTAAAATTATCATTTTCTGGGTTAAACGAAAATGCGTTTTAAACGCCACTAATCTTTCTTGTTATTTCTTGTTATTTCTTGTTAGTTCTTGTTATTTCTGTTATTTTGCAAAAATAATGTTATGCATTTAAAGACTGTCTTTAAATTTGTTTTTACTTTTACTAAAATTTCGACGAAGATGCTTTCAGTGTCTGTCCTAGTTCTGAAGCCATTTTTTCAATATTATTAAAACCAAAGTGTCGGAGTGTGTCCACAATAATCGCCAAAAATATAGCGGGTCAAATTGAACCGAGTAATACATGAAATTAATATAATGATCAATGCACATATAAGCTCCGTTTAAAGTACTCAATTTGTAAAAAAAAAATAACCAAGTTCAAAAAACAAAACATATGAGGTTCAAAATTGAACTAATCCCGCGATCCGAACACGGGATTATCAATGAACTACTCAAATCTTTGTAGAAGATTTCGTCAAAAAAAAAAAGCGTTTTAGTTTCCACGGAGCGTCGATAATGATAAGCTACAGTAATAGAACTGCTTGACTGTTCGTTGACTTCTTATCTTTCAAAGTCATTATTTTCGGTGTATTTTAACTGACAAGTTTTTCGTAGTAAACCGGATCATGATGTCGGTCAACACCCATGGGTCAAAAATAGCTGCAATTTTGATCCTATTGATGTAATATACACAACCGGAGATGCAAAAGAAATTTTTGCATTTCTGTACACAACCATTTTGGGTGGATTTAAGGTCCAGACTGACTCATATTTTCGACATAAATGAGGAAAAGGGCACCCCGGGGTCGTGGTTGCAACGATAATCACATGTATGCGGTAATCGGTCCGTGAATTGCCAAGTATTCCCACTTTACTTCGGAATAGAAAAATACATACAAGAAAACGGCTCAGTAATTCGCATGAATGGAGATTTAGTTATGTAGAATAAAACCAGGCTATGACAAAACAGCCCAACGAAGCGGTTTCTGAATACGGTTTCTGTAAATCGTTAACCGGCCGTGTTTGGTTAATGCGCCACCTGAGGGGTTATCTTACCAAGATTGGGTTATCATACCACTTTTTTGACCAAAAAGGATCGTGATTTCCAATTATTAAACTAAACGCCCTGGCGGGTTGTTTTACCAAAATTGGGTTATTTTACCGCTTTGAAAGCGTTTATAAAGGTAAGATAACCCCTCAGGTGGTGTAGTTTTGAACATTTTATCTTTTTTCTCTAAAATTTGTTTCAGATAGCAATATTGAAACTTTTTCAATGTTAAACTGAGTCAAAAAGTATGAACAAGTATAAAAAAAAAAGATATTGATTTCTTGAGAAATCGACCGTATCATCCGTAACAGTCATAGAAAAGAATCACGTGTTGTGGAAGATAAAATACTTTTATAAAATTGCCTATTTGTCGTTAACCGGCCAGTTTCGATTGTTAAAATTTCCCGGAAAAATTGTCTACGCATTGACCCGTTAACCGGCCAGTTTTTCGAAAAAAAAAATAGTGACCGGTTAACGACGCGTACCGGGTGTATAACAATATATACAGGGGGAGCGCCAAGTGAAAGTAGGTTTCGTATTTTTCAAGATACGACAGATTTTGGGTATTTAGACTAAATACTAAATAATTTAGTAGACGTATCTAATTAAGCGTCAATAAAATTATTCATTAATTACAATATTTAATCATGTTTAATAATCGATATTGAACTCCCTCATGACTAAATATAACGGCTTTGAATCTTCAAATTTTAAAGATAAAGCGTAAATGAGACCAGCATTGAAATTGAGATCGAGAAATAAGCCGCTCTCTAATCTTTTATTCCTTTTTAGCTGATTGGCAACAGAATTTACCACGAAATACGCAACACGAATAGAATATCGAATTCGTTTCACCCTTCTGTTTGTATATTCCGAGACAATAAAGATTTTTAAAGGGCATGTTTAAGAAGGAATCGTTTAAATTTTAGGGCAGCTGTGATCATTTTGAAAACCATCTCAAGCTTACTCACTAAATGAATTCGAAAACAATACTACTGCAATTATCGGGCAGGTTTTATTGATCATTTATGCTGTGCCGCCAAATTACCGCGTTTTCAGGATCTTGCTGAGCTAAATATTATTTACCTAAAGACTTTCCAAATATACATTTTCTAACCAGTCAGCTTAGGCACTGTGCAGTTATCTGGGCTAGATAATCTGGCAGTTATGAGTGGCATCGAACATCGAAACCAAACTATGTTTGGTTTGACCATCTAATATAACAAAACGGACACTCGAATGATAACAAAATGTTAATATTACAACAAAATTGAATTAAAAACAGTCCCTACCCCTATTAGAGCACTATTCAAAAGAGGTCAATTTTGTATCGTTTAAAAATATTTTCTTGTGAAAAAACGACCCTATTAGAAGCGTCTCTAATGGGAGTATGGGCTGTAGTTAAATAAATACAAATTGGATAAACAAATTGTACAACGGTCAGTTCAAGCATTTATCACGTGTTAGAGTAATATTCGGTGTATTATGGTGCACAGATGGCATCTTCCATTGGTGCGCGCCCGAATCGGCCATTTTATTTTAGAATTGTTTTTGATAACTTAAAATTAGTTTAAAAAAAGTTTTAAAAAAGCAGCAAATAAAATTATTTAGAAGATTTATTGATTCTAGTACAATTCGTTTCAATAAAAATGCGCGACCATCGGATAAGGAGAGTTAAGTGTGGCCCTGAAAAGGGCCGGTTTGAGTGAGGGGACGGACTACAGCATTGCCAAATAATGGTTTTTCTCGGCCGCCCCTGAATATTTCGATGGCTTAAGCGGCCCTTGACACGCCCATATTTCCGGCAAGACGCATGAACCCTGCCTTGGTTGAACGATGTTGTTTTTTTCGGTGGACAACGGTTTTAAAAACCGCGGCGGTCTACAGCATTGCCAAATCGAAAATGTTTTTTTTATTTAAAATTACAATTAATTTATTTTAACCCGAGACCGTACAGGCTGTACGGTACAGCGTCAACAAAAGTGTTCACATCGCTAGTTTTCACCAATTATCTCAGCATCTGATTGTTATAAAAGAAAACGATTTTTTTATACACCGCTTAAGGGTTTATCCGGCCCCCCCTTATCCGGCCACTTTGCCCGCTCGTGCGCTTATCCGGCCACTTTTTTTTCCCAAAAGTTTTTCGTTAATCCCGCCCACGCACTGAGGGTTTATCCGGCCGGGTGAGGGTTTATCCGGCCACTTGTGCTTTTAGTTTATTCTGACAAATGAGTTTATCCGGCCATTTTCCTACTTGTGTTTTTTCCCTGAGCTGGACAAATAAGTCTTTCTGAAAGTCTTGCTGTTAATTGTCAACCACACACAACATGTTTAAGGGTTTCGAATACAAAAATGAGTTACANTATACACAGGTTATATACACATGTAATTATAATAAAAAATCAGTATTAAAAATTATTATAAACAGAAAAACATATTTTCATAAATGGTTATTTTCACCTACTTTGTAGGTGAAAATGACCATTTTTGAAAAATAATATGATTCAATCTGCCGATTTCGAGAACTTACCATTAACCAAAGTTTTGGTTCTGGATTCATTTTTTTAGGAAAATAATTGTCGGGATTAACATTTTTTATCAATTGAAACATTTTTAGATACGCGACTTTCCAAGTTTCTGCTTTCTGAAAAAAAGAATTTGGAATGCAAAAGAATTTGGAATGCAAAAGAATTTGGAATGCTGTTTTATAACGGCACCGACTGAACCCTGTATTTGTGAAACCATGTTGTTTTTGGTGGTTTTTTTACGCTACCAGGGCAAGGATTTTTTCTGTATGATTAGGTCCTTCTCCTCCTCTCCTCCCAATCCGCCTCAAAAATCATCTCTATCTAACTAAAATTATTGCTAATGTATTGCGTATACGGATTTACTGCGAAGTAAGACACTTAGTCTGAGTGCAACTGAAGTGGGTAAATGCGCACTGTGGGTAATATAACTTTAGTACAAAATTATTATAGACGGGTCAACCCTAACATATCCGATATGTATTGTATTTTCATACTCAACTCGCACGTTTATCATATATTCAAAAGATAAAGTTATATCGTTATGTAGCCATTTTACTGTTTCAAAATCCGATTGCTTTAACAATGGTGTATATTTCAGCCGCTTTTCGTCCTAGATCCGATTTTTTTATCAATCCTGATCTTCTAAACGATTTTTTGTGATATCTGAATAAGAACGACCTTTCTTGCAAAACTGTATACAAAAATGGATTATTATCCGTAGGGATAACTTGTGGATTTAGTTTTTTTTTATTTTGTCGTTTGTATTGTACAAATTGGCGGAAAAGTTAAAATAAATTTCAGTTAACGATTATGATTCCAGACGGATATCACTCGGCTGGTCTGCGGTCTCGGTTTGAAAACTATATCGACTGGTAAGTATCATGAGCTGGTACCATTTTCCAGTCGCACGGTGCTCCTGGACGCTCCGAAGCCTTTCGGTAGTCCAGAATAACATTTTTAAAAATTTTAAAAAGGAATCCGGGTAAGTGCGACACGGCGGTTTTTACCCCTAGAACCGAAGTTTCAGCTAATTTATAGTTAATCTAGAATTTAGGTATTTTTTCACCCCTCTTTCTGGCGGTCCCTAAGTACCGATTTTGGACCGGTTTGGTCTTAAAAATCTTAAAATCGCTATAACTCACGAACCTCTGTATGGATTTACCGAAAGGCTTCGGAGCGTCCAGGAGCACCGTGAGTCGAGTTTCGTACCAGCTCATGTTAATTGTACCAGTTGAGACCGCAGACCAGCCGATTGTTTCCCATTCCAGACGTATTAAGATTTTTTTTCATAATTCTGGTGACTCAGTTTTGAAGCAGATTTATGTTTAGAAAATGAGGGGTTTAGATTATAATCCACCACGAAATTACAAAACGAAATAATTAATGGATTCGTCACGTTGGAAAAATTATTCCCTAACTCAGTATTGTCGCATTAGTATGCCGAAGATGGAATACAAATTGTATTATGAACGGTCCAAAGTGAGAGCCAAGCGTATTTTGTTTGTGTTTTCTATTTAANTTTTTCTTACTTGGAACGAGTGGCCCGTTAACAACTTTAAACCTGGAAAACAAACTTTCCAATGAGTTGGAAATGACCGACTTTAAGTACTTTTGTTGAAATGGTGTGTATTCCGCCTGTATCGGATATCCATAAAACGTGTAATATTAGCAGTTTTGAATGTTCACAGAAGTTCGAAACTGGTTACAGTCACCAGGTGACTTGGGTTTTAACTGATTACGGTACAATACACTCACGGTCAATACACCGCCTGTCTACGGAAGTTAACGGCCCTAAACTTAACAAAATGCCCGGAACTTAACAAAATTCCCGGAACTTAACAAAATTACCGCAACTTAACAAAATTCCCGGAACTTAACAGTCATCTCGCGTCAACTTTTCCGCCCACGCACTGTCTACTAAAGTTAACAATATTCCCGGAACTTAACAAAACTCGATCAAATTTTTCGGACGTTGCTAAGCCCCTCTCAACTTTTCGAGAAAATTTCATTAACGGTATCGCCGATTATTTTTGCCAACCGGAAAGTTGAATAAAAACCGTTCGAAATTTCCGGTTTCCTTGATTTAATTGAAATTTAGAACATAAGGGTTCTCGACATCAGCGAATACCATGGTAACTTTGGTTTTGTCGATTTCTCTTCTCCAAAGTCCTGTAAGGTTTATAAGAAGATTTCAAAAACAAATATAGCTTTGTGATACCATGCCAAATATATCCAAAATCCTGTATGTCTTAAAGGAAGATTTGAAAAAAATTCTCTAAAATTTGACCTTCAGAAAAAGTTCTCCGTTTCATGTGACCTTTACCTTTTGAACGTCCCATTATAAACGCATTGTAGAGTTCAATTCTTCAGGTTTCATTTTCACCTTTTTTCGACAAATTTGGATGTGCCACCTACGAGATTACTGCTTCAAAAAAAGCTTACTGCTCCGTTTTTTTGTGTAGGTTGGAGATTTCAAACAGCTCTCTAGGGTGCTCTGATGGTCTAAATCAAGTTCTGAATATTCAGATCGACGTAGTTTGACGAGCTCGATTTCCCCCTACTGGTTACCAATTTACTTCTTCCCGTGAGAGTTAAAAACCACTTTGAATTCAGATGAGTATTTATTTTTATGTCGAAAAACAGATGTACATCACATTTGATGTACAGTTAACTCTGACTAAATTAACCTAGAGTAAACTCGCACTGATTTAAATTCTGTGTTATGACAATCTAAGCAAAATTATATATAATCTCAAAGCTGGCTTACAATAGATCTAATAATCAACACGTTTAATTCAACTAAAGCTATGAATAATCTTGCCCATTGTCGAGGTCTTGCTTTTTCGCATGATGTTTGGAATTGCAAAAAAGGTTCTGTAAATCCGAACGAAATCCGATTTGGGGTATTGATACAATACTTTTTACGGGGTATTCATAAGATTTCAAAACTTTTAAATTGATTAAGGTCAAATGGACTCTTTTTCCAAGTTCGATTTTCGTCTACATTAACTCTTAGACAACCAATATAAAAAAAACCTGCAGGGGCAATTTCGGGACTAAAAGTTACGGAGCTGGAAAAAGGCATAAATAATTATTAAAATAACCTGAAAGTGTGTACAAACTTTTTGAAACGAGTTGTAATCGGTTCACAGACTTTTGTGTTTTCATGATTATATCCAGAGTCTACAGGAGTATCTCCAAGGTCTACTACAGTTCCCGTCCCCAACTTTGCAAACCCTAATTCGGCAAGTATACTCAAATTTGGCAACGATTTATTTATTTTTTCGATGACCCCAATTCAATGGATTGGGACACCGCGTGGATTGAGTTGCAAGAACGATTAAATGAACAATACCGTATAAATTAGGTATAATCCTATGTTTAATCCACAACTTACGTAGTTATAAGGTGGGTTTTTTTTCTTGTTTCTGTTCTCGGGGAATTTTTGTTCCCTCAAAAAATCCAAATTTTTATCCGACAACCTTCGTAGTGTAAGGAAAGGATTTTTTTCTATTCAATATTGTTTCTTTAAATCTAAGATTTACTCAAACTTATACAAATTAATCCAGTCTATTTTCGGAAAAAATTATGAATTATAACGCGATTTGATATTTAGCACTTAATGGTGCACAAATCGCATTCGAGATTAAGTTGGGCGGAGATTTCCTGTGTTCACGGAAACCCTCACTAAACTGATAAAGGTTTTTCTGTTATATAGGATTAACCCGTCAGTTTTGCATTACAAGTCCTTTTGAAATTTGTTCAACGCATTGTATCGTGAACTAAATATCCTTCAGAACCAACTGTACCAAGCTACACATGCCAGAGTATACCACATTTATACTTGTAGCGGTCAACCGTCGAATTTTTATTTTCATAAATTATGTACTGATTAAGTACTGATTTTCAAACAAAAAACTTCGACCAAAAACGTAATTATGTTACAAAATCAGTATTTCACTTGCTGATAAGATGAAACATAATTGTGATCAGGGCTCGGCAGAATTGGATCGCTCGCTAAAAAAAAGCCAAGTATGCCGAGCCCGGATTGTGATGCAAAGTCATTGGTATCAAAAAAATTAATTACAGTATTTAGTCTATTGAACTGAATGCGGCAGAGATCGGCACATTTGATTTTTTTCTTACCCGACCTGAGTGTTTACCCGCGGGTAAAAACGGGTAAAAAAATCGGATAATACCCGAGCCAAAAAACGAGGTCGGGTACAAAAATCGGGTAATACCCGAGCAAAAATGTTGCTACCTAACCCTACCCGACCCGCGGGTATTACCCGGCTTTTTTGCGGTACATTGACAAACTAATCTGGAGTGGCGCTGAGCCATCACGTGGGCGATTTCTTAAAAATTTCGCGTTTTCTCATTTCTCTCATTTCGGCCAAATTGTGTTTGAGATATAAAAAAAATTTGAGCGGCGTTGAGAATTACAATTCAACAACCTGACGCGTTATGACGTGGTCCTAGTGCCAGCAAAAACAGTACGTTAATCAGAAAATAGATTTGAATAGTCATATCGAGTTTTGAAACAATACGCTAATGGCATATATTTTGCGCATTTGTTTTTAAAGGCATTAACATTTAGAATGATTCATTGATATTCAATATGATTTGGGGCCGTTTGAAGTTCGGTATTATTGGCAGACTAACACAAGGTACCAATCCTCCATTCAAAAATAACTCAAAACAGAACCGAATGAATCAAATAATACCATGTATGAACCGTCGTGAATATACCAAAGTGAGAAATTTGAAAAATAGACAAATTTAATAATAACGGTGGTCTGTAACTGAATTCCATGCCACTAACATCTTGTTGATTTAATATGGCATGGTTTATAACTTTTTTACAAGTCATTCATATTCTCAATGAGGGCATGGAATACATATTACAGTCCTTGATTCTATAACGGTCGTTTTTGTTTCTCGAAAAAAAACGACCATTAGGGGTAATTGGCCGTTATGGAATTAGCGCCCCTCATGGGGTTAATTTAAAGATAATTTAAAGATTAATTTAAGATAAATTCTAATAAAATGGCTTGTAATTGTAATGAAACACATGCCCACACGAAGAGCCAAGAAAACTTTTGGAATTTTCGACCCCCAAATTACGTTAGTAAAAAACGGCCGTTATGGGATAGACACTTTTTTGGGGAAAACCGGTCATTATGGGAGAAACGGCCGTTATGGAAGCGGCACGTATGGAATCAAAGACTGTAGTTAATAAGGTTATTTATAGTTAATTTGAGGTTAATTATGCCGTCAAGAACACAGATAATTAACTTTTGAAGGTTTACAAATGGACCATTTATACAAGACGTAAACAGTTGACTGGTTGTATCATATAAATAGGATATATTACTGACCCACTTGAAACACGTACTTTGTTTCTATAATGGTATATATTTCAGGCATAAATATGGAGGGCGTGGTGTTCTGACAGAAACTTGTTAAGACCTGCTTTTCATAACGGGAATTTTTTGTTTGTTTGTGTCGCTTTAGCTTTTCTGCGAATATTTGCGTTAGAAAATGTAATTGTTGGTCTTGTTTTGTATAAAGTTCGCTGCGTTTTGCTTTTTTAAAACAAGAACTGGATAAAAATGACAATCACAAAATTTGTATAGGACCAATTTCAGGAAAATTTCACCGCCATTAATTAAGATATAATATGCACACGGCAGCCACACAATGGACATTGTATACCCATGTATTGAAACATATGCATTCAAGCCTTCAATTCTAAGGTACGGTTGTTGCATATAGAAAAGATTAAAACTGGAGCCTTCATATGTAAACCATAACTCATGATCGAGATCATTTATAAATATCAGATTTAACCTTTTTCACTTGAATCATGTGATATGATGATAGCAAATTGCTATTAGCAAAGATTATGTGTATTTATTTGTGTATTTGGCGGACAGTACATATAACACATTTGTTATGCGCCAAATGTGCCAAATGTACTCACACGAATTAGCTACCACAGATATCATGTAATAAACACATTAAACTTTCACTATTCACATTTATTTTGTTTATTATACAGGTGCCATTTCAACCAATGGTTGAACATTACAAAATGAATTGGTCATTATTACAGGAATATTTTCCGATCGATAATTCATTTTTAGTTTTCATCAAATCATTGTCTTTCACCAGATTTCGCGACGGAACTCCAACTGTGATCGAGCCAAATTAACGCTATACTAAGGTTGTAAAAGGACCGAAAAATTATATAAATCAATTTAATCATTAATTATAGCTTAATGTTATGTAATTTTACGTATAATACAGTCCCGGATCCCTTATGGGCCGGTGCTCCCTCATGGGCCGCAATTTTTTCGATATAGAAAAGTGTCCCTTATGAGCCGCAATTTTTCAGTTTATATCAATTTGAATTTTAGTACAGTTGTCCATAACTGATTTTGTAAAATATTGAATCTGCAATGTCTAAAAACTGGTTTTCAAGCAAAAAAAAATAATAAAATTAAATAATATTTTTTGTGTCTAAAAGGGCCAGGATCCCTTATGGGCGGCTTTTTTGACGCCCTCATGGTGGCTCATAACTTATGAGTCATAAGGGATACGGAACTGAAGTTTTCTTTAATGCAATGTTATATATTTTTTTGCAATTGTATGTGATGATTACATAGCAACGGTTCGATGCAGCGTTTTGGGGAATCGGCACAATGCTATGTTTTGCCCGTTGTGGAATTTGTTTTGGGTTTTAAGTGAATACAATGTGAAAAATAAATATTGTCGAAATTATATCGATAAATACACATTCGAGTAATCCCTATACAACCAGCTACATTTTACGATGAAGAAACCTCTTCTCAGCCGTTTAATATTATCGTAAATTACATATTATCGTGCATTTTTTGTTTTGTTTTGCCAGCAATAAGAAAAAAGGGCATTTAGATTAAAGGTCAGTATAAGTATGGGTCAAGCTTGAAGTATCTACAATATGAAACGGAAAAGGGTATAAAAAGTGTGGATATTGACTAGCAACTTCCATGTGTTCGAACGACATCGTCATGACAGCAGGCATGTGTATCGGTACTATATATTTGATTGTTGCAGCATTGCTTTCCGGAGCCATCTTTTGAGAATCGATAAGGAAATCTAGAAACGTACATGAGTATAACAGACTTTTATACCTTAGAGTAAAATTTAAGTACATGACTGTATGTGCAAAAGCACTTAAAAATGACTGGATTGCCCCTGGGGTCATACAGTATGACTCATACTGTATACAGAATGACCGANAAAAAAAAAACTGTCCAAATAAGTGCACAGTGTGTAGGCGTTTTTGCCGGAATACTTTTGACCAAAAAAGTGTCCAAATAAGCGCACGATCGGGAATTTTGTCCAAATAAGTGCTGTCCAAATAAGTGCACAGGGGGTGTATATAGGATTAACCCGTCAGTTTTGCATTACAAGTCCTTTTGAAATTTGTTCAACGCATCGTATCGTGAACTAAATATCCTCCAGAACCAACTGTACCGAGCTGCACATGTCAGAGTATATCACATTTATACTTGCAGCGGTCAACCGTCGAATTTTTTTATTCATAAATTATGTACTGATTAAATACTGATTTTCAAATAAAAAACTTCGACCAAAAACATACAGTCCCCACGCTCAATACGATACACCTCAATACGATACAAAATGACGTCATCAGCTCAATACGATACACTTTTTTCGTATCAGGCCCAAGACATTAATATTGATAACCGTCGACTGAAAGGCTAATATTGAAGCACAAAATTGCTCAAATGAGTTTTGGGGGTGTAAGATAAACTTTATAACCCATTTAGATGAGTAATGAAAGTTTTCACATGAAAAATAACACTAAAAACTAGTTTTTAGACCAAAAAGCCAATCAGCTCAATACGATACACTTTTTTCAGACATAAAGTGTATCGTATTGAGCGTGGGGACTGTAATTATGTTACAAAATCAGTATTTCACTTGCTGATAAGGTGAAACATAATTGGGATCAGGGCTCGGCAGAATTGGCTCGCTTTGGCTCGCTTGCTCAAAAAAAGAGCCAAGTATGCGGAGCCCGGATTGTGATGCAAAGTCATTGGTATCAAAAAATGAATTACAGTATTTAGTCTATTGAACTGAATGCGGTACATTGACAAACTTATCTGGAGTAGCGCTGAGCCATCACGTGGGCGATTTCTTAAAATTTTCGCCTTTTCATTTCGGCCAAATTGTGTTTGAAATATAAAAAAAAATTGAGCGGCGTTGAGAATTACAAATTACAATTCAACAACCTGACGCGTTATGACGTGGTCCTAGTGCCAGCAAAAACAGTTCGTTAATCAGAAAATAGATTTGAATAGTCATATCGAGTTTTGAAACAATACGCTAATGGCATATATTTTGCGCATTTGTTTTTAAAGGAATTAACATTTAGAATGATTCATTGATATTCAATATGATTTGGGGCCGTTTGAAGTTTGGTATTATCGGCAGACTAACAGAAGGTACCAATCCTCCATTCAAAAATAACTCAAAACAGAACCGAATGAATCAAATAAGACCATGTATGAACCGTCGTAAATATACCAAAGTGAGAAATTTGAAGAATAGGAAAATTTAATAATAACGGCGGTCTTTAACTGAATTCCATGCCACTAACATCTTGTTGAGTTAATATAGCATGGTTTATAACTTTTTTACAAGTCATTCATATTCTCAATGAGGGCATGGAATAGATATTCCAAGCCACGCGGTGAGTCATTTGCGTGGCTAAAGGACGCTAGCCAATAGGAGGCGCCTATAAAAAAATAATGAGCCGATAGGCGTGGCTTGGAATTTTGCTGCGGTCTGTAACTGCTTATTACAGTCCTTGATTCCATACCGGTCGTTTTCGTTTCTCGAACAAAAAACGACCATAAGGGCCCCTAAATTTTAGGGGTAAATGGCCGTTGTGGAATTAGCGCCCCTCATGAGGTTAAATTAAGATAAATTCTAATAAAATGGCTTGTAGTTGGAATAAAACACATGCCCCACACGAAGAACCAAAAAAACTTTTGGAATTATTGACCCCCCAAATTACGTTAATAAAAAACGGCCGTTATGGGATAGACACTTTTTGGGGAAAACCGGTCATTATGGGAGAAGCGGCCGTTATGAAAGCGCCCCGTATGGCATCAAGAACTGTAGTTAACAAGGTTATTTATAGTTAATTTGAGGTTAATTATGCCGTCAGGAACACAGATAGTTTACTTGTGAAGGTTTACAAATTGACCCATCACTAAACACGTACATTGTTTCTATAATGGTATAGATTTCAGGCATAAATATGGAGGGCGTGGTCTTCTGACAGAAACTAGTTAAGACCTGCTTTTCAAAACGGGAATTTTTTGTTTGCTTGTGTCGCTCTAGCTTTTCTGCGAATATTTGCGTCAGAAAATGTAATTGTT
This sequence comes from Oikopleura albicans, assembly GCA_004367875.1. Classification (NCBI taxonomy): domain Eukaryota; kingdom Metazoa; phylum Chordata; class Appendicularia; order Copelata; family Oikopleuridae; genus Oikopleura; species Oikopleura albicans. The sequence goes on from SCLG01000111.1 coordinate 445,994, forward strand.
GGTCTTGTTTTGTATGAAGTTCGTTGCGTTTTTTTTTAAACAAGAACTGGATAAAAATGATGACAAAATTTGTATAGGACCAATTTCAGGAAAATTTCACCGCCATTAATTAAGATATAATATGCACACGGCAGCGGCTGTCACACAATGGACAGTGTATACCCATGTATTAAAACATATGTATTGAAGCCTTCAATTTTAAGGTACGGTTGTTGCATATAGAAAAGATTAAAACTGGAGCCTTCATATGGAAACCATAACTCATGACCGAGATCATTTATAAATATCGGATTTAACCTTTTGACTTGAATCATGTGATATGATGATAGCAAATTGCTATAAGCAAAGATTACGGCCCATAATTTATGGCGTCAAAAGTTATTAATCGAAGTTATTTATGAATTTTGAAAAAAAAATCGGTGAAATTTAATTACACTGCTTTAATTTCAAAACTGAAAATTTAAATGTCGTGGCTTTGACGTGAGAATTTTCATCACTACGTTATGCGGCATAATACGTATGCCTTCATTACAAGCTGCGCGTGGAGTTGTTTGCGTGACTAAAGGACGCTAGCCAATAGGAGGCGCCTCTAAAAAAACATTAGCCAATAGGCGCGCTTGTCAATTCAGTTACAGACGCTATATTATTGATTTTGGGTAAATCGGCGTATTAAATCTTTAACACTTCGGAGATACGATTCTGGGTAATACATACACTGTCATTCCGTATGTAACATACCATTAAAAATATGGGTACATAACATAAAACATCGTCATAAAAAAGAGGTCGTACATAAGATTATATTTACTTATTTGTGTATTTGACGGACAGTCCATACACAAAACACATTTTGGCTTAAATGTGCCAAATGTACTCACACGAATTAGCTACCACAGATATCATGTAATAAACACATTAAACCTTCACTATTCACATTTATTTTGTTTATTATACAGGTGCCATTTCAACCAATGGTCAAACATTACAAAATGAATTGGTCATTATTACAGGAATATTTTCCGATCGATAATTCATTTTTAGTTTTCATCAAATCATTGTGTTTCACCAGATTTCGCGACGGAACTCCAACTGTGATCGAGCCAAATTAACGCTATACCAAGGTTGTAAAAGGGCCGAAAAATTATGTAAATCAATTTAATCATTAATTATTAATTTTAATTATTAATTTTAATCATAAATTAATATTCTGTAATTTTACTTATAATACAGTCCCGGATCCCTTATAGACCGGGGCTTCCTTATGGGCCGCAATTTTTTCGATATAGAAAAGTGTCCCTTATGAGCCGCAATTTTTCAGTTTATATCAATTTGAATATCAATTTGAAAAAATAAATATCGTCGAATTATATCGATAAATACACATTTGAGTAATCCCTATACAACCAGCTACATTTTACGATGAAGAAACCTCTTCTCAGCCGTTTAATATTTTCGTAAATTACATATTATCGTGCATTTTTTGTTTTGTTTTGCCAGCAATAAGAAAAAAGGGCAATTAGATTTAAGGTCAGTATAAGTATGGGTCAAGCTTGAAGTATCTACAATATGAAACGGGAAAGGGTATAAAAAGTGTGGATATTGACTAGCAACTTCCATGTGTTCGAACGACATCGTCATGACAGCAGGCATGTGTATCGGTACTATATATTTGATTGTTGCAGCATTGCTTTCCGGAGCCATCTTTTGAGAATCGATAAGGAAATCTAGAAACGCACATGAGTATAACAGACTTTTATACCTTAGAGTAAAAGTACATGACTTTATGTGTTAAAGCACGTGAAGATGACTGGATTGCCCGTAAGGTCATTCTGTATACCGTATGGGGACTCTAAGACTGTGAGGCTTTGAGCAATTTTCCTATGATTTGTAACGCTATTCTGACGTCACCCTCGAAGTATACAGAATGACCGATACGGACAGTGATATTAGACGTTTTCTGGAAGACCCAATCGGGTTTGAGTGTCCAGGACCATTTTGATACGGTATGGATCATACCGTATGGTTGGAAAATACTGTACATCAATTTTGTACATGCAATTTTGTATATCAGTTTCTGATAAAAACACAATGATTTACGTCATAAATGAATCAGAAGGCGAACATGAATCAAGCGAATATCAAATATTTTTAAAACTTGTCATTTGTTGTTTTTCTATGAGCTAGGAAGCAAAAAGTATCTGCAAAAACGATTACAGTCCTTGACCATTTATCGGACGCTTACTCATTTATCGGACGTTTTTTGACCAAAATGGGGTCATTTTAATAACAAAAATGACCTCTTTTATGACGATGCTCATTTATCGGACGCTATTTTCGAGAACCGAAAACGTCCGATAAATGGTTAAGGA
>SCLG01000111.1:480762-498144 GCA_004367875.1 Oikopleura albicans
CGTCATTTCCGAGCTTGAACTTTTTCGCCAAAAGTTAAGACCATTTCACCATCCTTACAAAGTTTAGACAATTTCATCACGTTTTCCGAAAACATGTGAGTTAATACGAAATTAATCAAACAAGTACCGCAAAATTCTTACGAAAATAATAAGAAAATGAGTAACCAATTATTAAGAACATTAATCATAAAAAGTACGAAAATTGGTGATTAAATTCGTACAAAAAAGTCGCATTTCCGTCCAGAAGCATAATATAATGCCGCTGAATATAATGTCTATTTTTTTCAAAAGTCTATTTTAGCTAATTGTGACGTCTTACTCGAATTATTAGGGTAGTTACCCTAATTACCGGTAATGTAGCCGGCTTATTTTTCACCGAGACTTTTTACTTTGCGTTATTTTACACCGCGGCAACCTTTGAACTGCTACGGTCTGTGTCTTCCATGTTGATCGTTTGAACGAGTTGACTATTTCAGAAATCTAAGAAAAATCTAGTAACTTAATCTTAAGAAAAAAAAATATTTCACCAATTCTGTTAGCACTCACTTACTAAACCGAAAGATGAAACTGAATCGGGTTATTATGGTATTTACTCCGTTGTTAATTCTCTACCAGGGCTAATTTTATAAATACCAGCGCCCTTATAATGCGCTATAAAAGTTATCTCAGAAATGAGACGTTTATTGAACGTGCACAAAATGGGAGGGTTTTTAGTCGAAAATGTTCGAATTCTTGCACAGTCATCTGCTGATATGGTAATTGTTTTAAGACTTTTATATTTTATTAACATTTTAACTCCTGTTTGTTCTACATATCGTTTTACATGAATTTCCGCCGTTTTTTCGTTCGTATTTTCTAGATAGTCAAACTCGAGTTTTTTTTCCGCAAGTCTAAAACTCGAATATCGCCATCTAGAAAATGCGGGAGAAAAGACTCACGGATTTTTTTTTAATTTTTTCGGCGAATTTTTTTTTTTTCGCTTTTTTTTGGTTGGATCGTCTTAATTAGGCAAAAATAGCAAAAAAAAAATTCGCCAAAAAAATCAAAAAAAATCCGTGACTGCGGAAATTTATGTAAAACACCCAATAGTTGCTCTTAAAAAAACAATTTTTTTTTTCAGAATCACACGAAAGACATAAAATTTTATTGTGTTGAAAAATCACAAATTCCGTTTAATTTATTACAGTATGTCGTGTAATAACGTGATTCTCGTTTTTTAGTTTTTAATCTTATTAGGTCACAAAATTTGACTAAGCGAGCCAAAATCCACCCCATGATTATGATTTTATAAACTTATTGGAATAATTAGACATAGCCTGGCCTCTATGATTCACGTAGCAATGCCGTATACATAATTGTTCGAATTCAGATCCTAAATTTCAGCATTTGAAAGATAATAGTATAAAATGTCACTCGAGCTGAATTTCTTCCACAAGCTGAACTTCTTCCATACACCGAATTTCTTCCAGAATCTGAATTTTACCCTCGAAATGTTACACGTCATGACAGCATATGGCAATCAAGTTAACTCTTAGGGGGCAGGAGTTTTTGGGAACCCGTAGGGGGAAAATGCGTGTAAATAAACACGCACTTAAAAATTCACATTATTTCCCAATAATTCAAAAAAACTGGTAAAACCAAGTTGTAGAACTACGTCGATCTGACTATTCAGAAATTGATTTGGGCCACCAGGGCCCCCTAGAGTGCTGTTTGAAATCTCCAACCTACGCAAAAAAATAACACCGTCAATCGAATTTTCTCGAAAAGTTGAGGGGGGTCACCAATACCCGTTTTGCCTTACAGGGCCTCCATATGCCTTAAATCGACGAAAAAACAAGTTGCGTGTCTACTTACACGCACTTCCCCCTGGGAGTTAACAATGCGTATTTCCGACCATCAAGAGTTAAATTCATATAAATATATATGATGTATACTTCGGATTGAATTACTATTCCGAGTGACGACGATCAATACTTCTCAACCATAAAGAATGTCAACTTTATATGGTTTCTTTTCCAACATTAGAATCTGAAATGCCACATTGAAAGCCGTACGCGAAAATGATATGCCATTTGTAAATTAAGCAATTTGGATTCAATTTTGTCATGTGCGATTTACTCTTTTAAACACAGATTACAATAGCCGATAAAAAAAAAACTTGATTAAATTCTCGTTTTATTCTGGTCAATTTTCTTTTTTGGATTAAGTTTTTTTTTATCATCGGGGAAGAGATTAACGAATTCCAAGCGCTCATGGTGTGGCTGAGAAACGCTATCGTAAATTCTTGTAAATTAATACAGACATTACTGTCTTCAGTGGATAAGCGAAGACGTGAATCACTATAATAGTGATCAAGCGAAAAAGTGAATCACTAATTTAGTGATCAAGCGAAAAATATCTGGTCAAAAATGTCTTGAAAATTTTTTGAACAACTTTAAGTTGTCTAATAGAGTTTTGGTCGAAAACTTTTGGGCAAAAATTTTAAATCGTAATAGTTGACTAAAAACAATTATTAATCGTATAATAGGGGTACAGGATGAATTCGTCTAAAATGTGATTCGAAGAAAGGGTAATTGGTCGAAATTTCTAAAAAAAACACATCCCTTCGAAAAACTAATTCTTATCTTCCACGGGTAGAGTACTTTAGATGAATTCAAATTGCGACATAAATAGGTACAGTCGCCCACCCAACTAAGAGATAAAAAGACTTGATTACCTACAGTGTGGAAGACCTATGGCGATAAGGGAGTTTGAAATTTTGTGTCACAAGTCTAGTATGCGGCTCGCTCGGCCTCGTTTTTTTTTGTGGAGACTATTCCACAACATATAAAAGGGCATTTTACCTTGTTACCAGCTACTCTTCCGCAGTTTATCAATTTGGGGATACGTATCTCTGGTCATTTTAATAAAAAAAATTTTAAAGTTATTAAAATGTCCAAAAAGTAATAAAAATGATAAAAAAAAATGCCAATTGAAAGATGAATGTAAATAATAAATACGTTCTTTGAAAATTCAACTACTCGAATGAGAGTCATTTTTTGGAAAACATCATTTAATTAATAAAAATTAATAATAAATAAAAATATAACCCAAATAAAAGACAGTTTTTGTTTCTTATTGGGATGAGGGACTGTATTCACTTAATATTTTGCGAATAAAAACGCATTTCTCAGCTGCATCATTTCAATCGATATGGATTTTTTCGAAAAAGCTAGCAGTGTGCCAAGCCATGCAGGCCGGTGGCGATCAAATCACGTCGAACGTACCCACCGTGAAAGATAATAGTTCAAAAAACAGAATAATCAATTGCCAGCCCCAAACACGGAAGATCCTAAAGTTCAGGGTCTAAACATAGTTTTGAAGTGAAAAATTGGTAATTTTTTCCATGGAACAAATCCAACGAAAATTCATGTAGAAAAATACCGAAAAATAAAGTCTGGTTGACTATTCTTAAAGAAAAAAATCTCACGCTGTTCACGAGTGAAAAATTAAAAATCTGGTTAGGCAGAGTGTTTTAACTCTCAGGGGCCCTAACTCTCAAGGACATACAACAATGGTCCAAATTTGGACCAAACGCCCTGGCAACTATGTTAAGCCAGAAAAAATCAGTTTTGTGTGTTTTATATTATCCCTCATAAAATTTGACTAGACCCGTGTTTTAGCGATTTTCGATTAAACCCGGTTTACAATCATATTTGGTCCATTTAAGGCGTTTGCTCCCAATTTGGACTATTGTACCCCTGGGAATTAAAATTAATCCAGATTTTTGGTTTATGTTAAAAATCACGATTGTCTTCCATTACGATAATAATCTTCAAAAATTTTTTTTAGAATTTTGAGGTGTGTTTCCGGTTGTGAAAACTTTCAGAATTGAAATCATAATAAATTTATGGTTTATTATCGTAAAAAAATATTGGCTAGGTGGTGTAGATATCGTATAAACATGTCAAATAACCTTGAAAATATTTAATGATTATCTTAATAACAGTGATTAATATTCAAATGCAAAACTGTTTCTTGGGTTGACTATTTCGGACAATCTGGTAATATGTGTGTCAGCCATGGTCAAAATTTCTAAACCTAATCTTTGGATTAACAACGCTGAAAGTAGAAGTCAAAACCAGACATTGCGAAAAAAAAATAATAATAACAACAACAAATATATTGTGTCATAGTGTTGATGTTTTTCGATTTTATGATTTTATTTAATAATTATTTATGGTTTTTGAATTATTATCAAGAGAACGACTAGCCAGCGAACGACGACTAACGCCATTAAAAAACTTCATTGTCAGTTTTGGAGTCACATTATAGAGCGTCCACCGTATAAATGTCGCAGACTCGTATTCTAGAATTTTTTGCTCTATCTCACCGATTGTTTCAAATAAAGAAGCGCTAGGGTATTTTCTAGAATACCGCATTTTTAAGGGCTTTTGTTTATTGGGCATTGTTTTGTTTGAGAATTCCCACCAAACAACATTTGATAAATTACAAATCGTTACGATTTAATCGTAACAAGTATTAGATAGGCTATCTGACACATGCCAAAAGACATACCCGGGTAGTCGAATTCCGGGACGCTTCGCAATTTCAACTCTAAGTCCCGGACTTGGACTCTCGCGAAACTTCGTCTTATTTTGTCACTAAAAACGTCCCGGATTGGAGTTTTTGTCCCTAAATTGACAAATATTTTGAATTGAATTTGTTGAAAAGTGTCCCAGAAATTCTGGGCCAGAATCCGGTCTATCAATTTATCTATCCAAAAAATATACAACCCGACTCGCTTTTTTACTTTAAATTATTTTTACCCTTAATATATTTAAACAAAACTGCATAAGGCCATATAAACGGATATCCGGAAAGTTGAGTTCACTACGTGGCAATCAAAAATCGTCAAGACGCAGATCATTGAAATTTGCAGAAACGGTGCCACATTTCAAAAACGCATTCCGTCGAATGATTTATCAGGTGATAATTTTTTCGGTAATATTTGTGACTTTGGAAGCCTCTGGGTACAGTCGTTCCTTTGAGGTATAATCAGAGGTGCATGGTTTTTTTGAGATACCAACCCAACCATACCGTATAATACCTAAAAGGTCAAAACACTAATTTCGTCTACAAGTTTTGCAAACTAAATATCTTAAAAACAAAACCAGACATTAGGACAATCAATGTAGACAGAAAATAATCATTTCTTATGTTGAACTTCAATTTATGTATGTATGCCGAGTGAGTTTAATGATACGTGGTTATACATATGTAATTATGTAATTTTTAATTCAGTTATATTCGAATTTATCATACAACAGTACGTAACATACAACTTCTAGAATACGTCAATGTTGTATTTTTTTCACAAATATTGAAATAATAACAAGATTACTATACGATCGCTTCCAGTCATCAATTATTTTTTTATTTACGTAGGTTAGCCTCGCTTTGAAGCTGAAGCCTCCGTAGTACGGAGTCCGTACGATATCAATACTGGCGGATCGTAGACATCTAAGATCGATTAAGGCTGAATTTGGGACGCAATTAGCGAAATAAAAAAAACGTGGTCATAGAAGAGGTCATTGACGTTTTACATTGACGTGCTTGGTTGGAGGTGAACCAAATTAAATGTTCGCGTATTGAAAAATACGTCTACCTCTCCCAAGGCCGCCTCTTTTTTGATTTCGCTAATTGCGTCCCAAATTCAGCCTTAATCGATCTTATGTATCGGAAAAAAGTTAGTCTGAAAATAAGTAAAAATGAAGTTCCGAAGATGTATGTAGCGAATTTTTGAAGGTGCCGAAAAAGTGCCGAGGACGATTTGGGGGTCAAATGAAAAAAAAATAAAGATTGTTTTAAACGTTAATTCGGTGTAAAATCGGACTTTGCTCCGTATGGGTGATGTCGAATTATGACAAACGGTCCGCCATTATTATTTTCTCACTTAAAAAATACACCTCGAACATATTGAATGATCTATTAAATCTTTAATTTTAGTAGATTTACTTTTGCTTTATTTGCTATCATATTTCGTGCATCAAACCATGACCAGAAATGGGGACACATATCGATCAGTAAGTTGGAAAATATTATAAAATAAACCTACATAAATGAGCCATTCCTTAATGAGAACAGATCACGCGTTAAATGAAATTTCCATTATTCTTTACAAAAAAAAATCTTTCATAAAGGAAAAAAGGTAGACCATAATTCACTTCACAAATCAATTTTTCGATATGCTAAATTTGAAAAAGATACGAAATTCTTATAAGATTATGAAATTGAATAGTATTAGAAAAATTTTAACAAATCAAAAAATTCTCTCATTTTCAGCGCAAATAAGTAGATATTTAGGGGTGGACCATAAGCCGCAGAAAAAATGTCCACTTGATCTGAACTATTTATGATTTTTATAATCCGAGTTTTGGATAATTCGGACCTTGCGAGTTCCAGTTTCAAATGTCCCCTGAGTATCGAGAAACCGATAATTTAGTGTAAATTCGAGTAAATCGGTGATAACTAACAAGCACAGCCGAGCACACGTTCCAATCTTTAGGAATAGTTGTCTGTTGGTACAGTGGTTACGTGTGTGGAATTTCCCGTTAGCCCACGACTCATGGCGCGTTATTATTGCAAAAAAACGATAAAATACGACATGTGACATCATGTGACGACATACGACATGTCGCATGTCCGGCGTTTATCGGAATACGTCATACGCGGACGATTTTTTTGCTCGTATTTCCGGTGGAAATCGGATAACTCAACTTTTGGTCAATTTCACATGGTCCACCCCCATACTAGTAATATAGTGTGCAGTCATAGGGATTTCACGGATGCGTTATTCAACAAACTCACTCGGTATATTTTAGTCGTGAAGCAATGGCTAGTATGATGTCTTCGTGGAAAAACTACCAAAAAGTTTGCATAGATTTTGTCAATTGTCTATAGACGTGTAGTGTCCAGCGAGAGAGTAAATATATATGTTCACAGTATTGCACTTGTCTTCTCGGTAGAAATGCGTAACCGGAGTTGACACGTTATTATTCGAGTAATACTTCGACAAGCTCACAAATAAACCGACGTTTATTTATGTAAATAATGCACTTATTACCTAGAACTGAGTGATACAACATTGAATAGGCCAAGGCAAACTTGTACACGCACGTTTTATACTGAAACAATGACTGTACATTATGTAAAACTGCGCGCCGAAATTTGCCCTGGCTGATTCATTGTTGGACCACAATGTTTTTCATTTCCTTGAAATTTTTTTTGTCAAAGTCAAAACTTACAAATTGACACTGGTAGATATGGTAGAATTTTTTCGAAAAAAACGGGTAAAGCCAAGTTGTAGAGCTTGTCAAACTACGTCGATCTGGCTATACAGAACTTGATTTGGGCCACCGGGGGCCCTAGAGAGCTGTTTGAAATGTCCAACCTACGCAAAAGAACGACTTTTTTTTCCATATCTACTTCTTCTTGCCCACTTCTACCATATCTACCACACAATCAAACACAACAACCGTTATCAACAATGTAATGATTTCTAAAAAAAATGAAGATTTTTCACGAAAAAAAAAACGATTAAAATATTAGCAGCTGAAATTATAAACAAATTTTGACATTTAAGCATTTTTGATAGTAGGTTGTCTGGTTCGGATTATTTATTCGAACTTCGCCCAAACGGCTCTTTTCGAACTAACAAAAGATTGTTATTCAAACTTATATCTGTTTCACCAGAACCGAAAGCTTGAAATAACATGACGTGTCTGATGTACACCTGAAAGTATTAGGGTGATCTATGACGCCCCTGTCCGCTACCGACTTCATTAGTGTATCTTCCATTAAATGAAATATATTTATAATCTTGAAAATAACATTTTAACCCTAAACCGCGACTGTGTACTAGACTGTTTGTCCGCGGTTGTTTTGAATTTTTCGATTTCGGTTTTCTGGTCACTTTTTAGTGACCATAATTAACCGGAATAGAAAGATACGAACACCGGGAAAATAATCAGCCAAGTCCATAAAGAGGAACGTTAATTATTGTGGTTCCAAAAACGGTAATAACCGATAACCTGTTTTTTCATCACTTCATCACTTAAGATTCAAGTACCGGGAAATAGCATAAAAACGACAAAAAATTATTATTTGCCGTATTCGATTTAGAACATGTGCTAGTTTTACCGGTACTTGACGCTTGGGAAGTATAAAAAGCCGATAACCATTATTTTACCGGTCAACCCGAAATCGAATCAAATATCCGAATTTCAAATTTTCAATTAAAAATCGACTTATCCAAAACAGTCCCAAAAGTTGTTCGTACTACTGTTATTTTCTGTCGTTTATTCGTATAGTTTGAAAGTTTTCTCAAAATTACAAATATTAAAATACTTTCTAAGAATCGGAAATATTCGTCAAAAAGCACTAAAAAAATTGATGAAAAAGACGCCTTTCTTAGGTCACCTAAGTTACTTTGTATGTCTAATAGACCGAATTTAATTTTACTTGCCTTTTTTGTATTATCTCAGAAATAAGAAATTACATTTTTGATTAAAAATCACTTTAATTATTTTAGTAAAAGACATCTAATATGGTGAAAATAACAAAGTGCAATAAAAAGCAGAATAAGAACACATAAAAAGAGAGAAAAACCGAGAATGAAGGGTCTATTATCCAAGGAATCCAGTACATGTATATACCTGTTAAAAACTTACCAGGTACCAACACATACCCTTTGTTTGCCCTTCAACCGTCGCAATGACGGTACTCAAAAGCTTTAAAAGATACGAAAGTTGCTTCGATGTTAACACGTGTAGAGCGCGAACACACAGTAGTATAACCGGACCCATGACAGTATTAACAGGTCATAAGTTTCAGACATTCAGAGTAGTAAAGTTTTACAAAATATATCAGGGATTAATAGAGATCAACATTTTATAAATTTTATAATTAAGAATTGAAACGACATAGTAATTTTTAAACTCCCACACGCCCGTTGTTGCACCATTTTGTATCTTCGTAAATTACCTTATGTTACATGAGCTATGTACTTTTGCACGACGCGTCGTGACGCATGGTACTGAAAAACCCTTGGAAAATCGACAAGGTTGGCAAAATTGACAATATTTTCACGTAATCAACTATACGGTATACGGTATACCGTCTATACGACTATCTGGCAAACATATTAAGCGAACTTTTGGCAGGCAAAAGTTCCAAAAAATTTTCTTCGAGGAAATGGTTTTTCAGGGAATTTCAGACTAAATTTGAAATTTTCCCCGAAAAACCCTTTCCCTGAAAAACTTTTTCTTAGAAAGACGACTTTTCCCTATTTTGGCGCTTCTCTTTTTTTGTTGTTTTCGCCCGGACATCTTTTTTGCGCGTATATTCTATGAATTGGGCGATGGCGCCTAGACCTAACCGACCCGGGGTAATGAAAAATTTGTACAAAATCTGCCCACCTCTAGTCCAGGAAACTTTCCAGCAAAGGTATTCTTAATACCGTATTTAGGAAAAGGTTATAAAGGTCATGAAACCCGTCATTTGCAATCTGAGAAAAACATGTCAGAATGACGTTCTCAATTCATAATTAATTGCCAATTATTCATTGTTGTTCACTTATATTTAAGATTAGCGGTTGTATTTGAAAATCATTAAGCTTTATTGTTTCAGATATATTTAATTAATTTTTCTCTCGGTTTCAAAACTCATGCGTAACCCCGTCTGATAAAATCTATTTTAGAGACATCCCAAAATAGTAGAGACCGTGTATTTGCAACAGTTACTAATAGAGAATCGTAACTCCTATTTTTCACAATGACACATTTCAAACTTTTGGGCACTGAAAAAATAGAGTTCTCTGAAAGTAACATACACCGCCTACCCGGATATAGCCGTGATATTGCCGGATATAGCCGTGGTCTCAGACTGAGGCCCTCAGTTCGGAATATCTTGTATATCGTGACAAAAGATGCTCTCTAGTGCCAAAACTTGTCTTCTTTTTCAATTTTCACTATTTCACCAGCGTAATTTTCAGATCAAATTGCACCATATGAGAAAATTTCACAGAATTTGATTTCTTCAAAGTGTGCAAAAGTACGAAATGTGTCAATGATTCATTTAAAATTAAAATTTTTAACAGAATAGAAGATGATAAAGATAATCTAATTATTTGAATGATTTTTTTTTCTTGAATGAATTCTGACTTCAGAGAGCATAGTTTGTACCAGGATTGTAAATTTGGGCCAATTTTGCGTTAGAGTACCGATGGGTTGATATTGACAAAAAACGGTAACTTTGTCCACATGGACATATTTTGGTAACTTTGGAAATAACCGCAAGTTACTAGGTGGTACTGTCGACAGGCGCATATAAGCGCATGTTAGAAATATATATCAAAATGACCGCTGATGCAAGCTCTATTTATGGTTGCAAAATCTGGCTTGCGGAGCAATGCGCCCGCATACCAGAGCCAAAAAACATGAAATTTTAGTGGTAAATGGTGATTTTTCCTAACCGGTTGATTTTTAGCGGTTGTAAGTGTACAAATCAGAACCGCCGTGGTCAAATACCCCTAGAAAAATGCTTTTCAGCAACATATGATTAACTTTATTTTCGACAAAAAAGTTTAGGAATCCCCTCTAAGTATGGGCCATGATGTTTAATAATAACTTAATGTTCGACTTATTAAATGTTGGGTATTTTTCCGTTAATTTATAAAAAATGTCTGGTTAACATAAACTCAGTTGATATCTGGCCTTCTTTTTAAAAAGTACTTTTCGCCTAATAGTTTTTGTCTTTATTTGTCCGCGCATCTGTAATAATTTCTATCTCGGTGATACAATTTCAAGACGGTACGATCCCGGGCCGAAAACAGCCCTGTCTACACTTGTCAATATAGGCGGACAAAATATTAATAAAGTATTAATAACTAGCCGGCATATATTTCTAATAATCAAAAAAGAAAAAAAAGCCGTTATCATCATGATAATTTTAGGTATAATTATCTGTCCGGAGTTGACAGAATACCGTACTGTCTGGCCCCGTGGGAACCAAATAGATTTTGGAGTATGTTCAGCGTGCTGTCACAAGTCCGTAAAAAGCAGGAGAAAAATTGCACCGGGCATGGAATTACTTTTATGGGTTCCTGAAGTCGCCCATAAATTTTATAAACGATGAGGCTGACTTTGCCGCTAGTAGAGAATCCCGAAATAATTAATAAGGCAAGCACTAAACGCATACAGAATTCAAAAAAAAAATTACAAGAAAGGCGGAAAATAATTATATTACACTCATAGTCTATGAGTCCTAGACTCCGATCAGATCCTGATTATAAAATTCTTGGTGATTTTCACAAAATCTGATAACTTTGGGTTGTTAAGTAAAAAAAATTGCTTTGAAAAGGCGGAGAAAAAAATATGTTTTTGGGCACAATTGCGATACAATAATTACAAACTTTCCGACATTGAAACAAAACTCGAGAAGCCAAGAGATTTTTTGACATTTGAGAAAGATTTCAAGATTTTTTAACAAATTAATGCCACAAAAAACTGAAATTTTCGACGGGTAAAAAGATGATGATTTTTTATAATTTTTGAATTAATACTTGGTCAAAGGTTTAAATTATATTTTTAACAAAAATAATAGCTTGTTTTAAACCTTAATTTCCTTAAATTGTAAATTCAAACCTTAATTCCCTTAAAATATAAACCATTCGGGGCTTCCTGACGCTTTACAGATTTTTTCCATTTTTGTTTTGTTTCTGCAATGTTTTTTGTTATTTAAAATATCAATCAAATAAAAAAAAACCTACGAAATCATAAGGAGGCGAGTTTCCGTTGCAAATCACTGTTTCTAATGGCCACCGCCCCCATTAATTTGATGACTTCGAAAGGTCGAGGATCGACAGCTCAGGTAATCATTCACCAAACCGGATCAGCCATAATTGGGACACCCTTAAATTATTACCCCTTAAATTATTACCAAAAATGCGGTTTTTTATAATGTCTCCGTTTTCCCCTTTTATTTCTCATTGATCCAAAAGAACAGAAATCATCGGCCGTTAATTAGATTTTCGCTAAATAATGTCATTTTCGGTTGATTATAATTTGATTGGTTGCAAAAAAGGGGGAGAAAGAGAATTACACACGTCCTGCTGGGACTGTTAGAGCCATGTTAAACATTTTTAAATATGTCTTATATTTTTTTTAAATAAGAAAAATGAAAAAATAGACTTTGAGACACAATTGTCACTTGTTGCCTTTTTCATCTTAATCGTTGCATTGTAAAAACAAAACAAAAGTAGAAAAAAAAACACATACAAAAAAATCAGCAACTGATTTTGGAAAGAAGACTTTGAGAGTGTGTCTCTAGCTATGTGCCTTTTTTCGTATTTTTTATCAAAAAAACGAGTACTCAAAGAGATGATATAGAGAATAAATCGTCTGTGATCAGCCGCAGAGGGAAGCATTTTGCGCACGATAAGAGAGCCAAAATTGATAAAAAAGTGAAACTCCTCAAAAAAAGATGGCAAGCCATTATACGCAAAGGGTCAAACAGCCCGACGTTAGTAAGTGTACTACGGAGAGAAATTTAAAATTGTCAAATGGAAAGACAAGTGATAACGATATGTCAACCGAAATGATGATAGAGAAAATAAGAAAAGCATCGGGCATTTCCGAGCTCACCAAAATTCGAATGGAGCATGCTTTTGGCCAACGAGTAAGAAAAAAAAACGAGAAAAAAAACTTTCACATGGAAAAATCGTCTAGCCTACTTCACATTAGTCCCTTTTTTCTTGACGTGCGGTTTTGACGTGCATTTATCTTTCAAACGTATTTTTTCTGATACATATATACATACTTGACGTGCTCATTAACTCTTAGGGCTCGTGTCCCGAGAAAATGACCGTTATGTCACATAACTTATGTGTTGGAGCTACATAGAACATAAAAGTTCTCAAAAAATAAATTAAGTCATGTCAGTTCATACTAAACTTGTTACAGGGCGTATAGCATAAATTACCGCTGTGCTAAAAAATTAAAAATGCTCTTTTCTACGACCATCTAGAAATGAGGTGAAACATACGTGCTTAGCACAGCGGGAACTTATGCTATACGCTCTGCAGTTTTGGTTAATAAATGACGTTTTAAAAATCAGAAAACCGACCTGTATTAAATTTTATTAAATTTTTTAGATTTAAAATTTGATTTGATTATACTTTTTTGCAGTCCAAGAGTATGATAGTCTATTGACTCACAGAAGATGCTGTCACATGATTCTTGTGTGTTAGGAGATTAGATTCTACAATAATCTAGAACGCAGAAAAATAAGCCTTTTTACGTTCTATTTAAGAAAAACGTACATACGAACAGAATTTTTCAAACAAAAATATAAACTGATGGTATTGCATAAATTTTTTCCAATTTTTGTATAGATTATAACTCATAATTTATAAGGACAAAATTTAGTCCCAATAAATCATTTTTTGAAAAACTACATTGGTCGTTTTATAAATCAGACAGTATGTTGGAATAAAAATCATATGAAGAAACAAAAGACCGACTTTCATTTTTCAATTTTTAGTTCACCACGTCGAGTCGCCCGTGTTTTATTATGGACCGCCTGCGGTTTTTGATCGCAAACGTAGTTGATCTTCAAACTGTATTTTTCAGTATTGCGCGAAGCTCGACAATAATGCTTCCCGAATAAACAAAACGGTTGTAATTTTCTAATACCACTATCATTAACTATTGCTAGCCAAGCATTAAAATACAGTCTTTCTCTATTATGTTATTATTATTTATCATGTAGATTTTCCCATTCGTGCAAATGAAATTGGCGAGCGCGTTCCACAAGACCCATACTGAGTGGTCCAACAATGAATCACCCAGAGCAAGTTTTTCACGCACTTTTTACGCTGAAAAAACATAAAACAGCGTGCAGAAATTTGCGCTGACTGACATACCGTATGGGGACGCTCAGACTGCAACGTTGACGACAGAATCGTGTTACAAATCATAGGAAAATAGCTGAAAGCCTCGCAGCCTGAGCGTCCCCATAATACACCAATGACTCATGAATCAATGATCCAACACCAGAGCTATTAAATGTGTAAGCCGCAAACAACTAGTGACCAAACATCAAAAATGTGTTGGTTAGTCGAGACTAGGATAAATTAGTTGGCCCTCTATACCGTGTGGTATATGATATACCGTATATCACTTTTTTATTACTTGCGCCAAATTTAATCTGAGGACCAAAGCAGCAATTAGTCCACTGCAGACGTCCACAAGGATCAATTATATGTCTTTCCCGATTTTTTGTTTTCTTTCACTTTCATGACCAGTTTTCATTATTTATATACCTCTTTAAATGCAAACTTTGTTAAAGCGGCTTTATCAGCATTTAACAAAGGGCTCGTACGGTGGGTCTTCACTGATCGCTTCGAGTTGTAAAAATTTTATGCCATCGTTATTACCAATGAAAAAGCCCTACACACGGACAGATCGCCCCACGGTATATAAACTTGTGGGCAGAATTAGTTGAATTAACCATCCCGTTTTCTTTTAATTAAAAAAACGTTAACATATTTTTTTGATCGTATGATAAAGTCATGTTGGCGAAACAATATGCCAAGAGTTAAACTAGACCAAAACCAGAATATTGTGAGTTATTTTAGGACGTAAAAGGTGGAATCAAACACCATAAATTATTTTCATTATTTTCATGTTAAAAACTTTAATTAAAAAATTGTAGTTTTTAGGGGAGTAGTTCAACTATTGATAAACTAATTTTCCCAAATTGTAGAGCTCGAAGAGTTTCTTAAAAAATGTGTTAAAATCGTCTTTCTAAAACGCTAGAATTTTTTGAAGGTGTGTTTTTTAAAATAGGATAAGAGTTCATGGCGCCCGTTTTGAGTCAGGCCCATCCTTAACAAGAATGAAAAATAAAAATTTGAGAAAATGTTATTTTTTAATTTTTATTTAAGACAGACTGTCTAACTGTGCTCTAGCATAATTTTACCCCATTTGTATACTGTATAACTTAAAGTATAACTTAAACTATAATATACACCAGATGTAACTTTATTTGGCTCTTATTTAAATTGGGGCTTAATTTAAAAAACGGAAAATCGACAAAAAAGTCCGAGATAAACGCATTTTTTTGCTAAAATAAACTAAGATAATGGAAAATAGGCTCAAAAATCAAGATAAAGGTAATCAGATATTTTTTGTAATTCCGTATTTAATTTTATGGCTTATAGCCAAAAGTAAGCCCTAATCTAACGAGTTAATGATAGTCATTTTTGAATTCACAATTGTCTTCCAAGGTTAACAAATTTAGTAAGTTGAATGGCTCAATTTGAAAGTGACATTTTATGAAAGGTGAATGTATTGTCAATTATTAAAACATAATTTCTAAAGCACTATACGGTAAATGCAAATTAGTACAGAATATATTAATATAAGACTGTTTTAAGGACGCTTCCGGACGTAACCCTCGTGTAGTTTCCAAATCGTATTTTTTTACGATATAACTTTGATCGTTGAAACTGGCGTCTCTGGTTTTTTCACAGATTTTTTTTGTAAAAAGACTCCCCAGTAGTATTTAATTTTACTTTAATGTTCCAAGTGTTTTTAAATACGCATATTATTAATCGAATGCTCAAAAATCCAGCGTTCAATTTCAGGGTTTTTATAAGCCATACGGTATAGCCTATACCGTATAGGCTATACCCTGTACGCAAGTTTTATTCTTAATACACCCCCTGAGGATTTATCCGGCCACCTTCTTCTTTCAAAACCGACGGGATAAACCCTCAGGTGCCCGGATAAACTGTAAGGGCGTAGGCGGAATAGCTGGAAAATTTGCAAAAATGGCCGGATAAACACACGAGAGGGCAAAATGGCCTAATAAAAGGGGTATTATTAACGAAGTATACCGATTTTTACCGTCAATTTGTACTCAATATGACCGACCTCGGACCGACCGTCTGTAAAAAATCGTTTCACATGGTTCATCCAAAAATTTTTTGCCTTTTAAATTTCTAAGCAATCGATTTATTATTATACAATGGCATGTACCTATTGAATAAAAGAAGTGGCTCGCGAATAATTGGCCAGTGCCCAATCAACTCGTCTATAGCTAAACCACGGTGACCACTGATAACATCAATTTTGGGTAAAGCAGGAAAATACAACAAAAAAAAATGAACAAAAATTGCATTAAACTTGTTTATTCATATTTCATATTTTTGTGTATAGATGCATGGAATGTATTAAATTGTATACGAGAACATTAATAATTCACACTGGGTGAGGTTCTGAGGGACTGTTTTTGGTGGTTTGCATTAATTCAGCTTCAAGAGAACGGCTCACATAATAATATGTTGAGAAGGGATATGCGGAATAGAGCACAGCCAATTCGTACTTCATTACAATGACAATTGGGGATAAGGTACTCATAAATCATACGCAAAATTTTACTTTAAAATTTTGTACAAAAAAAGCTACCCACAAATAATATATTAATTGATCTCAATGAAATCGTACGGTCTCCAGTATACCCAATCTCAGATACCTGACTTGCCAAAAAATTCTATGAATACAAGTAGTATATTAACGACACTCGAAATTGGTAACAATTAATCAGTCAATTTTTTTTCATATGTTAAGCTGTTACCAATTTCGTGTGTCGTTAATATACTACTAATACAAATTGTACACAAATTCATTATAAAAAATCCCGAAGCAAAATATACAAAAAAGTACTCTTATAAAATCTTATTCATACCATTTTTTAAAATACCAAAATTAGAAATCACATGCGCACTTACTTCTTACATAATGTTCGGAGAAAGTGCATGTTGTTTACTTGCAAAAATATGGAAATTCCCTCTTATAAATTTATTATATCCTATAAATATTTGTACTATACAAATGGTCTTAATTTACAAAGGTGATAGATAAAAATATATACAGAGAATGCGCCGTTCACCGGCCACTAAAATTTAACTGGTCGATTAACGGCTTTTTGGCTGGTTAACGGCTCAATCCATAGTCGTTAAATAATCTATTAAACAAATTTGGCCCAGTAGTGGCTGGTTAAAGGCGCATCCTGTATAATTTTTTTTTTTGCAAAGTTTGCGATTTTCCAATTTCTACCAAATCGTAAACGTAAAACATATAAAAGTCATCTCTTATTTTCTAAATTTTAAAGTACAAGTCCCGACTGAATGATACGTCCAGGGGTATTTTTATTCGTTTGGATTTCTCACAATAATCCCAATATTGGATGAACCAAAAATAGCCGGCATGCTTGAGAATAAATTTGATTCTTGTTGCCAGTCTTTCTAACTGGCATGATATTAACTAATTAACAATT
>SCLG01000111.1:498292-508569 GCA_004367875.1 Oikopleura albicans
CGATATTGGATGAACCAAAAATAGCCGGCATGCTTGAGAATAAATTTGATTCTTGTTGCCAGTCTTTCTAACTGGCATGATATTAACTAATTAACAATTAAATGATAATTCACGAGAGCATAGAAGTGATTTATAGAACGATGGATTGATATTTTCTGGGCAAATGAAAAAAAAGAGATCATTGTGATTTCTCTAATTGTGTAGACAGTGGCTACAAGATTTTGCAAGAGAGCGTTTTAACGAAAAAAACTCCGCATGGCGAAGCCGGTATGGTCCAGTCGGTAGGGTACTGGTAAATGTTAAAACCATACTAACCCGTAGCCTACGGGCCCTAGGGAAAAATGCGTGCAAATTCCTAGTTATTTTCATAAAATTTCGGTACACCCATTTATCAGCGATTTTGTAAATAATATTTGGTATAATATACCGTTTATTCCACCGCTTTCCACAATTTACATGAAGTTTCACGTATTTTTGGGTCTAAGTTTTGTCACTATCAATAGTTATGGTGCGTGAATCATCTAGATTAAGCCATTTTACGTTTTTTTAATCGTAACATGTTACGATTTGGGGGAAAATTATACCATGCGATTTTTGCACTCCCACTGAGTCCAAAAAGTATTTTTTTAAATTCAAGGCATAATATAATGGTGTGAGCAAAAAAGTGTCACCGAGCGAATTTCGCTTAAAAGTTTAAAATAGTACTCGGTCTTATCTATTGTTAGACCCGCGTGGAGCTCGGTGACAAACTGACGACACATACCAGTATCTTTATTAAATAAAGTCTATCTCATATCTTGAGAATTTATTTCACTGATTTTATCCGAAACCGACAAATAATGCAAATTTTCGCGAAAAATAACAAAAATCCAAAAAAAAAACGCAAGTCATTTTTTCTCATCAGCCTATCAAACTTGTCAAATCTAATCAAAGTTCAATATGGAAATATGTAGATGCAAGAATAAAACGGAAAATTTGCCATGATGTTGTCTAGTGTTTAATTATTTATGCACAATTTTTGCCGGTAGACTTGTTTAAATAAGCATGTACTGGACAAACCAAAACAATATAGTCAACGGCACTAGATCAATAAACACTTGAGGACAATGATCGATGTTTCATAAACAGAAATTCCAACCTTTAAAAATGCCATCTCTAAATAATAGTCTGGCTTTAATTTTTGTTATTGGAGAGAACTTTTGATGAAAATCTGAGTTAGTATTCACACTGTGAATTTCACAGGGCAATTCATATAGAATGGATTTTCTAAGAAACAGGCTTGTAAATACGATTTTGTACATTGTAAGGCCCTTACAGTATTACTGTATTCCTTAAAGGGGGATCCAAACACAAAATTTTCGGCATCGTCTAAACTAAACCACCTAGCCATTTAAAATAACTATTTTTTAGAAAACATGCGTTATCTCAAATTTAAATGATTATCTCACTGCAACTGTTATTTCAAATCGATAGTGCGTAGGCGGAAATGTTAGAAAATGACCGAAAAAACTGTTATTTGACGACAGTCAGGGGTCGCAGCGGTCGCACCCGGTCGCTAGATGTGCATGTCTGTCTAGATGTTCGTTTTTTAGGAAAATTTGTAAACACCTCTAGATGAGCACCCTTTTCAAATGTGCCTCTAGATGTGCACTTTTAATGTGCGAATTTTTATTTTTAATGATATTTTTTTTAATTGGTTAGGTGGTTTAGTATTAATACAAACTGAAGGTCCAATACGAACGAAAGTCAGACTTTTTGATCAAATCCACCTTCATGTCCTCCGATCACATTAGTCGGCTTGTACTTGGGTACAATTCATACGGTGCTAAAATTTTTATTTTTTTATCGACATTATTTTCTGTTTACACGCCTAACACTCATATCATGAACCATATGGTCGACCGTCGACTGTCCACGGTGAGAACTTGATGAATATTTGAATCATTGTGAAACCTAGTTGGGAAAGGTGGCCAAGTTTGCTCAAAGCAAGCATTTGCCAACGCGCCAAATATTCTCAACGCGCCAAATTTTTACATAATTTGCTTCTAACCCTGATACAACTCACGTAATGCCGAAACTTTTGGGTCTAAAAGTATACCATCGCTTTTGGTTGTGGACAGTTTGCCTATGGGTGCTTTCTCGGATTGTTTTTTTTTTGATATTCCGTATGATATGAGACTTAGGTGGAAATCTAATTTATAGTTTATGTGGCGTATAATGTTAAGAAGCCTTCTTCAGAAAAATTACCATAGTCATATTTTATTATGGTCAAATTCTTTGGTTATATCTAAACAGAGTTAGTACTTCAAATTATTAAGCTTTTATTACTCTTTCCCTCATATGATATGTTAATTTAAGGCCTGAACACTATTAGTGTTTAAAACTAGACGTAAGTCAGACAACTCTTGAAAATATCGTCCTGATTTTAAAACGCGAAAAAAAATTTTTAACGGAAATGCTTATTTCTCCTTAAGTGCGGCACTTAAGAGGGGGAGAACTGTAATACAAAAATATTTTAAAAGTAGGAAATCACCTTTCGGTTATTGGCCAAGCGCGCTCAAAAAAGACCAATGACACGCCATATAGGGGATCCAATGCTTTCGTACTGTCATTTTGCAAATTGAATAGAAATAAAAAAGTTTCTCTCAGACACAAAACCACTTAACAAACAAGTATAAACAAAGATTAGTGAAGGCGGAACTGAATTGACAAAAAATTAACTTATAATGAAGGGATTAATTTGGTCTATATTTCAAGTGTTTCCTCATTGTTTTACACTAAAAATAATGGTTGCATTTTATTTTGAAATTTTGAAAATTTGTCAACATAAAACAAAGGTTTGGTGGCAGACTTTTCAAAGTCAATATAATGTCTGATTTTTTTTTAATTTCAAATTAAAATCATGAATTCAAAGTCAAATTGAATTTTTTTATGGTATTATTCTCTGAATTTTTTTTATGATATTATTCTCTGATTTTTTCAATGAGCCACCCATTGAAACAATTTTTGTGGCGGCCGTTCGAGACAGATGTTCCAGAAACGCCGACACCACACATATTTTACGAAAAATTACCGGATGGTACATTCGAAACGCCGACATTATATGACATAACGGAGAGTAATGCTATAAATGGAAAACTTGTACATTAAATTGGGAACAGGCAGAGTGTTCGCATTGGAGAAAAAATTGACTGCGATCACTCTGTGTTCTGGGTACAGAGTGGCCGCAGCGATCACTCAGTACCTAAAACAGACTGATCGCAATTTTTACAATTTTGAACTTATGTTGAGTTTTTGGATGATCTCACACAGCTGTGCACAGTTACGACATAAAAACGAAATAAAAAAAATTGTAATGATTTTAGAAAAAATAGTTATACTTTTTGGAATCCCAAAGCTCCGTTGATCACGATGATATATTTTTTCCAAAATTAATTTTTTTGCGTTTAGCGCGCGATCTCAGCCCGCTTTAACTTTGAGACCCTTATATTTTATGTTTCGTATTTTTCAGGTCGNTGCGAAAAAAAAGACTTAATTTGCTCAAAAAAAACTTCTATTGTCTTTTTGTGTCGAAAACCAAAATGACAGTACGAAAGCAGCGCACCCCATATAGGCCTCAGACGCGCTGTCAAGCAACGTTACCAAAAAGTGGTAACATTATTTATTTTTTTCGCGTTTGAAAATCACTGCGATAGTTCTGGTACGGTTTGGGATAAGGGCTTCCGAAGCAATTCCATGCGTAAACTCTATGGGCCGTTTCGACCTTGCCCACGCAAAACGTGACCAAAAGTAGCATAGAATATGTAAAAAGAAAAATGAGTACTAACTACGAGTCATGAGTCATGAGGCTATGATTCATAGCATGAATAAATTTTATGATCCAGCTTTGAAATTTCGCAAAGAACTTATCCGAAAACCTTATTCAAATCATGGCAGAAAACAATATGAGTCGTACTACTTTATATTAAAAATTGGTATCAATTTGGTATGCATTTTTAATTTGATATCCACACAAATATGTATATAATTGTGTGAATAGGCTTGCCTCTTCCAATTGAGACAATAGTTTAGACAAAAAAGATCTAAAAGACGTAGCTAACTAAATTGGGAAGATTAACTGACACAAGCGTCAAGGAACGTACAATTTTCGGTCAAACGTGCCAAAATGCACTTAAAAATTGATGCGGCGCCTTAAACGCTTGGGAAAATGAACAAAACAATTGGAAATATTAATTTTGCGATAAATTTATACTTTTCTAAGATGGCCGAGTCGACTAGGCGCGCAAATAAAGAAAGCTATCGGAAAAAACTATGGGCACAGGCGAGAAACAGTTTTGATATAAAAAAATACTTTTTTTTAGAGAAAGGTTAATTAAAAAACGTTTAAAGGTTTTATATGAGAAGAAATATGTAAATATAGGATTTGTTTCTTATATTTTGCATGTTTTATGAGTTATTTTATGTCACAACCCAATTTTTCGTTTCACCGTAACGTCAAAATACAATTTAATTTCATAATCAATAATATTACTGGTGTGTGTTGCCAGTTTGTCACCGAGTTCGACGCGGGTCTTAGCATAGATACGACCGAGTACTGTTTTAACCCTACAAGTGAAATTTGCTTGGTGACACTTTTTCACACACACCAGTACTTCATTTTGATAATTTAAAGTTTTCAACAACAAATTTCACTGTAGATTGTTTTTTTCAAAGTTATGTTCTAGATATAAACTCGGCAACTTTTGAGATTTGACACACCGTATGTCTAAAAAATTAAAATTCAAAACACAAGCTAGGTTAATATAATGCACACTAAGAGGGAGCCCTAATTCTATCAAGCGTTCAGAAGAATTTTTAAATTACTCTCAACTTGATTTTTAAATAAATTGGAACACGCAAGTTAAATTTCATTTTATATATTCGTTCACGATGAACGGTTCAGCTGACGTCCGTCACGAACGGTTCGTGTGAGATTAGCGTCACATTGAATTTGTATTTAAACTTTAAAACCGTCAATTTGTATGCTTTTCCTAAGGAGCCACAATATTTTCTGAATTCTCAAAGCAAACAAAACAAAAAATGTATTCACAAAAAATCAAAAACACAGAGTACCAGTTCTTCATAAACGTAGTAAGTTCAAAACTGGCGCCTTGAAAAGAAAAACTTCCGGTGAGATTTTCGTTGAAAAAACTGGCCAAAAATAGAGCTGGAAAAAATGAGTAGGAAAAAATCGTATAACATGATACAATTAGTTTTTCAGGAAATGTTGGAAGCCGAATCTAAAAATGTTTCAAGTATGGTCAAAAAGGATTAAATCGGGGGTCTTATGTTAAAAAACAGTGGTCGTAAAGTATTGCAATTGCTTTCAAAAGGTGGGAAATCGCTCCTAAAATTTCTAATCGAAGGTTACTTTTTCAGGCGCTACCGTACTATATAAAAACGCCGTATCCACTTATATTTTGTCAGTGTTTTTTTTGGAGACTGGTTGTGTTCGTATTTATTGGTGGTAGGCGATCCAGTGGTACTGGTGTGGGTCGTCAGTTTGTCACCGAGCTCGACGCGGGTCTTACCATAGATAAGACCGACTACTGTTTCAAACCTACAAGCAAAATTTTCTCGGTTACACTTTTTTATACCCCAGTATAAAAAACCGGTTTCAACAGGTTCTAAACGTACTTTTTGGCAAAAACTCTGTGTTCTGTTTCTTTATTTCGATCGATTAAAACAGGTCCTTATGAGTCCTGAATTATGAGGTCTGTAGATTAGGGTCACATGACGTACGCGGACTGACGGTCCTTCCTAATTTTTACCTTTGAGTTTGAACACCAATTACCTCCGATAATTTATCGGAGTTCGAAAAAAATTGATCCTTAGACACGTAAATTATAATTTGGCTTTGAGCCTTTACGAACTTGACTTTAATTTAGAATTCTGATTAAACCTTTTGTAACTTGACAGGTTCTGTTCCGAAATATCGATGTATACATGTGGTTTTCAATCTTTGACGGGCTTTAAATTCGGACAAATTTTCTTATTTTTTAACAGTTATTATTAAAATGAAATGCAAGAGCCGAAAATGTAGCATCAAGTGCAACCATAATTTGGAAACTGCTTTGCGAACTGACTTATTTTATTTAAACTTATTTTTACCAGGAACCGTATGTATACAATTTGGCTATATGTAAATAAATATACACCTTTATCTTGTTTTTTTGAGCCCATTTTCCCTTATCTCGGTTCATTTCAGCAAAAAATGTACCTTTATCTTGGAGCTTTCCCAATAAATAGGTTGCCTATAATAAGTACATTTGATGTACATAAAATATGATATGAAGTTCATATTATGAACTAGTAAAATATTTCTTTGCAGTTTTATAATATTGAACTTATTTTCAAGTTTTAAATTATAAATAATCAAAACCCCTGTGAAATTCCTTTTTAGAAAAAATGATAGAAAATAGAAGTTTTTCGTACAAAAATACGAAAAAGTTATGAAGTCAAGTTATTATATCACGTTGTTAAATAAAATAAATTAATAAAAATTATTATAATAATCGAAAACTGCGCACTTAACACGTGTAGGCTCACGCTGTACTTCTCACTCAGTTCGCAATATAAAATTTTTTTGGACCCTTAAATGATTTTAATTTTACCAATTCTACGATAAAATTGAACTAAATCTACCAACATTATTTACAATAATTTTTAAGAAAAAAAAACATACAATTTGGCAAGTTCTGTAGGTTAAAATCACCTCATATATTCCGATCGAAATATGAAAAACTAAATGATACATTCATTACGAAATATAAATTCTATATTTCGCTTAAAAAAGTCAAAGATAGTTATAAGATAAAAATAAACTCTTAGTTTATCACAAATATCGTAATATTTTTTTTTCTGAACTCAAACGTTTTTAGGAATAAGTTATACATTGCATTATTTAGGTACTCTCACTTGGCGCGGATGTTTTACCAGAATACAAACTGCAGAAGCCACAAATTAGTCCGTTCACAATTTTACACTATTCGCCATTTAAAGCAATGTGGGATTGGGTGATTCTTTTGCTCGTCATTTATACTGCCATAATTACAGTAAGTTACGGCATGAACGGAATGTAAATGGTCGAATGGCAAATTTGACGTAACTTTTGGCCTTTTGAAGCCTAAAATCCAATTTATCAAAAGACTAGGTGAAATTGACCTGAAATTAGATAGATAAACTACAATCCACTTTTTAATTTTACGTGTATTGGCCAAATTACTTTTTTTCAAAAAAAAAATATAGTTATTACTTTTTTACGTTCAATTGGGTATCAATGGCGCGCCATGGAGTTGTTTACCACCCTCATCATGAGGCCTCAACCCAAATTTGAGAAATTTCTTCCCTCCAGTAAAATTTACTATATTGGCGTGGATACCATCGGCAGTTTTATGAATAATAAATATTATTTTTAGCCATTCATTGCTGTGTTTTATTTGGAACTGGACCATGAAAATATGCCGTGGCAAAGCATGAACTTAAATTACCTCAAAGGCTTAAATAATCCAATAGTCATTATAGAGCTCATGGTGGATATAATGTTCATTGTTGATATAGCCATAAATTTCCGGTAAGTTTGTACTCCTTTACAATCACTATCAAATGCAACTAATAAAATTATCTAAGGCGTCGTAAACAGAATAATAATTTAAAGAAAATTATAAGAAAATGTATTTTTTTGGGCATTTTATATTTTATTTCTCTGTTTGGCAGTTCATTCGCACATTTTTACGTTTAAAAATTTGAAACATTCTAGAACGGCCCCGTAGGAGCCGTTATGTTTCCGCACATACAAATTTTCGATAAATCGCCTACGCATTGCGCCGTTATGTTCCCGACCGTGCCTTTATGTTTCCGGTTTTTCGAACAATTTGGTGGAAACATAACGGCGCAGGTGGTGTATATTATGACCAGTAATTTTACCAAAATTGCCTTATTTTACCCTCTTTTTGCACCCGAATGTATCGAAAATCGAGTTTTTGAGATACGAAACATAGAAATGAACGAGTTTGGAATAATTCCAAGCGATAACTTAACATCGTTTAAAAAGAGCTAACTAATATTAAAATTTGTATTGATATCAGTACGACATATGTGAATTCAAATGATGAAGTTATCTCAAATTCGGCAAAAATCGCTGTGCACTACTTCAAGGGGTGGTTTCTGATTGATCTGGTCGCGGCTGTGCCCTTCGATTTGCTCGTTCAAAATCAAGATCAACAGTCGGATGCGAGTCCTGAACAAACCACACTCATCATAACTCTGTTAAAAACTGCACGACTTTTGCGTCTTGTTAGGGTCGCACGGAAGCTCGATCGTTATTCTGAATATGGTGCCGCCGTAAGTTTTAAGTTAACTCTTGGAATGGATCTTTGAATAATATTTAATAAATAACCCTTGGGTTTGGCAAAAAATGCTCGAAAAAAGTGCTAGTGCAGTTTGCGAAATTACAAAAGGTTACAGTGGATAAAATATGAACATCTAACTTTTTGAGCAGAAAAAAGTGAAATGCCACTTTTTTGCATATTATAATGACTGCTCAATTACTGTGTCCGCACATTTTTCTACCAAAAAGTGTCTAACAAAACGTGTGCGGACATAGATGAATCTAACCCCTCGAATTTTCTTTAGTTTTCATTATATAGAACAGAGTCTGTTTTATCGCACCCGAAATTCATCCTAACAATACTTCAAAATAGAAATACATACTAGATTGGTACTTTAGCCTTTTTTGTAGCAAAATCCACGCGGTGTCCCAATCCGTTAGCAAGATATAATTTCAAGGTTACCGCCATCTCTATCTTTTAGTGGATTAGGACACCGCGTGAATTTCGCTACAAAAAGACTAAAGTAACAATTCGGTACACTTTGCGAAAATTAACCGTCTGTATTTTAGGTATTGTTTCTTTTGATGGCTGCGTTTGCCCTAGTTGCACACTGGCTGGCATGCATTTGGTATGCAATTGCCAATGCTGAACGGCCGGGTTTACGCAATCGCATTGGATGGCTGGACCAGCTAGCGAATACAACCTTACAACCATTCAATGACGAAATTGGTCCTGAAGGCAATATAATTAATTCAACTGGTGGGCCACCTTTAACTGATAGGTACACTCTTTAGACTATCGACCTGTAACGAATTTTTCTGGCCTAATTGGTTTGGCTTTCTTAGCTTGGCTTGGCCCAACTTAAGCTAAGCCAAGCCATTCTTGCCTAGCCCTGGTTTCTAAACTTTTCTATAAGTTTTAAATCTCACAAACCGGTAAAATTGTGAAATAAAAAGATACAAAAATAAAACTAGTGTAGTGAAAGCGTATAAAAATTACGAGTTTGTTAGTTTTTTTCTCAATTATACTGGGCTCAGAATGAATGAACTGGCACCACTTTTCTCATTTCCGGTTTAAGCACTTTTTACTCGTGTAACTGGCAATTTCGTCATGGTATTCGACACGGAGTAAGGAAAAAACCCGTTTATGAGAACTTTCGCGGCCACACCATTTGGTGGCGAATCGTTCAAAAGATGGTTTCGCGACCGCATGGTCGCGAATCGTTGTTCAAAATATGGTTTCGCGACAACATGGTCGCGAATCGTTGTTCAAAGTATGGTTTCGCGACCAAATGGTCTGGTCGCGAAAGTACTCATAAATGGGTTTTTTACCCTTCACCTTCGACACGGGTGACTCCGATACGGGTAGTTTTTCATTTAATCTTGATCAAAGAGTATTGTGTAGTGATAAACCTGGTCCCAAAAACGGGTGGACGACCCGGGTGGTTGTTTCCGAAACGGATGTTTTTAAGTTGGTGCTGCCAGTTCATAATGCTCCGTATTTTACAGCGAATTTTATAGGTTATTAATGATATTTATGTAGATATGTGACAGCTTTATATTTCACATTTTCATCATTAACATCGGTCGGCTTTGGCAATGTGAGTCCAAATACCAACAATGAGAAGATATGTTCGGTTCTGATCATGCTTGTTGGATGTAAGTTGTCATAAAATTGAGTTGCTCAGTTCTTTAAGAATAATTAGCTTTGATGTACGCGTCGATCTTTGGTAACGTATCGGCTATAATTCAGCGTTTGTACTCTGGCACGGCGCGCTATCATGCCCAAATGAATCGAGTCCGAGAGTTTATCCGATTTCATCAGATACCGAACCCATTGCGGCAACGGCTGGAGGAGTACTTCCAACATGCGTGGAGTTACACAAACGGAATTGACATGACTCAGGCG